>JAKSZT010053769.1:14229776-14262276 GCA_026826555.1 Tolypeutes matacus | reverse complement strand
CCAGCTCTCCAGGAGAAAAAAAAGATGCCTATATATTTATGTGTACATAGTTTACTATAAATTTTACTGATATAAAGAATGTGCAGCACATAATTTACAAATAATAATAAAATATTGAAAACACTTTATTGTAAATTTCACAATTGATTCTCACAGAAGGCTTTTGCTAATTTTTGATGAACTCTGGTTTTCCTAGGTTGCAAGTGATGAACGAGTGTGGTTCCGACATGAATAGTGGGTGATAGTTCCATTTACATTAATGAGTAGGACAAAAGTGAAAAACGAAGACACATGTCAGAACTATATTCGTCCATCAATGACACAAGTGACTTCTTTGCTGAATCAGATGATAATTTTCAAATACTGGAATAATATTCCCTCAAATTTTTGTGCTATTCACAATGTAACAGCTATAGACATGTCACACTTTTAAGTTTAATCTGCATTTTTAACATATTCCCTGTCACTTCCTTAAGTCTAGATAGTCAACAAAACAATAAATCAAATGCTGGTTTGTGGCATTTGCTAATTTCTGTGGTGTAGATATTCCCACCACAGTCAATTTCAAGATCTTGGTGGCTTAGGTGATGTCACTGGAAACAGAGTTGGGATAAGACACCAGCAGTCTACCATTATGTGGTGCTTTTACCATATACACATTATAGAAGCAAATGACCTCAAGAAGTAAATGACCTCATTATTTACCAAAGATAAAATGTAGTAAAATAATTAGAAATTGCTGGGATTGGGGTATTCGTTACCTTTATTTTAAATATAATTTATTTAATTGCAAATATAAATAATTTAATTTTTAATAATAGCTAAGTTTAAAAACGGGCTTACAAGAGTCTTGAAAATTTAACAATTGGCTCTCACAAGCTAGTATAATCAGCTGTAGCACATTACTGAGCCATAGCACAAGTCTCACAAGTTAAGCAATCTTATCCTTGTCCTACTCAATCCCATTCTCTCCTCAATAGCTTTCTTTCCTTCCATGTTGAGACGCAGTAGAGTGGAGCAGGCCAGGCTGGGAGCAGATGTAGCTCAAGTGGTTGAGCACCTGCTTCCCATGTACAAAGTCCCAGTTTTGATCCCTGGTACCTTCTAAAAACAAACAAATGAAAAACCAACTCTCACCAGGGAGTGGATGTAGCTCAGTGGTTAAGCACCTGTTTCTCATACACCAGGTCCTGAGTTCAATCCCCAGTACCTCCTAAAAAAAAAAAAAAAAAAAAAAAGCCCAAGCTTTGGAGCTGGGCTGCCTACTTCCATCACTTACCTTTGGCAAGTCACTTTATCTTTCTATGCTTCAATTTCCTCAGCTGTAAAATGGGAATAATAATAGTGCTTAACTCATAGGGTTGTTATGAGAAGTAAAAACATTAATATTCATTAAGCCCTTATAATAGATCTGACACATAGCAGGTGCAGTGTAAGTCTGCTCGGTAGCATCTGCTCCTCAGATCTCACCTGCCCTGGAGGCCCTGATGTTTTTTCCCAGTGACCCAACCACAAGAAGGTGGGTCTGTTGCTTCCTTGAAGGTTGCACTATCCTCAGGTCACTGGAGGGCTTTGTTACTGAGCACTGGTTTGCATATTTTTTTTATTCTAGAATATTCTTCTTCTACCTTCCCTGTTCTTCCTCTCTCTCTTCACCACAAAACAGTATAATGAGCCTAATTATTCTGGAAAGGAGAGAGCAGCATTAATATCATTTCTGGCTTAGACCTTTCTCCTAGATTATTCTGTTCTTCTCAGAAACACTTGGTGCCAGAGCCAAGGGAGGGAGTAAAGGAGGAGAGAGAAGGGTGGACAAGCGGGAATCCTGGAGGGAATTTGGGGGGTTTCCTCAGGAAGCTGTGTCACAAGGAGGTTGCTGGAGCAAAGAGTCAGTGGCTTCCTGAAAGCTCCCTGCCGTTTCTCATTTCCCCACTCTACCTTACCCCCATGCTTGCAACCTAAGCCTTTGCCAGAGCAATGTGACTTGGAGCTTCTCAACATGGGGCCCAAGGACTACCTGCATCAGTCTCCCCTAAGCAGTTGTTTAGAATGCAGATTCTCAGGCCCCACCCCTACCTACTGCTTTTCTGGGGTTGGGACTCCAGAGTTTGTTTGTTTGTTTTTTTTTTTAAGTTATAAATATGCACAGATTATTTATCTTTTCTGCTGTTTCTTGCCTATTTTCCTCACTGCCTTGACTTGCATCTCTTCCTCTACCCTTCTTTTCTCATTTTCTCTTTATTCCTTCTTACTTTTGCTATTTCTGGTAATCATGTCAGTTAATCATTTTGACCCAGAATCTGCAATCAGTAATTTGTACTGGCTGATCCAGAGTTTGCTTTTGAACATGCTCCCAGATTATTCCCTCACACACTCAAATTACAAACATGAGGTTAGACCCTGCGCTTGGAAAGAAGGTGACTTGTGGTTACTGTTGCATGGGTTTTCACATGGCCTTGATTGATTTGGTAGGGATCATCCACCTTCAAAAGCAGTGAGGGATTAACAGTACAGAATGATGAGGCAATTCTATTTATAGGCCAAAATAGCAGATAAAAGCAAGGAAACCTGGCCTAAATGGCAGGAGAAGGCAATAATCAATATACTAACACGGAACAATAATGCAGCTGGTACAATAAAGCAATCCCACCGGGAGCCGTGGAGCGCATCATTAGTGTCTCGCCGTAATGAAGCCACAGAACGCGGCGCATTAACCAGGGCAGAGCCTCTTCCGCGCTGAATGTTTCCCGCATTGCGGGCGCATTTATTTTATTTGGAAGAAGAATGGTCCTGTTGCCAAACCATCAGATGGTAAAAAGAGATATACTTGATGGATAATAAGAAAGGGTCTGCTACGGCCTCACAAAATACGTTTCTAATGTAAATGCTTCCAGTAGGTGGGATACGTGCTTCGGCCGTGTAGATACCTGCGGAGAACGGAACCGGGGACTGGGAGAACCGCGCAGGTGAGAACCGCGCAGGGTGAGTCCAGGGTGTGGCCGGAGAGCGGGAGACCATCATTTCTAACCATAACAAACAACAGCAGAGAACCCACTGGGCAAACATCGCTCACTTTTTCTCAACCTGTTCTTGTGATACAGATTGACAGCCCTTTTAATATGAAATAAATCAGGCAGGAGAAAGAGTGTCTGGGAGAACATACAGATTGAGGGCTGACTGGCAGAACGCCTCGGGACGCGCTCTGTTTGCATTTGCCTTTGTAGCAGCTAACTTGAAAGGATGTCAGTCGCCTTGAAAGGCTGCGGGGATGTGTTTTGAACCTGGAGAACGAGTGTGCGATGTGCTTATTTAAGGCTCCTCGGAACGCTAGAGCCTTGCGGGGTGCCTGGGAGAAGGCGGAGCGAAAGGAGCCCGCCAACGCCAGCGGCCCTGTCAAGCTCCTTCCAGACCTTAAGCCGAGAGGGCGTTTGTCTAATATCTGGTTTCACTCTCAGGTAGAAGCAACCAGTCTCCAAAGCTAACACTGTCACGCCAAAGCCTTGAAGCCTAGTCACTTCTCACCCAGAAAACCTGCAAGTGGTTGACTGGTAATGAGACGTGGCACTTTTAAGGAGGTGTGTGGTCAGTGGACGTCCCTGTGGAAAGCACCCCCAGCTAAGCGCAGCCTGAGAGGTGCTGGTTAGCTGTCTCCTTGGATTTCCTGGACTGTCTGGTGTCCATGCTTATCCTGCAAAGCAAACACCAGGACCCAGGACAACCAAAGCTGATTTCAGCATCTCCCATAGCCCAGGGGAAAGGCTTCCTGCTCAAATGCCTGAGAGGTAGAGAGTGAGTCGGGAGTAAGCCTGGAGGAGAAATAGGAAAACAAGGCAGTAGGCAAGCCCAGAAAAATCACACAGTACTTGAGGTTTGACTTTGTGTTCAAGCCCATTCCTGTCCTCTTTAGCACCTAGCTCACTTCTGCCTGGAGACCCTTCCCAACATTCACACTACCAGGAGTGGATCAGCAGTCTTGCTCGGACTAACCTGGTACCTAGATCCTTTTACAAACAGTGATTGGACATCTATGAGTGCTGGTCGCTCTCCTAGATGCTAGAGTTAGAGTCATAAATCAGGCAAAGTTGCTGTTCTCATGGAATTTACTTTCCAGTAGGAGAACAATAAAATGCTGTATGTACATGTTTGTATATTCAGATATAAATTATAGATTGCAATAAATGCATATATTTGCATGTGTGTATAGCATATGTATAGGAAAGAGATAGATATGATAACTTGAGCTTACTTACCCACTTAGCCAGTAGGCCTGCTTTACATGGAATGATCAGGGATGGCCTGCCTTAGGAGGTAACAGGTGGACTGAGACCTAGAAGGTAAAAAGCAGACCAGACAGGGGGAACCCAAATGCAAAGGATCTGAGCCAGAAAAGAACTCGGAGACCTCTCACATTGGCAAGAGACATGCATGGCTGGGTATGGGGGGAGGGAGAAGGTGGTGGGAGGCCAGGTAGGAGAGGAAAGCAGGACAGCTATTGCAGGGTCTCTACTACTGCATTTACCTCCTAACACTTGTGTGACCTTGAACAAAGTAACTGACCTCTCCAATGGTCTCCAGTTGGGACAGCAGCACCTATCTCATGGGGCTACTGTGGAGAACACAGGAGATGAGGCAGTACATGCAAAATGCTTTGCACTGTGCCTGGCACAGCATGTCAGTGCTCAAGAAATGTGAAATGCTTCTATTATTTTCAAAGACTTGGGTTTATTTGGGGATGGGATGGGAGTAAAATTTAGGTTCTTTGGGCCAATCTGAATGAGCATGCCTGAGTTCCCTATGATGTCAGGCCTCCAAAAGCATTTTAGTGCAATTATAAAGAAATTGCTTTCCCAGCTATTAATCACCTATAAGACTGCCAATACACATCATTGCAGCATTATGACACATTGCATCATGCCATCAGAATGTAGAGTAGAAAGGGGGCCAGTTGTGGCTGACCTTATTCAAGTCAAATCAGTTCAATCAATTGAAAGGCTGTGGGAGTTTTGCCTGAATAAGTGGAAGTATTGCCTTGAATAAGGGTCAAGACCATTTATCCCAAGGCATAACAGAACAAGGGTATGCTTTAAAAGATATTAGATCTTATAGTAATTTTTCACAGTTCAGAGATATGTTGAGATAGCACCTCTATAATACAGGAAACACATCGTTCAGAAAGGTTTCAGGAGAGTCTACCTACATCTTTTTTTTTTTTTTTTTTTTTTTTTTTTTTGATGGGTGCAAGAATAGGTTAAAGTACAAAACAGTTGAGATGTGTATTGTGGCAGATTGAATTACGTTACCCAGCATAACCTTAATCTTAGTCCATGTCCCTATGGATGTGAACTCCTTTGTAAGTAGGACACTTTGAAGCTGTATCAGTTAAGGTGCGGATTCATTTGTGAATAGGATCTTCTAAGAACCTATTTAGGTGTGGCAAAACTGAAACAGGGTGGGCCTTAATCCATATCACTCAAGGCCTTATAAAAAGAGGCTAGAAGGCAGAGAAAGCCACCCGAGGAGACCAAAGGACATCACCATGTGACAGGAGGCAGAGATGCAAGCCAAGGATTACGACAAGCCAATACTAGGACGTCTCAGACTTGGGGTGAAAGCATGGCCTTACCGATGCTTTGCTTAAACTTCTAGCCTCCCAAACCATGAGCCAATAAATTCCCATGGTTAAGCCAACCAGTGTGTGGTTTTTGTCACAGCAACCTGGCAAACTGAGACATAATTCTAAAACAGAAGTGGGATAGTAGGAAGACAAAGACTTCTTATCAAATAACTATGAATTCTACTACTAACTTGGGTTATCTGTGCCTCTACAATAGCCAGATAGCAGGGGAAATACTGGAAAACTCCACTGGCTAATTTTAGCAATAGATTTCACCTCTATTTGGAAAGTCTACCTGTGCTTTGGAGAATGCAATTGAATCATAACATTGGCCTAAGCAAATTTTAATGAGGACCATAAACCCACCACTAAAAAAGTAGGTATTCTATATATTTCAGAACTAACATTTGTATGTGGAAGACTTACTTTATTTGGATTCCTTGTATTATCTGTATGTGTGCTTCCTTCAAGTCCCTCTCAAAAAATCAGCCTAGCAACTAAAGGAAAAGTCTGCTCAAACCCAGCAGTGGCCCCAGCTACTGAAACTCTAACCAGTCTCCAAGTCTGTTTGGCCCTGGTGGTTCATCACCACCAGCTTTTTTAATGGCTCCAATGAAATCACTTGAATTTTGAAACATGTTTGTCAAAACACTTTTATGAAAATATTGTACATGTCTAACTTGGTAAGTATACTTTCAATTTGATGTGGAAACAAAAAGCAAAAATACTTGATAGACTATAAGCAATTTGAGAGCAGAAATCCTATCTTGTATTCATCATGCCCCTCACCATGTCCTGCTCTTATGAAATCCCCCATAAATAAGTGCTATAAAATTGGTAAATCACAAAAAAGTTAAATTGCTTTCTCTAGACTCAGAAGATTGACTTAGGCTGTGTGAGTCAAGCTGATGAAGCTCAAGTTCAGATTCTTGCACAAGAGGTAATAATAGTCCCCGAAGCTAAAGTTCAGTGTAAACTCTATGACAGGTTTTTAACAGATTAGAGAGAATCAACTGAAACTTTGCATGGAGAATATCCTGAAATTACACAAGAGTCCAAATGGGGGTTGGGGGTGATATATTGTACTATGGGCTTCTGTATTTAATCAGATTTGAGAAGGGTTTTGCCAGTTGATAAGAATATATATTAGCTCAGGTTCCTAGAAAATGGAGCCCAAGGCAAAGTCTCTGTGCCGAGACTTCATCAGGGAGCGCAACTGAGGGAAGGAGGGAGAAAATCCCATAAAGAGGTAGGATACTAAGCTGGGCTCTGCTTAGGAACAAGCACAACTAATTAATTGCTTAATTGTGCAGGATGGTCATATGAATTACTGCATCTCAGCCATCTTTGGTGGGTCGGAGGGGGAGATTGGGACAGGCAGGGAGGAGCAGGAAGAATAATTTATCAACTGGCTCCCATATCCCAGGGGGTGCAGTTTCATTCCAAGGGTACTAACACCCCTGTTATTTCACTTGGCGCACACACAGGGGCAGAGAGGGTTCTGAATCGTCTCACACTCAGTGTCCACAGGGCAGCCCGCAGACAGACACGAGGCAGATGCTGTCAGGCTGTGCCCACCTGAAGGCAGTCACCATGGCGGCCGGGGTGAAGCAAGTGGCCAAGGGTGTCTGGGCACGAGGATCTCGGTTGGTACCTCAGGAGTGAACGGTACAGAGGGAAACGCCAAAATAGCGTCCTGATTCTGAGACAGCACGTTTACAAAGCCTCCTACAAGACGGGTATGGATGAAGTGAGGGAATGTGTGCTGGGCCATTTTAGAGTGGGGTGAAGTTTCAAATAACAGACAACATATAACACAAGAGTGTCCGTCCATGGATTGTTGCCACTACGTAGACGTGTGACTTTGGGAAAGTTATTTGGCCTCTCTAGCGCTTTGTTTATTCGTTTTTTAAATGAGACGACAGGATTGATGATGTGCAAGCTTTCTCCCAGGTCTAAAATTCTTATTTGTCCCTATGATTTGGACAAAGATACAGAAATTTGAAGATTACAAAAATCTGAAACATTAAATGTCAGAATCAGAATTTTAAAATATTTCATTAATAGAAATAATGGGCCAAAATCAATATGATGAGAGTTAGCATAAATAAATGCCAAGCCCTGCATTTAAGTCCAAACAATCAATTCTACAAATACTGATCAAGAGAGACTGGACTTGAGAGTCATTTGAATTAAACAGACACAACCACCACCACTACAACAACTGACCCTGGGCATTTCTGTGGACTCCAAAGTCTAATGAGTCAGCTGCTGAATAGGCATGTACTTACTGGGGTTCCTTCACTGAGAGAGAGGTTCAAAAAGATGGCTGAGATAGCCTCTGATGAGCCATCTTTAGATTCAAAGCTCTTATCCTTTAGCCTTTGCCTCCACACAGTTAGCAACGCCTTTTGGCTCCTTGGGCACAGGGATTTTAATGGGATCACTGAGTGGCACAAGGTCACTCAGACAGTCTCCTGGCTGTTCCTTCGCCTCACCCTGAAGGCCAATTGTCCTGCGTTGTGGCTCCCCTGCGTGGTGTATAACGTCACCTAAATACAGCGCTGGGAGTCCTCACTCAGCTCTTCAGGAGTTAGAGGCATTAAAAGGTGGTCTCCGGTAGTTCACCGCCACTCTGCTGACTGGAACAAAATCTATCTTAAAGTGGAAAATACAATCCAGTTGGGGACTGGCTATGATTTAATGGCATCCAAGTGCTATAGGGCATACTTCTTAAAGAAACCATTTAAATTATTTGTGGCTAATTCTGCTGGTGGATGGAGGGTATGGTACATTCTCAAGTACAAGAGCCCGGCTTGTATCTAATAATTGTTATATCTTCTCTGAAATTTACTGCCGATGTCTCAATTTTAACAATTTAAATAACAAGCTTAACCAAGTGGAACAAGGCTCAGGCAGCTTGGCACTCGTGATGAAAGCGGGACAACTCTTATGTCTGAGCACATTTTTACTTTGACATGAGCGGTGACACACAGAGATGAAATCTGGTTAAAGCGGCAGCCTTCTCAACCCCATGACAGCTTCTTAGGCTAAGCAAAACAATTTCAAGAGAGTGCATGCATATACTTGTTAACTTTACTTAAGAAGATTTATTAGAGAAATGCTTATGAATAGGATAATAACAGGGATGGGCTAAAGGAGCTCAGGTAATCGGCACCACTGTTTTCTCCACTTTTAATGGACTTCTCTGTAGCCTTAATCTTTGGGTGCATCCGTTTGTTAAGAAAACAGATGGCTCTCCCTCATGTGCCCAAGTGGTACTGGAGAAAGCACACTGTGACTTTACCTGTTGTCAAATTGATGTTGATACTGTGAGCGGTCCAGCCTAACTTCCTAAAGATTATATTCTCATTACCCTTTTGACTCTCTTTCCTCCATGTCCAGGAAACTTCCACCAATTTCCAAAGATATTTCATACCCACAGTCATAGAACACATGCAAAGCTATGCCTGTTTTGAAGCATATCTGGTCCTTGAAAGCCATAACAGAAAGCTGTGCTGGGAATTTGCAAAATGACCGATGGAATTTCTCCTGAATTGCAAGGGTTTCCAGAATAGTGAAGAGACAAGCCTGTGAGATGAAAGACTTTGGAAAAGTCACAGCCCTCTCTGGAACACTGTTTCCTCTTCAGTAAAGCAGCTGGACTGCCTGATCTCAATCTCCTTCTAGCCTCACTGTCCTATGAGCCTGTGTTCCTAATCTGTAGTTGGTTCAGCCTCACTTGCATTACTTTAAGCTAAATATCAAAATTCTGAATACAGTAAACCATTTTCAAACCACTTTAGAAAAGGTTTAATGGTTTCTTTAAAAATTAAACATGCATATAACATATGACCTGCTATTCTACCCCTTAGGCATTTACCCTGACAGAAATAAATGCATTGGTCCACAGAAAGACTTGTACATAAATGTTCATAGCACTTTTAATTGTAATAGCCCAAAACTGGAAAAACCCAAATGTCCATCATGGACAAATATATTGTGGTATATGCATATAATGGAACACTACTCAGCAAAAAAAAAAAAAAAAAAAAAAAAGAATAAACTGATGACAAACACAAATAGATGAATCTCAAAATAATGATGCTGAGTGAAAGAAGCCATATTAGAAAAAGAGTACAGAGCCTATAATTCCATTTATATAAAACTCTAGAAAATTCAAACTAGCCTATAGTGACAGAAAGCTGCCTGGGGACAGGGCAGAGAGGACCAGGAAGGAGAGATTATAAAGAGGCACAAGGAAATTTGGGGGTGATGGATATGTTCACTATCTTGATTGTGATGATGGTTCTGGGGTGCACACATATGTCAAAATTTTTCAAAGTGCCTACTTTAAATCGGTGCCATTTATTGTGTGTCAATTACACCTCAACAAAGCAGTTTCTTTTTAAAAGTGTTACTACTGTGCATACACTAATTCCATTTCTAAAACTTTATCACAAAGAAATCATCCAAAATGTGTGCTCAGGGTAAAGTGTAAGGGCTTTAATTGCAGCACTATTTATTATTCCAAAAAACTGGAACTAACCTAAATGTCTAAAAGATAAGAATTGATTAGGTAAAAATATGGCACATCAATATATTGGAATACAATGTAGCCTTTAAAAGTCATGCTGTAATGTGTATGATTGTTTTGTTAGTTCACAACTTCTGTAATAAATATGCATTTTAAAAAGTAATAATAGGGTGGGTTGGGGGCGATACACCAAATATAAGATATAGACTATAGTTAGTAGTAAGATTTTGATGATATTCTTTCATAATTTGTAACAAATATCTCACAACAACGTAAGATGTTGGTGGTGGGTTGATGTATGGGGCCCCTGTATGATGTTATGAATGTTTGCTTTGTAAGTTCTCAACTTTTACTATACACTTATTATTTAGGTATGTTCATGTATAAATTATATTAAAAGTAATAATAATAATAATAGGGTGGTTGGGGGGAAAATACACCAAATGTAAGATCCTTTGGTTAGTAGTAATATTTTGAGGATGCCCTTATCATTAGTTAAAAATGTTTCACAACAATGCAAGATATTGGTAGTGGGGTGAGGTATGAGAGCCCTGTATGACGTTATGTATGTTTGTTTTGTAAGGTCACAACTATTACTATATACTTATTGTTTATCGATGTTTATGTATGAGTGATATACTTTATTAAAAAAAAAAAAACAACTCATGCTGTAGAGAAAATATTTATTGCCATGGAAAAAATGTTTGCGAGCTAATTCTATGTGAAAAAAGCAAGTTACAAAACAGCACTATAGTATAAAAGCACTATATTTTTTTAAAGTCCCTGTTGGGGGTTGAGAATTAATCACACCTCTCTCTTCCCCTCAGATTTAGAAACCAATTGAAAAATGGCCTCAAGAGTTGAGCAGATGAAGAGCAAAATATCAGCTTTGTTAATAAGAGTTCTGATTAGAAAATTGTAGCTTGGACCTAAGGCAAAGTAGGCTTCCTGCTCTTTTCCCCTGTGAACGACCCTGACACCCTGAGAAATGCAGTCTGTCCCACTGACAAGTGAAATCCTTGCTGTGTGGTGCTTCTCAAAGGCAGGGCAATTGACATGTTGGGTGAGGCATTTCCTCAGGAAGCAGTGTCTGATGCCTTGTGGGTTGTTTAGCATCCCTAGCTCCCACCCTTTAGATACTTGTGTATATCCCAAAAATTGTGACAACAAAGAAACATCCCCACATATTTCCAAATTCTCCCCCAGCCCCAGGGTAGAGGTGCTGCTTCTGCTGAGAACCACCAGAGGTGCTGAGGATAAGCTGAGGTGAAATCCACAAAATTGAACAAGGAAGGCACATGCTTAAATATTTTCCCTAATCTCTCCAGTTCCCCAAATAACTCCTCTTCCCGTGGAGGTAGGGGAGTGAGTGAGGCAGCAGAGGGCAAGTCACAAGAACCCTTCCTAATACTTCTTTGGGGGTAGGAGTTCTCATTTAATTGCCCCGGGTAGAAACATGGGGAGAAAGAAAGAATGATTCCCCTTGCAATCTGTGATGGTAAGGGGGAAAAAAAAAAAGACTGGAAGGAAATATGATGCCAATAATGACCACCTTGCAGGGCTGGATAGTGAGACTTTTGCTATTAAAAGAGAGAAAACATCCTCCTTGTAAATAAGAGAAAAAGTAAATTAGAAGGAAGGAGAATCCCTGGGTTTTCCAGGACTGCTGCACTGGGCAGCATTGGCCTGAGATGTTTCCCCCCATGTCATCATTCCTGTGTCAGAGTTGTATATTTGAGTAGATGCCATTTGGGGACTCATTGCCCATCATCTGTAACTGTGCTGCCCCGGAAGTCTTCAAAGTACTCGGTGAATGGGATTAGAAATTGCTTTTACCTTTGGCTGATGAAGAGAGTGGCATGAAATGATTTTTCTAGCAGAAGCCCCACTTAGCATCCTCATGGGATTGACATTCAGGCATGCCGTGAATCAATCCTCTCAAACTGATCAAACAAAAGCATCGAAGCCCCAGTCTTTTACTAAAATAAGGTTGTAAGAAATTGAAGACATTTGACTATGGAAAGCTTTTAACACCAAAAAAGATAGTGTAATACAATAGTGCTTTCATAATATAATTATGGGATTTTGTTAAGATATTTATTTACAAATATCTATTGGTAGCTCTGTCCTACAGTAGGTAACTTTGTTACTACTGTTACTACCTACCTACTCCAAGAGAGCTTCCCTGCTTTGTCTCGAACATGCCAATCAGCACAGACCCTGGAGTCCTGTAAACCGCCCCTGCCCATAAAACAGGAGAACCCAGGCCAGAACTTCGCGGTTTCTCCCTTGAAAATGCCCGCCTTACACTCTAAAGGCATATTTCTGTTCTCTTGCTTAACTCCCCAATAAATTCTTTGCTTGCCTAACTAATTTGTGGCTTATCCTTGGATTCTTTCTTGCGACAAAGCAAAGAAACTAGATCCAATAACACTTGCGCAAAATGCAGCTGTGCAGCATGAAGATGCTCTCCTGCAAGCTCCTACACATGATCCTCTATCAGTCCAGAACTTTTGCAATCCGAAAAATAGAAATTGCTTTAAATTAATGGCTTTTCCATTCAAGGGTGTAACAAATACCACAGAGACAACTTGAAGCTATCCAAGAGCCAAAATCAATTTTCTTAAGAGTTGCTTTTAGAAATTCTGACAGGCCTATCCACAAAGGATCTCAATGACTCTAGATACTGTGCAGGTCCAGAGAAAACGTTTCACCCAAACAGATGGAAGGGGTTCAAGTTCATCATCATTTGACTCTAGAGTCCCTGAAGCTGATGTGCTATTTGGATTTCTGCCACCTATGTGAGTGACCACGTTCTCTCTGAACCTTGTAGTTCCAAAAGCCTGAACCCCTGGCCCTAGGGAGCAGGACAGGGAGAAAACTTAAAAAGCACACACTCTGAATCCTGCCAGCAAGTCCTGGGCAACCAAGATGACTCAACACTGGAACAGAGGCTCAGAATGGCCTGTGAGTTCCTTGGAGCTGGAAGTGGGTTGGGGATGCCTGGATGGCTAGGACTGCATCAGAGAATCCCCCAAATATTTTTACATCAAGCTATGGTACGTGTTATGTCGTGATCCAATACACACATACCCACATACCCATAGGAGGACACAGATATAAAAATATAACTGAAATGGGCTCCTAGAACCCTGCCTGCTACAGAATAGCTATTCAATAACTATTTGTTGAATGAACAAACCAAAACAAAATTTCAATGAAACAATATTTACCTTTACCATGCCCAATACACTCTGATATTTTCTATTCTATACTATTCTATTCTATTCTATTCTATTCTACTCTACTCTACTCTATTTCATTTCTTTAAGAAAGTAATGGGTTGCAACTCTCTAAAGTGATCTCACCACCCAGTAGCAGGTAGCAAACTTCAGCTGGAAAAGTCCCAGAACTAAGAAGCCAGAAATGCCCTATTCTGAAGGGAGTTTTATGCACTACCCATCCTCAATGAAAATGACTGCAGCTTGTCAAGTAGGAGGCAGGGGCTTGGGGACTTTGGAGGCAAGCCGGCCAGCACTGGGCTGTCAGCTGGTTAGGTAGAAGACTGTTGGGTGTTGCTGGCCCAGGACAAGGGTGCTGCCTGTGGGTGCAAAAGATGTGTCCTTTGTTGACAGTCCTGCCCGCATGCTGCCCCAATGTCCCTTCCTAGGAAACCATTCTTCAACCAAGGAAGATTTTCCAAATGGAGCCAGAAGTCAGGCTGGCAATCGCTTTGCTCCAGTCAGCCAAAGGACTGGAAAGGGGAAACAAGGGTTGTTTTAAGTAGCTGTGAAAATCATGGAGTAACTTGGTAAATGAAAAATCCACCCAGACCCACAAGAAGCACAAAAGTGGGGGAATTTAACAACTTTGTAAATAAAGGGATCATTACTCTCGATGCATTAATACACACTTAAGACCTATTGAAAACTTCCCATTTCAAGATAAATGAAGAGCATCAGCTGCTCATTTCCCAAGCCAGATAGGCTGTGTTCACAGTCCAGCGCTGAAGCTCTGAAGCCTGGGTCATCCAGGCTGGCAGGCCAGGGGGTCCCCATCGAGGACCTGGAAGGGGGCGGGCCCTCTGTTTCTGCTATAGTGAAGGTCGTAACCACAGCCCTGTTTCTCACTAAAGGCATGAGCTCAGTGCACACCTGGTGAAGTTGGGAGGAAAGTTCTGCGCCAGTGCATTGGCCTCCTCCATATTTCATCATCATTCACCAAATAAGCATAATTGCTCCGTGTTTGAGAGGTGCTGGGAACAGAGACGCTGCTGGTAATTGCCTAATGGGCGGGCGAAATGAGGTGTGAGCCACATCGGTGTGAAAAAAGCAATAGCCACAAGTTTATTAACATTGAAAATTAAAATAAGCTCAGCCCCAATCAGGCAGTCCTTGCTGAAATGAATCCCATTATCCCTCTAATAACTGTGCAGGGCTCAATTTGATGCCACCCAGGGGGTAGAGAGGCCTCAATACAGGTCACCTCTCTGCCAGCTTCTGGAGCTGAAGAGTCTCTGGTTCACTGATAACTATCACAGAGAAAATGCTAACATCCCATGCCTCCCATGCAGCTCCTCCAACTCCACTTAAATCCATCCGTCTGAAGAGCTGTGAAAAGAGGAGGCTTGAGAGAATTATATGCCATTCTGGCCTGGGTGCCTTTTTTTAATAGTTGCTGAATGGAATTTTCAAAGGTGTGTCTACATTTCTGGGACTGAAGGTCACCAGGTCCACCTGAGGAAGTCAGGGATCCTGCCTGCTCATATTATCAAATATTTCTAGATGCCCAGTGCTAGAAGGAGATCTGCCCTTGACCCCGAGTGCATCCAGTCTAAGGCTCTCCCGAGTAAAACAATGCACTGCTCAGTGTGCACTGAAAATGCAGAGAAAGGAGAGCTGGGGCAGTCAGGGGAGAACTCCTAGAGGACCTGGAGCTCAGGTAAAGGAAAAGCAGAAGGAACCATGTGAACAAATCAGAAATGGGGCACTTCAAGGAATAGGGAGGAGACCAACCAGGCAGAAGCCAGGGTTTGAGCTGGGACCAAATAGATAGTAAGGTTGGGTGAGTAGAGGAAGCAACCCCAGGAAAACCAGGTGGTGGAATTTGGATTTAATTCTGGATTTAAAGGGAATCATTGTAGGTTTCAGAAAAGAGGAGGTATAGGATTAAAGAATTGGTATCACTTTGCAATGACTTTGCTTTATGTTAAAATATATATGTATTTGAATTTTATATTCTAATTCTCTTTAAATTTCATGGATTTCATTCACTTTATATCCACAACCACTTACCTCAAATGGGCCCACGAGTTCTACTCTCCTTCCCTGCTCCATTCACTCCATCATTTTCTGGTTCACTATTTTTTTCCCTCCTCAAACTTCAGCACCTCTGCTTCCTAGCTGCTGACCTTGCCTTCTGATCATATTCATACCCTTCTCCCCACCTGCAGGTGCCTACAAGCTCTGCTTCCCTCCCATTCCTGTGAATGGACCTCCCTGCTCCTATCCAGCCAACCCTCCATACCTGTACCAGAAAAAAGGCCCCAGCTTACTGAAGGATGCTGTTCCATATATTCTTTCCTCTCTCCCTTGAATCAAAAAATTTTAAGTTTTTTCCTCTCTATTATATCATATACCCATCAGCATACAAACCTGCAGAAATTTCTCCCATCTTAAAAAACTCCTTTCTTGACCTCACATTTCAGCTTCTGCAGCATTTTCTCTGCTCCCCTTTATAGCATGATTTCTCAAAGGAGCTGTCCATATCGGCAGGCTCCATTTCCTCTCATCCCATTCTCTCTTGAACCCACTCCAGTCAGGCTGTAACTGCACCCCTGCAACAAAACCATTCTTGTCGAGGTCACCAATGACCCCTGTATTGCCACCTGCAAGGTCAACTCTTCATCCACACCTTCTTTGAATTCTCAGCAGCTTTCTTCACGTGGCTCCTAGGAAATGGCTCCTTCTCAGTCTCTGGCTATTTCCTTCCCATTATTTCAACCTCTAAAAAAACAGAGTGCCCCAGGGTGCAGTCCTTGGATCTGTTCTCTCTCTAAACTATATTCCTAGTGGATCTCATCCAATCACATAGCATAAACACCTTCTATTTGCTAACAGCTCCCAAATTTATTTCTCTAGCCTGTACCACTGCCCCAGACTCCAGAGAGATCTCTGTTTGGATATCTAATAGACATCTCACATTTAATACCTACAAAAACAAACTCCTGATTCCTGGCCCATCCCTCTTCCCCGCACCCTACCCCCACCCCACCCCCCCATACACACATGTATCAAAAACCTTCTCCTCTAGCAGCTCCTCAACTAATATCAACTCCATCGTATCCTCTGCTCAGGACCAAAACCTTAGACATACTTGACCCTGGTCATACTCCACATCCACTCCATCTGCAAACCCAGTGGACTGTCTTTTCCAACTATATTCAGATTCTGACCACATCTCACTCCCCTGACTACTATCTCTCTGCCCCAAACCACCACCCCTCACCTGGATCACCACAACCGCCTCCTCACTGTCTTCTCTGCCATTACCCTTGTCCCCCTAGAGTCTGTTCTCAGACTTTTTAAGCATCTGTCAAGTACAAGGAAAACAGGAAACCCATCTCTGCTTCTCCATCTGCTGGTTCTTCACCCAACGCCGAGGTAATTCCCGTGGTGGCCACAAAACGGACTTTCAACACATGCTACTGTTGGCGCCCCCCTTCCCTCCATCCCTACACTCTTCAGGCTCACCAGGATGAGTTCCTTTCTGGCCTCTGTTTCCTTTCCTAGGAAATGGCCTATCTGATGCCAGCAACTGCCTGGTCACCTCTCTCCAAAGCAAAAGTAAACGACCATAACCACAGGTCCCTCCCAGTAGGCTCAGGGAGCAGTGATCGGGCGGACAAGGCTCAGCTCTCCCATTGCTTACTGTGTGATCTTGGTCAAGTTTTTTTAATCTCTTGAATCTGTTTCTCAAAAATAGAACGGGAAAAGTAAAGCTAGCTTCTAGAGTTATTGTGAGGAGTAAATGAAATGACGACTGGTACTTAGTATTTGATGACTAAATGTTAGTTTCCTTTCTCCTCCTAACAGAAAGTATTTGTAGAATCACTCTGGGTCACAATTTCTACCCAGACACTTCACCATGGCCCTCCAGAGATGCCTGGCCAGTGCTTAGCAGTTCAGGAGGCCAGCATAGGCTCCCTGGACCAGTGGTCCATTCTCCTCCTTCCTCCACACAGACCCATAGAGGGACAGGCTGCCCTTGGCACCCCTCTTGCATTTATGGCAGTCTTTCTCCGTCCTGCAAGGGTGGTGAACTGAATTCAGAAAAATGACAGGTCATTACAAATATATTACATGTTGTAAAATAAAAGAATGTCCTTGTTGGAAAGCCAAATGACTTACTTTGGGAGTAACTTTAAATGATAGGCATAGAATATTGCAAATGCAGAATGCACATGTTCTACTTTGGTACACTTTAAAAATACATAAGGCACTCTAACACTACTATGTGTGGGCATTGGCATTAATCCTTTAACTGGAATGCTCTCTGACAGTAACTTTCCATTACTCAACTTGCTATTGATTTGAGTTCATCTTTAAAGTTCTGAATTGGAGAATACTCAGGCCAGGTCTTCACTGGGGAGAATGGCATCAAGAGTTGGTAATTGTCCAATGAATTCCAGTAATTATGCAATGAATTACAGATTTGTCTATTCCAGTGTTTCCTGGAATGTTGAATTCAGCAACATACCTGTGAACTTTCCAGGACACACTTGGGAGAATGGAAAGGGGAAGAGGGAGGAGGTTCCGCTGAAGGGCCTTGGCCAATTATCACTGCCCTAGTACTTTCCATCTACCTCTCCTCACCCCAACACATTCTTATAAATATATGCAGGTCACACAACTTTTTTTTCAGTCCATTACCATCCCCTTCTACCTCTAAGGTAAAAACTACTAAAAAGTACTAAGGAAGCGCTTAGTAAGTGCTATCTGAACTAGATAGCTCACTTAGCGTTCTATGACTGCCTCTCTGAAACCGGGATTTAGAACACAGGCCATGTGCTACTTTAGGAGCTGAGAAATATCAGGCGATATCTCCAAAGCTCAGCTTGGTCTGGATCAGTGTAGCCACTGGGCAATTTGATGTAATTATGAATTCCAAAAATATAATTGGATCATGCTTGTAAACTGATCGGTTAATCTGGGCATGATTAAGTTATGATTAGGGCATTGACTGGGCCATGTCAGTAGGGTGTTGAGCCCCTCCCCTTGGTGGGTGGGGGAAGAGAATATAAAAGGCATCACAAAGAACAGAGTTGCAGAGTTTTTGAGAAGCAGTTAGGATGTTGGAGTTTTGATGTTGGAGAGAAGGCCCCGGGATAGAGACAAGCCGTTTGCTGAGAGTTCACAGCTGGCCTTGAGGAGAGAAGCAAAGCCTAGAGAGCCTCATAGTCTACAGCTGACCTTGTGGAGGAAACAGGGGCGCTGAGCCCGGAGAGAAACGCAGCCCTGGGAAGAGAGGAACCCAAGAAGCCTGAACCGTGGTAAATGTCAGCAGCTGTCTTGCTCCAACACATGACAATGGACTTTGGTGAGGGAAGAAACTTATGCTTTATGGCCTGGTAACTTCTACCCAAATAAATACCCTTTATAAAGACCAACCCATTTTTGGTATTTCACATTAGCACCCCTTTGGCTGACTAATAAAATCAGTATCTCTGCTTCTCAAACCATTACAAAGGTAAGAAAAATACCTATATGATAGAACTTTCCCAAAGATATATTTGAGTGTAGGTGTTCCCACTGTGGTTGTTTCTACTGTTTCTGATTTAGATCTGGCAGCATTGAGCCTAGCATGAGTTATACACCCTTTGTTGGAGAAATAGTTATCCTTACATTCATTTCAACCACAAACTTATAAAAATTAATGACTGCCCAAAAAACTGTGTAGTTTTTGATGATGAATGAGTTTGAACTCTATTTTCTTGACGGGTTCAGATTTATTTGTGGAGCAAATCAGTAGCTCCAGGAGCACTTTTATCCTCAGCATAATCACAACTGCACTTACCATAGAACTATGCAAGACATGTGGAGCCCACTGGGATCAAAGGAGTGGGTAAAATCATTACCTCGACCCCAGCGGGTCCCCAACAGTCAGTCATGAAACCAGTTTATCTGCCTCAGGAACCTTAAAGTGGCCCCCCAAACCCCTCAGGTTCTTAACCAAGTCAACAACTTTATTCCACCGAGTGGGCAACATCCATGCTATTGGCTACCAGGGAACCGGGGGCAGTATTCGTTCAATAAGTGTTTATTGAGCACTTGCTATGGACCAGCCTTGTGCTAGGAGTGGGGGTACAGCAGTCAATACAGGAGACATTACTGCTATCCTCACAGATTTTGCTGTGTGGTAAAGAGTCCTAGGCTTGTAGTTAGAAAGCCGGTTGAATCCAGTCTCTTCCTCTTTCCTTTCTGAGCCTCAGTTTACCATCAGCAAAATGAAATTGATCCCCCTGTCTACCTACCTACTTAATCTCCTTCCTAGGATCAGATAAATATGTTGATATGCTCTGGAAACTATAGCGCTCTATAGAAAGATAAGGTATTACTACTGCATAAATATAAAATGCTTTGTCTCAGGAGCGCAGCCTTGTCAGAGTGGATGCCAAGGTGCAGTGCCAGCAGCTTTTTCTGGAGGATCCCCCTTAGCGTGCGTCAGCTTGGTGTGTTCCACAGACCAGGGTCTGGTCTTTAGCTTCAAGTCTCAACACCCTGCCTTTGTCAGCATGGAGACACCCGGGCCAGCTCTCCATGGGCACACATCAGGAGCACAACATGGGTACATGAGATAAAAACACGGTGTTAAAATCTTTTATGAGAAATTACTACCAGGGAAATTCTAAGTTGGCATCATCCCATTAGCTTTCTGCTGACAAAGACTCATGGGAAACAACATGGCAATCTGAAGGTTGCTTGGTGAACAGGACTGTTTAAATGGCACCATGCTAGGGTGGGATGTTCTTGCCAAAGGCACATGAATTCTTGAAGTCTATTGATTACAGCCTATGGCTTCCATCACCATATTAGGGATTTCTTCCAAGAGGACCGGAAATTATCTGTCAATTGATTTTAGCTTCCTGTCTCTTGGACAAGGCTTGGGTGGGCCCCACTAACATTTTCTCTGAGATCCTCTTCTTGTCCTTCTGTGGCTGAGCCCGTCTCCTTTCTGATCAAAACAGTCTTTCTTTAGATTTGTCCATAAAATGTTCAAACAGGTTGTATTTGAGTTGTGTGGGTTTGGGAACTATTTCAGATGACTTCCAGTACCTCTACTCTGATCAATTTTGTGCTGAATGTTTAAATGTCAGAGAAGAATGACAGCCCCTCTTGACAGCATTCTTGGGGATGCCTCTGGGAACCCTCAAGTACTTTCAACAACTGCTATTACCCATCTTTTCCTATTTTCTCAGCATCTGAGTAACTAGGAAGAAGCTAAATGATCTCTTTTCTAGGCAGTTGAGCTAGGAACACAAACCAGCACTGTCTGCCAATGACCGATGCAAAGATGATGATCTTGCTGGAGAGGCAGAGCCTTTTCTCTCACTTCTCCTTAGGTTCTGGGTGCCAGTAATTGCCTGATGTCCATGATAAATCACAGGCAAATCCCTGGGCTGAGAGCTCAAAATGGACTTTGGACATTTCTCTTCCTGGCAGGCTCTGGTGGAAAGAGGTGAAGGATTGCCTGCAGTAGGTTGTCTTCACTCAAACCCACCTGGTAGAGGTCAGGGAGGAGGGTGCAGGGTGAAATTTGCCTTACGCAGGCCAGATCTGCAGATAAACGAAGGGAGCTGAGGTTTTGAGTCTGGTAGTTTCTTAATCCTCTGTAAGCATGCACTTCACTCACTGCAAATTCTTCTCCCAAACTGGAATTCACCAGAGGAAATCAATTTATGGAGGCAGCTGTTTCTTCTCTTGCATGTCTTCTGTTAAGAAAAATAAATTGTACAACCAACAAGATTGATAGCGATAATAGTAAGTCTATAATAACCAAAATCAATTCTGTGTCTGAGACATGGAAACGTAAGTTGAGAGAAGTTTCTGGTAAAGGCACAAGCTCTTGGGAGACTATAATAGTATCATGCTATGTGCTACCTTTAACCAGAGAGCCTGGACCCAGAGTCAGACCCACCTGTGGTCATTCCCTTTTATCATGTGATTCCAGGTCAGTTTGGGCCATTTCCTAAATCATAAATGGGGATAATGATCCCAGTTGTACAGGTTTAATGGGGGGAGTTAAATAGAGAGCACGTATCAAGAGTCTGGTAGAGCACTTGGCACATAGGATGTGCTTAATAAGGGGTGGTTTCTGCTCCCTTTCTCCCATCCTCAAATAGGAAAGACGGCCTACCTTGCACACTTAACAACAGCTCTTGTTTCAAACCTCATGTTCTTAGATGATACAGCAAATCCATACTTTTGATAAATGGCTTTACAATGGGCTCTTCTTGTGCTGTATACCCAAAAATCAAATGGACGGGCAAGCATCTAGGAATCTAAAACAAGCAAACCTTGCTCGTTTCCATGACCCCATGGCATATTACAACTTCCCAGACAGGTTTTATAGGAAATCCCCCATCCATTCCCACCTGGAGCGAAGCTGTGCCCGGCCAGTCCAAGAACCAGTCATACAGGAGCTAGTCGGGTATGTGGGCAGTGGGGAGGAAGCAAAAAGAAAAGGTTAGAGACCATCTGCTAGTTCTTAACCCCTGGCTACATCCCAGGGCCACCTTTAGGGTCCTCCCGCCATCAGAGAATGAGGAATTTGGAGGTGTGGAGGTGCCCCAAGCTCCTCCACAGACCTAGAGAGGGGAGGTGCCAAGATCAAAGGTGTCCCTTTGCTTCTCTTTTCCTTCCTCGAAAGCCCCAATAAGATTATAGATCCCCCAAGACCCAATTGTTTCCTTTTTAAGCTGTCCTCGCATTTGGAACTCCCATAAAGACAGCAATAAAACAAGAGGTACCCTCAGATTACCATTTGCAGGTGTTCCAAGGTGCAGCCAGTCGTCTGAATCACTCCTTAGGCCAGTGGATTCACTCCATCTGTGCTCGCAATTCAGTAGAGACAAGTATTTTCTGATGTGCTACACTCCTGCAATGTTTATTTCTCCTTTTTTAAAAAACTTACCAAAGGAGAAAAATCAGTGTTTCCATCCACGTTATTGGAACCAAAAATAGCCCTTTTCCTCCCAGCCCATACCATTGCCACATTATGAATACATTTTGTGCATCAGCCTCAAAGGTTGTTGTGTTTTCCTCCTGCTTTTTCCTTTCATTATACAAGATTTCCAGTTATTCAGTATTTTGTTCTCATTAGAACACTGCTTGTCACATGTTTTCACCAGAGACATTCATCACCAAGGTCAAAGGGTGAATATCGTGATCTATTATGCTTAGAGGAATCTAATGAAAAGCCACATAATTATCCAATTTAAAGAGAAGCATGTACAAAAGAAGGGGGGCACTTGCTATAATTTAAATTGTTTTGTTTCCCTGAAGCAAAATTCAGCACCTGATTGACAGGACCTAATGATAATTCTTATTGATATGGTGATGTTAATTGTGGAGAGATATTTAATAAGTCCCATATTCTGAAGGTAAATGCGTGCTCTTAACCTGCACCTGAACCTGATTTTTGATGCAGCATGGGGATGAGGTACAGATACAGATAAGTGAGCACAAGTGGATTTTCAGTCTTGTGTGGCAGAATGGAAATTGGAATCTTCAGAATCTATTAGGAGAACAATTCCACAGTTGCTCACACTTTTATAAATTATACTGTACATTATAGAAAGACACAAAGTCAGGGGAGTTTCAAGAAGAGGATATTGCCACAACTGCAGAGAAGTTTTAGGGTGCTTTTTGGTGATGGCATTGTTCTTGTCTTCAACCAAAGACACAGTAAAAGGAGTGTGATATATTGTTATTTTAAAACAAGAGGGACTAATGAAGTCCATTTTCCTAAATAAACTCTCTCCCACCCCCAGGTAAGGCTGACCTTCCAGAAAATGAGGCCAACTTTGAAACCTGGAGAGTCTTAGAAGAAAATGAATTCTTCCACCATGAACAAAATCATTTGAGTAGCATTCACGGGTCGAAGTTTCAAAAGGAGGTGACATGCGGGGGCTGAAAAACATCAGCTAGATCTGTGCCCCATCATGCCCCAAAAAGATCTCTGGGCTTTAGGGAAGAGCTGCTGCAGCTGTGGGTGAAGCCAAGGTCAGTCCAGACTCACTGAGAGGCCAGATTCCAAAATCATTGCCTGGACTAGAGAAAATGGGCCCTCAGATCTGGTCATGTGTGATTTGGACTCTGTAAACTACAGCTTTCCCTCCCTACAAAGCTGTGCATCTCTCATGTGCTTTATTAAGTTTTAACAAATTTTAAATAGACAAACTTTAAAACTGCATCTGTGATTATGAGACGATTCCATCATTTGGGAACGAATACACACATAGCCATGTGTAGGCAAATACCACAAAGTGAGAAAGAAAAAAAGAAAGAAAGCTACTTGATAGGCAAACAAACTTGAAAGAAGAAAGAAAAAAACAAAAAACACCGGAGTGGCTTAAATCTGAGGAAGGGCAAATTGTGAAACTGAGTTCAAATTAGTTTTTTTACTTTTTAAAAACTCTAACTTAGCTCAGTCTTACATTTGTACTTATGGAGAAGAGTATCATATGGTTAACATTTTAATAATATCCTGGTGAATAGAACTATTCATGCCAAAACATATTTAACTTCAAAATAATTAGGTCAAAGGTAATTATAACCCAATTCACAAATGGGTCACCAGGACAAAAGAGCTATCCATCTATAAATAGGAACAAACAGTAAAAATGTAATCACTTAAAGAAGGTCACAGAAAACAAGAGTAATTTCTAGTGAATAAAATATTTTAAATGTTCAAACTTATCTGAGATCAGATTCTTCTTGGGCATAGCACTTGGGGTCTGGCACAGACTGAATGATCAGTAAATGAACAAAGACCAAGAAAGCATCTCTTTTGTTGCTTCCTGGATTTGCTTGCTTTCTTTTTGGCTTTTAAAGCAAGCATGCATGCACACACACACACACGCCTTGGAATAGTCCAGATACAAATTATATTGGCTTTAACCTATGTACTCACCTTAACTGGAAAAAAATTCAAGTTAATTGGAGACATCCAAATTGATTGCAGGTTATGATACCAATGGCACTTGAAACTGCTTCTATGATTTTCAACTTCCTAGGCCAAAGCATTACATCATGTGCAGGAGATTATAATTTCTCTGAAGAACACTTCTGGTATCTCACTCCCCAAAAAGCAATATGCCAGCAAATTGAAGAGAGTTCAGAGAAAAGCAGTAAAAATAATTAAGGAGCCCCTCAGATTGACTAATGGAAAGAGATGAAAAGCAATGTGGGTTGCTTGGTCCAATCATGACCCAGATACTTGTGTTATTAGAATGATACACAAGTATCTGGAGGGACCAGAATTCCTGCTTGAGGCAGACATTAGTCCATGCAGAGTAACGATGCAGTAAGAAACACAACTAACCTGGTGCCATTTCAAGCCAAGAGCTGGCTATGTAGGATACCTGCCCACACTGCCTCCCCCAACCCCAGTTTCTGCCTCTTTCAGTATGGGACTGGGGCATGCCCAGGGCTGGCAGAGACACTAGGGTGTTACCCAGGTCCCCCTACTTCCACTCTAGTGCTTGTTTAACCATACCAGATACCTGGGGCCTTGAAATGGCCTAAAACCCGCAGGTAAAAAGTAACGACAGGTGATACAATGGTCAAGAGACTGGGTTCAAATTCCAACTCTGCCACTTCCCAGCTGAGTGACCTTGGAAATGTTACTCAACCTCTCTGAACCACTGTTTCTTCATAATAATAGTGCCAGTTTTACAAGTTTGTTAAGATGACTGGATGAAATAGTTCACATAAAGAATTTCTCAGAGTGTCTGATGCATAGTAGGAGCTCAGTAAATGGTAGTTATTGTTGTTTATTATAATTAACAGCAAGAGCAGGGAAAACCTAAGGACCAACACCGAGGTAACTCTCTTAATAGAGGTTCTAGGCACTAAAATTTTCACCCACGGGTCACCTGGCCTGAAAGATTAAGCCAGTCCCAGAACAATCCCACAAAATGTCACGAGTTTTGTTGGAACAAAAACTTGCCAGTTTCCTTTATATCTATTCTAGTAGGGGGACCAAATATCCCAGTTTCCCCAGGACAGTCCTGCTTATGCCTGTTCACACAGGTTAATTATTACTAGTACCCCCTTTCATTGAAAAGGGTCACAGTTGTGATGAAATAAGGTCATCCTAAT
The DNA here is from genome assembly GCA_026826555.1 of Tolypeutes matacus. Lineage (NCBI taxonomy): Eukaryota > Metazoa > Chordata > Mammalia > Cingulata > Chlamyphoridae > Tolypeutes > Tolypeutes matacus. The sequence continues at coordinate 14,236,742 of JAKSZT010053769.1, read as the reverse complement.
TATGGGTCACTTGACCTTTTTTTCTAAACCATTTCCATCCTGCAGCACCTCCCAATAATGAGTTTCATATGTATATTGAAGTTACTGTGAAAATAATTTTTAACAAGTCTTGATCGTATATTGGACAAACATTGAGCATTGCCCTCTAATTTTACCATTTCAGGATCTGGTGAATGGATCCGTGCTCACTCTAGCTACACTTTGTCCACATTTAAAGGTGCCCAGGCCAAAGAGCCTAGCCACATAGTCCATCCTGTACCAAAAAAAGCACTATTTATCCCATTTTCACTTTCATTGATTATCTCTGTAAAGTTTCCAAAGCCACAGGGCCTTTTTAAAGAAGCTGAACTCTGGATTTTTAAAAATAATTGAATAGCAGTCCCTCTTTTCATTCAGTGTTTGGGGTCAGAAGATCAAGGTTTGTGTGCCAGCTTCATCCTTTATTCCTGCGTAAACTCACCCAAGTCATTTAATCTCCCTGAGCCTCAGTTTCCTCAACTCTACAATGGCAATAATATGGAGGTAGCCACATCATCTACAAATGATGGTTTTCCTTCTTCCTTTCCAATTTATATGCCCTTTATTGTTTTTCTCACCTTACTACACTGGCTAAGACCTTCCATTCAATGCTGAATTGATGTGGTGAGAGCAGATAGACTGTCTTGCCTTATTTCCATTCTTAGGGGAAAATAATTTAATGCTTCACCATTAGGTATGATGTTAGCTGTAGATTTTCCATAGATGTCTTCTATCACATTGAAGAAGTCCCCTTCTATTCTAGTTTAGCAAGAGTGTTGAGTTTTTTCAAATGCTTTTTCTCCATTTATTGAGACAATCAAATATTTTCCCCCTAATTCAGAATTTAATAAATTACCATGATTAATTCTCAGTTGTTTAACCAATCTTGCATTCTTGGGATAAATCCTACTTATTGCTGGAGTCAATTTGCTAATATTTTGTTTATGACTTTTGTGTCTATGTCATTGGTATAATGCTATAATAAAAATATCTTCACTCCCTCTCTATCTTTGAGAATCAAATGAGATGTCCACAAAGCTGCCGAACCTGCCAATGACGATGACCATACATGACACAAAGGTGGTCTTTGCCGCCACCGCAGCCCACAGCTGGTCAGAACCAGCCTCAATACCTCATGCCAAGTTCCTGACAAATTCAGTCAGAACCAATAACTCAGAACCCTCAACCCACAAATCTGACAAAGATGCCTCCTGGATTTTCCAAGGAGGCTCTGATTTTAAATATTCTCTCCTATTGTCAAACTTCATCATACCATGTGTCCTGATTTTGAATTTAAAGGTATTTTCCCCCTAATACATTGATTTATTCTTGCCTAGAAATGCCACTTTCCTGACTACTCAGGTAGACTTGAAACACTTTTCCGCACTCTGTCCAAGTCACGGTAGGACTTATGCTATGCATAGAGTTTGAATGCATCTATAAAGATTTCAGACTAAACTTAGGAAGTTTAAAGTTTCTCAATTTTGACAGTTTATTGAAAATACTTAATTTGTATATCCCTTGCATAATCCTGCATGTTCTTTCTTTCATTTATTTATTCAGCACATATCTTCCAAGCACCCACTATGTGCTAGGCTCTGATATAAGCAGGGAACAAGATGGGCACGGCAATCCCTCGTAGGCCAGGGCTGTTTGGCTTCGAGTGTTGATGCTGAAGCCCCGAGGGCATGCTGGGTAGTGCTGCTCAGCGCCTCCTTCAGGGCACAGCACTTGCCCCTCCAGCTGCTGATAGCTCAGAACCAAGTCCTTCCCTAGACTTTGCCCTTGACCACAGGAGGCTGTCTACCCAAGGTTACAGTCCCTTCCAGTTACCTAATGGCTGGTGGATAGGAGGTAGGGCAGGGAGGGTGTAAAAAGGCCCTTTGTCTCAATACAGGACAGTTCTGAAGGGCAATCCTAGCTTACTGTGGCTCAGCCCTCACAGGTATTGTCTCTTGAGCTCTCCTTAATAAACTTCCTACACATAAATCTCCATCGCAGAGTCAGTTTTCTTAAGACAAACTCTAAATCCTGATATTTGCTTTTTAAATGCTAGTTCTGAGAGGAGGTAAGAAGTGAACTAAATGGCTTTATTAAATGTCTTCCTTCAAATACAGTAAAGCTTAAACATATACCAGGACCTAAAGAGAAAAGTTCACTGAAAAGGGGGAAGCGTATTTTTTTTTCCAAAATTAAAGCCATCGCTAACAATTCCTAGGGAAATCATCATTCCCAACTAATATAGTCTCTGAAAGTTCAATAAACAAATAAAAACACCCACCACCCTGGAGCAAGAGTCTCGGGAAAATTTGTCTAAATTAAAATTTCAGGTATAAAATGTCACAGACATTATCTTTGGAAATAAGTACTATCGGGTGGGTGGGACGCTGTCATGATGTGGGTCACGGACTGCCACGTGCTGTGAGATGGCATTTTGGTCTCACACGAGATCTTTTACAACAGAATGACCTAGAATCTTCACAAAAAGAGTGTAACTTATGTGCTACGTGGTTCGTGACATTCTTTCAGGTTTGGTTTCCTTTGAGTTGTGAAGCAAAATCTGTCAACAGCACAGAGAGACATTGCAAGCCTCAAGGGAACTTTCAGATGGGAAAAGATGAGGCTGCCCAGCCAGCAGAGGACGGTTTTCTGGGACAGAGCAGGTGCTCAGCGAACGATTGCTGGTGTCGCCGGTGATGAGTTCCTCTCTTGCCCTTGTGGTGGTGAGAGCTTAGGGTAAAACTGGCTAGTCCCTATGATGCATTCATTCAACGGTGACTCATCAACAGGGTATTGGTCAGACTGAAAGCTAAGCCACATAGCAAAGAGACAACCAGAGTGACTTAAAGAAACACAAATTTTTCACCACTTGTGTAACATGGCAAGGCAAATGGTCCAGGTTGGGGAGAAACTCTGCCCCATGTGGTCATTTCAGCCCAAGTCTTCCCATCCAGTTCTTCTGCCGTCCTCCAGAGCAGCGATTCTTTTTTTTTTTTTTTTTTTTTTTTTTATCTTGTTTAAAATATAATAAACTCTTGTATTTCTCAGTATAGAATAATCGCCTGTATTTCCCAGATTATTATGCTACAATATAGATATGTATATAACAGCATCTTACAAACAGTATATTGTGCAACCCTAGGAGTGTGAAATATTAATAGGTACTCTACAACAATAAGGGTATATAGAAAAATAAGTTTGGAACACTCTGTGTGTTATATCTACCTTTTTGAGTTTTACTTTGTACAGATCCGTGAGCTTGAATTGAAATTCAGAAAGCATTATTCTCGTGGGGACATGTTGGTGCGGGTGTGATATATTTATTAAATAATACACAGTATAGTGTGGACTTAGTAAGGGGTCCGTGGTTTCCACCTGACTGGCAAAGGGGTACGTGGAACAAAAAAGTTTAAGAACTCCTGCTCCAGGGCATTGTCCTTGTCCACACAGTCAAGTTGGTCATGTTCTTGCCCTTGGGAAGGAAAAGCAAGAAGAAGTCTAGGGCTAAGGATTTTCTTCCGTGCAAGTGAGGCAGAAGTTATATACACCACTTCCTCTCCCAGGTGATGGCTTTGTCACCTAGCATCCCAATCAACAAGAAAACGTGGTCTGCCAGGGCACCTGGAGATGTGTAGCTTCAATTCTATTACTAGAGACAGGAAGAAGAGTTTCATGGCCAACCAGCAGTCTCTACCAACAATACCAACTTTGAGCCTGGCATCATGCTAGGCTTCAGTATCCAGTGGTGAGCAAGCAGACCTGTGGTCCCTGTTCCCAGAGCTTACAATCTGGTAGGGCAGAAAATAGACAAATTAATAAGTATATATTAGGCATAAAGGTCCAGGAAGGGAACCAAGGCAGTGTCGTGATAAAGACTAACGGGTTGAGAGGATACAGAAGGGTTTGTGGGGATCAGTATAGATAGGATGGTCAAGGAGGTGAAACAAGCCATGCAAAAAGCAGGAGAAGAGCATTCTACACAGAGGAACCTAAGGCACCAAGTCCCTGGAGAGACAGAGCGGTTGGTGTGTCTGAGGCCAGTCGGGAGAGTAGGGCAGGAGCAGGGTGAGTGAGGGGCAGAGGCATGAGCCAGGAGGTGACAGGGAGCAAGGCCAGACCATGAAGGACTTTGCAACACCATGAGAAGGTAGATCTGATTTACATTTTCTAAAGATCCTTGTGGTGGCGATGGGGAGAGCGGAGCCATCTGTGTAATGCGGGCAGTGCTATGAGGAGGGAATTCTATGACCAAGAGGATGAATGTTTACATCCAGTCTCTGACAGTCTCTTACATCCAGTTTTAAGATGAGTGATGAATCCCCTGGTGCAGAGGCTTCCTTGACTCTCCAGAGGCTTCTGAGAGCCAGGCACGCAAGGCAGCAGCCTGAAACCATAGCCAAAATCAAAAGCCTTCAACCCAGCTTTGCCTGCAGGAAGACGAGGTGGGGAGCACATGCGGGGAGGTTAGTGACCGTATAAGACCCCTCTGATCTCAGCCGAGGGGCTCCTCCCTCACACTTTAGATTGGCAAGGTTTTGCCAGACTTGAAAATGTAGGGCCTGGGAAGAAAAGGTTGGCTTCTTCTGAGGACATGGAAGAACATGAAAGGAGAAATACCTTCTCTGGTTTTGTTTATCATAATATGGAAAACAATGATTTATTTGTAACAGAAGTGGTAAACAAATACATGTAGTTTTTCTGCACTGTTTACAGTGCAGTCTTGTTTTTAAAATGCACTTAATAGCACAATTAAAATAGTATTTGTTGGGCAAACAATGCTTACTGGGATGCGGAGACTGATGATTGCAGCCAGGAAATTTATTGAGGAGTTCTCCCAGTGAAGGGGGTCTGAAGGATAGACTTCAGCCTGCCCCTGGAAGGTGGTGGATATGACTTTATACAGTACATCAATAGGCGGGGAAACGTTAGTCTGTGGGGAGGGGATTAGAGACCAAGTACAGCCTGGGGCCAATAAGGGGCTGTAAAAGTGAATTCTTCCCTTGTATGGCTAGAGGGTAGTGGGCTAGGAGGTAGGGTATTCTTGGAATGCAGGAGGGGTTGGTGGTGCCTGGGCTCGGAAGGGGTGAAGGTCCTTATCTGCTCCACTCCCACTGCCTCCAAGCATGTGGCCTATAGCTTGCTCAAATCGGTCACGTAGGTTATGGCTTGGAGGCTGCCTTTCCTCAATTTATGTCACGGGGGAATTGAGTCACAGCCTTATGACCTTGCAAACCTTGTGAGGGGGAACCTCTAACAGTATTCCTTCATCAATTATAACAAATATACCATACTAAAACAAGGTGTTAATAATGGCAGGGGAAATATGGGAACTCTGTATTTTCTGCATGATTTTTCTGTAAACCTACTTCTTAAATTAAAAAGAAATGATTCCAAGGTCAGGAATACCTTCCGGTATAACCTGACTGAAGATACTTCTTAAGAAAGAATGTGTCAATTAGAAATAATGGAGGAAAACACAATCTTGTATTTGTCACTACATGCAGATGTTAAGAATACCTAACAGCAGTATAGTAGTTTACTACGTCTTTGTCCATATTACCTTATGCAGATACTTGGTGGAATTGAATTTTCTACAACTGGCTCTTAATAAGTAAATGAGATCAGTTTATTAAAAATTGAAATTCGTAACAGGCATACTTTACTTATTAATGTATTGTAAGCATCAGAATCTTTAAAAATAGTTAGTGGGCCTCATGTTTCAAAAAGCCTTGATTTCTTGAGCCCTTGGTTTGGAAAATGATGACAACAGTGGATTAAATTCTGCATATATGAAAGTAAAATTCTGAAACTTTGGAGATAAAATGGCTATTTCAAATCTTTCTTATGAGACTATACAAGCAAACTGTGTCTGAGTTAATTCAAATTCTGAATTAGTTGCATTGTGAACTAATCATTTCAAGCATTAAAGCTTGGCCCTCAGATGAAAGTAAAGGCGAAACATTTAGGCTGAATCATTGGAGAATTACCCTCAAAGTAAGATAGCTAAATCCAGAAATATTTTCCTTAAGGAAAAAAGTGAAGTATCATCAGTTTCCAATTCTAAGTAGAAAAAAAAATTAGCCTGTAGACCATGGAAAATAGCCTTGTATCAGAACAATGAATTATGTTTTCCCTATCTGTCATTTTCATTGTAACTAATGTTTCCTAATAAAATGAACAAAGAAATGTAAACTAGAAATCTGCACTAGAGGTCTCTGATATATCGACCAGGATAACCAAGTTACTTCTGGTACATGGGTATTGCATGGGTATCCATGTCCCAAATACACAAGCCCAGTATGGCAGATATTTCTGAAGAGTTAAGGATGTACGAAAGAATGAATGTGAAAGGAGAGATGCAAGAGGAAGAGAATGAAAGAAAAAGAGAAGAAAAGGAGGTGGAGTCTACTTCCTAGTGATTTACCACTCTTCCCAGGAATCATTCACTCACAGGACCTCTTTGCCTTAGAGCATGCCTCCCTTGCTCTTGCACACCCTCCCAGACATCCATTCACTCATCCAACAGGCTTTCGCTGAGCACCTATTATGAGCTGGACACAAAGCTGGACCCTGAGACTACAGCAATGAGTCAGCTGTGCCCTCTGCCCTCACGGAAATCACAGACTTGCCAAGCAATGGACACAAAAGGCTAGCAACAGCACAATCTGAAAAGAGCTGTAAGAGAAGAAGGTGCAAAGTGCTGGGGCGACTCATCCCACTAGCAGCTTTCGGGGAGGCTTGATGAGCACCCAGGTTTGTCTGCCTCTGAATGACAAGTATGTGTCCCCGAGCATGAAAAAGAAGAGAGGGGGACAGATGTGGCTCAAATGGTTGGGCATCCGTCTCCCATATGGAGAGACCTGGGTTCGATCCCTGGGACCTCCCGGTAAAATAAATAAATAAATAAATAAATAAATAAATAAATAAATAAATAAATAAATAAATAAA
>JAKSZT010053769.1:14169128-14229766 GCA_026826555.1 Tolypeutes matacus | reverse complement strand
AAATAAATAAATAAATAAATAAATAAATAAATAAATAAATAAATAAAAAGAAGAGAACACGGGGCTTCGTGAGGCTACCAGGGATGGCTTGGGGTCAGCTGTGAGTGGCCTGGGCACCAGACAAAGCAGCTGAGGCTGGATGCTGCAGACAGGACCTGCAGCAGCTTTTAAATCAGGGTGGTATATTGACCAACCTTGGGTTACAGTGGCAGCAGCATGGCGCACATGTCTCACATTTGACACAGCCCCTTGTGCCTTGAGATGTGCCCTGAGCAGAAGACTCTCTCCTCCAGGGCAGCTCCTACCCACACGAGAGCCCTGCCCTGTGTTCCAGAACCTCGACTTCAACCTCGGGTACAAGAAGGATGTGGGTCAGGAATTTGGATGGGCACGGTGAGGCCGGCTTGTCTCTGCTCCACGACACGCAGGATCTCAGCTGGGAAGTCTCTAGGGCTGGGGCGTCTTGGGAAGCTGGAATCATCTGGCGCCTTGGCTGGATGACTCAGAGTCTCGGCCTGCTGATGGCAGTTCCTCACAGAGCGTAGGGAGGCGGGAGGGGGAAATCTGAAAGCACAGTGTCTTTTTTTCTTGAGCCTGGGAGCGAGGACCTGTAAAATGATTCCTTGCTGCTCCAGAGTTACTTACCTGTTTTCATTTTATTGCTTACTGCATCGTCTGGCTGTGACCTACCATAAAAAATAATTAAAAAAAAAAAACCTCTAAGACCTGACCTGCTCATGCCTTTACAACCTCAGCTGCCAAACCACGCCCTAAACTCTGCAGCACACAGTTGCTTGGAGTTCCCCAAAGACACTCATTTTTTTTCCTCCTCTTGCCCTTTTTGGCCTCTATTTTTTCTCCCCTTGCCTTTCTTGCCTGTTTTCTCCACCTGCAATGCTCCTTGTGTGTCTGGCCACCTCCTAATTTCGTCTCAAGATTCAGGCCTTATACCGGCTCTTCTCTTACTTTGGACCTTGGCTCAGGTCCCAAGGTACAGTTAACACCCACGTGGCTCTGCCCCCCTGACCCCTGGTATTCTGTTCTGGTCTACACTCAGCACATTGCTGCAATTAATTGTTTTCCCAGCAGCCTCTCTCACCAGCCTATGAACCCTCAAAACTCTTGAAGGGCAGAAAATCTGTGAATTTTATTTTTGTCTTTCAAACCATCTCGGACAAAGAGGGTGTTTAAAAAATGTGGAGGTGATTTTCAAGATAATCCTTCATATTTTTGCAACGTTTTGCAGAGCTTACATTAGGAAAGCCCTGTTAACATCTCCCATCTTCTACTCTCAAGAATCCATTATTTATTAGTCCTATTTTAGAGATGAGAAAACAGAGGCTCAGAGACGTTTGGTGATATGGCCAAAGTCACTTAGCAAAAACGTGACCGAGCTAAGACTTGTTCCTGGGTCATCTGATCTGCTCAGAGCTCCTCTAATTGAGTAGGGAAGAGGTTCTGGGTTCTGAGCCTCAAGTTCACATATTTACTTTGCACAGTTTCCACCCAGAGCCAGTGCCCAGGCCACACCCGCTCCTCTGCCTACCTGGGAGTCCCATCAGTTCCCGTGTGAGCCCCACCGGTGGGGACCAGCCTGCGTGAGGTCCCTGGCTGGCCCCCGGCAGCCTGACTATCTCCCCCCAGGAAAGCAAAGGGAAACAGGGTGTGGGGATCAGAGCTTGAACTCTTCCTTCTGGCTCCCTGTTCCTGGCTTTGGTTTGCACAGCAAATCTTATATTAGAGTCCATGTCCTATTGAAAGGACCATAAATCAGAACTAATAGAGACCAAATTAGTGATATCTTTGGGTGCTTATGAATTACTTTTATTAATTTTTAAAATAACAAACACATTTATAGAGTTTGACATTCCAAAGGCTAGAGGGTAAAAGGGACACTTTTTACCCTTGAAGCCCTGTCACCAGTTTTCTCTCCCCAGATATATTTCATGAACATGCCAGAAAATACATACTTAGGCACACATTTATATGTATACATCTTCTTTGCTTCAATTTTTATATCAAGAGCAGTCTATTTATGTGCTGTTCTACATCTTGATTTTTTTTTACTTAACATTATCTGGAAGTTCCTTCTATATCAGCACATAAAGATGCACCTTCATTTTTTTTACAGTCCACAGTATCCCATTGCATGTCTATGCCTAGATTAGTTTAACCAACCCTCTTTTGAGGGGCATTTAGTTTGTTTGCCATCTGTTGCTATTGCAAATAATGTTACAATGAATAACCCTATAATACATCACTTGGCTCACCTGGGAGTATATCCATAAAATGAATTCCTAGACTTGGAACTGCTGAATCAAAGGGCACGCACATTTTTTATGTCGTTGGAGAGTATTGCCAAATTGCCCTCCCCAGAGTTTGTACCAACTTGAAATCCTGCTGGAGGCCTGCAAGAGCATCTCTGCCCCCATGGAGGTCCCCTTTACACCTTAACCCTCAGGCACTGTCTGATGATTCAAGAAAGCCATGAAGCCCAAACGACGCCTCTAATATAAAAAAATAAATGTGGGTGCATTTTCATGGAACACCCACAACCCCTGTTGCTGGTTCCACTAGTCCTGGCCTCTTACTTCCTCAATCCCCCAGCATGAACCGCTCCCAGGTCAGTCCATCCCTAGAAGTCAGAAAAGATGCCTGTCCACTGTCCCACTGGTAAAGGAAGATCACAAGCGCAGTTAACACCACTTGCCAGGCAAGGCACCAGTGCTTCGTGTGAGTTTTCTCATAAAATCTTCAGCACGAGTCTGCAAAGCATTTCTTATCTTCATTTTACAGATGAGAAAACTGGGATTCAGAGAGTTGAAGTTGCTTGCCCAATGTTACTCAACCAGAAAGTAGCAAAGGGCTGGTTCCAAGGCGAAGCTCTTTCCGTCAAGCAGTTGGCCTACATGTTTTACCCCTCTCATCAGGGTCAGGGGACAGCAGGCCCTTGCCACCCCTGAAGGCCATTCCTAATGACTCAGGGACCTGGGCTTTGGGCAGGGCTGCTCCTCCGGGAAGCATCCCACTTCCTTTCCTTCTGAGGCCCTCTGTGTTCAACTTACAGCAGGCATTTCCCTGAAGTCCAGCTTATCCCTCCCTTTCCCTCCTACTTAACATAGTGAATTGAGTTCATGGCACCCCATTAATACTAAATAAATTAAATTGATCTCAGGAGGTTGGAGCAAGTGAAATAAAAAGAATTCATAGTGTTCTGACTTGGGCCTAATTCAAATTGAGTCTGAATAAAATTAATGCACCTTATTCCTGCGGTGATATAAAGAGTGAGGGCTTTGGTGCTAAACAGACTTACCTTTAAATCCTAGCTCTGCCACTTCCCTGCTTTGTGTCCTCTGAGCTTCAGTTTACTCATCCATAAAATGGGGCTGCCAAGGCTGTAAGGAGGACTGAATAACATAACTTGAGAAAAGTACCTAGCGCAGTTCACCCAAAAATATTTAGGGCCCCACTATGCATAAGGCAATGTGCTTGGTGCTGAGGATTTAAAAACAAAACAAAAACAAACAAACAAACAAAAAATACAGGTAAAACAAATACACTCCCTGAACTCAGGAGACTTACATTCTAATGGAAGAAACAGACATTAACTAACTAATTATGCATTAAGGGGGTCTCACCTATTTGGGGGGTTGTGGGGCAAGAAGACTTTCTGAGCAGATGACATTGGAACTAAAACTGAAAGATGCGCAGGTGTTGGCTGGGGGAGGGAGGGAGGTAAGAGGAATGTTTGAGCAAAGGGCACAGTAGGTGCAAAGGCCCTGAGCAGGAAATGAGCTCGGTGAGTTTGAGTAACTAAAAGGGGACCAATGTGACTGGACAAGGGGGAGAGGGAGAGGAGATGGCTACCATTTACCAACAACTGCAAAGAGTAACCCACTCATTTCTTGGCATCTCCAAGGCCACCCTATCTTCTCTCATCAACCTTCCTGCTGGAGGAATTAACCCTGCAGCTAATTCTCCAGATCATAGTAACAGATATTTTAAAGAAGCAAATAGAGCCAGATCACCTTCCACTTAATGCTTTTCAATGACTCCCTTTCACCTCTAGGAGTCTCTCAAATGTAACTAACATAACTCTGCATCTTAGACTCAGGAAGGTGGCAGTGCCACAGCCTCCTCTAAGGAAATCTGTCCCACCCACATCTCTTGCCATGTATTGTATAACACAATAGGCCCCCAGTCCAATCCATCATGGTTTGGTCAGGAGTGGGCACCAGGCTCAAGAGGAACCAACCTAAAAGCTTGCCAAGAACTCATGGCATGGAACCTATGACATGGTGGGGGAAAGAGGGAAGAATTCGAATTGTTCCATTAGGAGTTTGAATTAAGGAATACTATGAGACTGGCCAGAAATTTCAAGGGTCATGAGGTCCTACCAGTGTCATTAGGTCCAGTCAGTCATGTGCCGCCTGAAGCTAGGAGGAACTAGGAGGTACATGGTAGCAAAAGAAGCCGAAGCAGAGAGAGGGGATGGAGCAAGGGCTCACAGAGAGGCAGAGAGACAATGGTTCCCTGGCCTGGGACACCTTGGCTCCTGACAACTCCTGGCTCTTGCCCCAGGCTGGGCACTTCTGCCTCATTCTGATCCAAGCTGGGCATTCACCCCACATGAATCCCTGTCACCCATCGCACTTAGCTTGAACCAGCCTGAGGGAGTCTTGGCTCCCTCCAACCACATAAGCCACATAAGCCATGTAAGCCACTCACCCCCTGGGTCATAAGCTTCTCACTCTTTGGCACCTACCTCAGTACACAGGACTGACACACGCTGATGTTCAATAGGTTCCTGATTTAAAAAAAAAAGAATGAGTGAAATTTAATCCAAAACAATAGCTGAAGAGGCATCTGGGGATTGTTTTTCACATTAATATCAGTTTTAATTGGCACATTCTGCATCCCAAATAAAAATATCATTTCCACAGTGTGGTCCCTGTAGCGAGCCTAGAGCAAAAAGTTGTGGGGGGATGGGTAGGAGGGAAACAGGACAGGCAGGTATGGAGGTCTGCAACACCTTTTCATGTAGACCATTTACCTATAGGCAAATACCTAGAAGCACCTGCTCAGTCACTAAATACCAGTGAAGACAGTCACTTCTCATACAAAAGGAAGGTACACCTGGCTTGAGAGTCCACATTTTCCTATTTGGTTAGTGGTATACCTTCCTCACAAAGTATTTTAAACCTTTCATGAGGCAGAAACTTCCCACTACAATATAGAGTTGTGCCCTTCTTTTCTCACAATGGTCTGATGTACCACTGCCAATCTTTTTATTATCACTATGTGTCATGGGTTGACTTAAGTCATAACCCTGGTACCTGTGAATGGGATCTTACTTGGAAATAGAGTCTTTGCAGATGAAATCAAGTTAAGATGAGGTCCTACTGGACTAGGACGAGCCCTAATCCAATGACTGGCATCCTCAAAAAAGAGGGAAGTTTGGATAGAAAGATGCAGAGAAGAATCCCATATGAAGAAGGAGGCAGAGATTGGAGTGCCGTGTCTACAAGCTAAGGAATGCCAAGGATTGCCAGCAACCATCGGAAGTTGAGAGAGGCTTAGGACAGATTCTCTCAGAGCCTCCAGAGGAAGCATGGTCCTACTGACACCTTGATTTCAGACTTCTAGCTTGTAAAACTATGAAAGAACAAATCTCTGCTGTTCTAAGCCATCAGGTTTATGGTCATTTGTTACATCAGCTCTTGGAAATTGATACACTATGTTAACTGTGCTGGCTCCAATCACAGTGTCCCTCTCCTCTGTGACGTCCCCAGCCCACAGTATGCGGAGCCGGCCCCTTGACAGGGGCAGCCAAGTTTGCAGGCACAGACAGGTGATGCTTCCCTGAGCCTTTGATTCCAACTGTTAAAGCCACAAGCCACACTCCTTGAACAGAGGTCAGGCACCCATTGGGGTCTGGAAAGAAGTTTCTGGGGTGTAGGAAACAATCCAATGGCATGGCAAAAAATTTTTGAAAGGTAATAGTTTGATTGTCATTTCCCTGTTCTGTACAAATAACAAACGGCATCCTTCCCTGAGCATTCTCTCATGTTAAAATGCATGGGACATTATGCAATAGGGAGAGAAGTGGTTACAATGGACATCGCTTAGCTCTTTGTGACAGAGACAATTCATGCTCCACAAATATCCACATGCTCCCTTCCATTGCCAAGCTTCCTTTGCTGATGGAAGGGCAGGTGACTAGTTTTGGCCTATGGACTGCAAGGAAAGTTCTTCGGGTCATTTCCAGGCTGGGGCAGTTAAAACCCGGCCTGCCACCTCCATCTCTCTGTCTTTTCCCCTGTTGCAGTCTCATTGGAGGCCACCGCTCCTGAAACCACAGCCCAAGATGAAGGAGGGATGTTCAACACACATCAGACTTCACATGAGCAAGAAATAAACTCTTATTGCACTGAGTCACTGATTCCAAGGTTTCTTTGTTACCACAGCAGAGTCTAGCCAATTCTGATTCATTCAGACTCTGGCCTCACTCTGTGCAAGGTTCTAGGTAGGAAACACAGAAAGGTAAGACACAGTCCTGCTTCTCAGGAGCTTCCAGTCCAAATTGGGAGACCAGGCTGACAGACATTCCCGTGTCAAACATTTAAGTTCAGGCCACAAAGTCAAACAGAACCAGCCCCGTAATAGAAGGGTGATTTTTACACACATGAGATAAAAACCCAGCCTGATGGGCAACCAGTTAAGACCCTTAGAAATAAAGTTTCATTGAACAAAAGGTGCAATATGGTGACCATGCAAATCTAAGATCATATGCTAACTTCATTTCACTTTGTATTATGGGGAAAAAATTAATAGAAAATTTGAGAGGACAGTGTAATGAGCCTCTTCTGTTCTCATGATGCAGGTTTAGTAATTTTCAGCATTTTTTTCAGCGTGATTTCATCTATTCCCTCTCTTTCTTTCCCTGTAGTATTTTAAGATAAATCTCAAACATTATTCAATTTCACTCAAATACTTTACATGTATTTAAAAACATAACCCCATAGCCACTTTCACACCTAGCAAGATTAATAAAACTTTATATTTTCTAATAAAATCTAATGAATAATAATTTGACTAGTCCATAGTAAAATGACCCCTTTTGTCTTAAAAAAACAAAAAATTGTCTTTTTACAGTTTGTTCAAATGAGAACCAAAACAAGTTTTGAACATTGAATTTTGTTTGTATGTCTTTCAAGTCTAATTTTAGCTCTAATAGTTTATTTAGCCCTGAACATGCTTGTAAAATGCCATTTATACACATTAATTTTAAAAACATAATATATTTATTTAAATATATTTTTAAGACCCTATCTACTCTGTTGACACATAAGGGCAATAGAAATCTCGTAAACATCGGCTGAAATATTGAGAGCTGCCGAATCACGTTGGATTTGCAGGGACCAGACAGCAAAATGTCCAGTCCGACTGCACGGAACAAATGTGCATGGCATGGGCCCATGCGGGGAATCAGACCTGAGACCCCAGATGGGTCCTTTGGAAAGGGCCTACTGGAAGAAGAGAGGCCACACGGGACGAGCATTCACCTTTTTAGCTGCTGGGAACTGCACAGGCTCCGGCCTGAGAGATGGGAAACTGCGGTGAAGGATGGAGCCTATCGGATCAAGTGAAAGGTGTCCAGTGACTCTGGTCCCTGTCTTTGTCTTCTCACCAATAATAAGTGGCTATTGTGAGGCAGCATCCAGGAAAGGCGCTCGGCTGGGACTCTGGTGGCACCCAGGCCTTTGGCATGAGACCTGCAGTGCTACAACCCAGCGAGCCGGCGTGGCTCAAAGATCTATTGGTGTGAGTGTGTCTCGTGGCCAAATTCCAAACCCAGATAATTGCAGTTTACTATTATTGCAGAATTGGAGGAGATTTTTAGAATCTAAGCAAGAGAAAGAGAGAGACAGAAAGGTGGAGAGTGAGGGACAGACAGAGACACAGAAGATAAGAGTAAGGAAACACCCATCCATCCATCCACACAAAGAGAGGCACGGACAGCAAGAAGGACCAGAGAGCGAGCAAGTGTGAGACGGAGAGAGGAAATGGAATGGAGGCAAGCACCATATTTTCAAGTCTGACAGCCCTCCCAAGAGCACCATCCAGAAAGGCCACCCCCCAAAGAACCTAACAGGTGGGCTGCAGCCAGGGCCTTCAGTATTATACCAAGAATATCGCCCACTCTCGCAACCCCAGAGCCTAGACAGCTTTGTCGAATTGCCCGTGCCGCTCTCCCTAGTTGGGTATGAACAAGTGGCCTTTGTTCTGTTTTCCCAGCCATGGTGGAAACCAACGGGAGCAATCAGGACAACATATTGAGTGATATTATTGGTTTAGATGGGCACCCAGATCCCAGAAATAAAGAGATAATGAAGAGATCTGATGAGAAAACAGAAGGCTGCGGTTGGGGTGACGTGCCAATTAAGAGGGCTTGTTTGGAGCAACTACGCACTGCTTTGCGAACAGTGCACGTACATGATCAAAAGCGTTTGGAACCTTCTCCCATCAGTCACAAAAGATGGTTCAGGCCGGTTCCTTTGAATGCTGTTTTAGTAGTGGTCTCATACAATACATCTTAAGGAACATTTACACTGTGTGCACTGTGCATTCAACTGTGGCCACTTCAAAGGTTTAGCCAAGTATTTTATGGCCATGGTAAAGGGTTCTTATTGATTTAAATTACAAGCTTGGCTCCCGTCAGCTCCACTTGAGGGCAAAAATGCAATAAAATATCCCACAGCACAAGAGACAGACATATCGCATTGAAAATCTTAAGAGATCCTTTTCACTAAAATCACTCTCAATGATGTTTATTTATATGGGCAAGGTTATCAGAGAGATTTGTCTCCAGTCTTTTGGTTTTCAGAGTTTGTCTTGGTTTGGAGTTTTGCTTTTTAAAAAAAATCTAGTTCCAACCTGGGTCTTCCCCAAAAAAGGTCATAAGTGCATGCCACATCCCTTGGCTTAGAGTTTTCCACCACTCCCTGCCTACTAACAGAATGTCTGGTTCCAAGAATAATGACAGTGACATACTGGCCATCATGGCTGAGGGATCACAGTTTTCAGCCCTCCAATCATTTGCATATCCAGCAGGCCAGACTCAGATGAATGAGAGGTGTCAAGGCATGAGTGGCAAGCCCATCAAGGCAATGGCAGGCTGTCCCACGATTAACTGTCAGGGAGACAAACTTCACTGTGGAGACAGAGGCAGGAACATGCTTTCTATTGGAAGACTGTAAAATTGAGAGGGCTTCAAAGCTGTCAATTGGAAGCACTGTTTATGCTACTCACTAAACCCTGTGATAATCAGCACAAAATAAGTCACCTTATGCTAAGAAAAAAAGAGAAAGCCAAAGCAGCATACTCTGGTCTGCTTCATTCCCAGTTCCTTTATAATGATTTGCCTGAAAAATACCCAAGAAGGAGCTAACCCCTGGACATACACAGAAAATAGCAAATGACTATTATGTATCTGACATTTGAAATAGCATGTTTCTAGAGGGTTGGCATTACAAGAGTCATTTCACTTCAAAATGTTATTCCTAATGTAATTTTTTAAAATTCATAAGCGGCACTTGCCAGAATTCAGCGTAGCACTAAAGTCGCTCAAAAGACAGAGGTCAAATTCATTTCATTTCTTTTATGTTTTCTTCTCTCTGCTAGATGAAATAAATGATTAAGCCTAGAACACTTGGCAGTTCAGCGAATGTGCTCCATGGCACCATTACAAGATCGATTTTCTCAATACAGGAGTCTTTCTAGGGTGCACATTGCTTAGCTGACATCTGTCGCCGTTGTCATGGCAGCACTCTCTCCAGCATAGTGAGAGGTCAGGCCTGACAGGGGAGGCCTCGCCAGCTCTACCCCAGTCACTTCAAGGTTAACAGCCAATGGACCAAAGAAATAGGCAATTATAGTACAGTCAATTCCGGTTAAGGAAATATCTGAGAAGTAAATATGTCTGATAAGTGAATGGAAATGAAACAGCCAATGCTATTGATGCAATCCCATAATATCAATATCATTTCACAGTGCAGTTTGGTTGTTCCTTGTAAAAATTTCCAAGCTCACAGAAATCTAGCAAGAGAAAGGATAAGCAAGACTTCATTACGCTGCCATTAGCCTCTGTACTGGAAGAAAAGAATTCTCACAGATGGGTGGGTGAATAGCAGAAGAGCTAAGCTTCATCGTGGAAGAAGTGCCAAGAAAATTCCCTGGGTTTCCATGTCCTGCTGGTTCAGTCCCCTGATACTTCCAGCCACACACATGTCTCAAGAAGATTCTCAGCATTTTAAAAGAAATTGACTTAAAAAGAATATTTCTCATTGCTACCTCTTATTTATGAAATGTATTACTCACAGGGATAAAAGTCCTTCCTATAGTTTCAACAACCCTGGCAAATATTCAGCTTCCAGAATTACCAACATGTTGGAATTAATAATTTCCCATCATATTCATTTCTACTAAAGCACAATTTTTGATAGACAGCAAAAAGGTATTATTTTAATAGACATTCTTTGAATAGAATTAGAAAAATGACAGGTGGAACTAAAATGTAAAAATTTCCAATTACAAGTAGCATATCCCAGGAACTCAGCTATTGACAATGTCTGCAGGAAGCAGTACTTGAAATTCATTATGGTATACACCTTCATGTTATCTACTCCTGGTTAAATCTTGCAGTTAGTACATAGAGACCTTTAGATTTCATCAGGCTCCTGAAATATCTTCAGTTGTGATATTTTGCTACTTGCAAAGAAGAATGGAAACTTAAAAGTTAAAAAAAAGTTGTCATGTGGTCATGCATTTCAGATTTTTGTCAAAATGTTCTTGGCTGTAGTCAGCATAGACCATGGTGACTGCGTGTCTGAAATCCATTCCCGGCCATATCAAGAGGTGGAATCTCTTCAAGCCGGGGTCAATATTTCACACTTGCCACCTTGTTTCCCAGAGTTCTTAACTTAATAAACTGAAACCATCCGTGTCTTCCTTTTGCCTCATGGGTGAAAGCTGGTGTAGCACCTAAACTGATGTGCTGGCATTACTCCCTTCTGCCCGATGGTCTCTTGAGAATTTGAAAATTCAGCACTATTTTAAAAGGGTTATGCATGGATGCAAGAAAGAGTAACCCACCCAAAGTAGTTTTAGAGGACTTGATTGTAGATACAGCAGACAATCCTGCAAGAAGCCATGGAATGGAAACAAGGTACATGCAGGCCAAATAGGAACTAGAACTAGAACTGGAAAACTGGAAACCGGGTTATTCTCCCTACATGTTTTTCATCTCTGCCCCTTTTGTCTCCTCTCTTTTTCCTCTCTTTCAGCCAACTTCCTGTGCTTTCAACATGCCCTAACTTTGTATCACCTCTCGGTTCTAGCACCCTCTTTATCTTACTGACTCAGTTTCTCAACGTCCCAATTCCAGTCTCCCAGAAGAGAGACCAATGAGCTCAGTCCAGACCATGGATGGGTTCTCCCACAGTCAGCTGGAGTGCGGGTGGGGGCAAGGGTGGGCTGCCATCAGGGCTGTGCAGTTTAAACAGGACTGCCCAAGCAACTCCTTGAACAAGAGCTACCCAAGTGACCCCAAGGGCAAAGCACATGCTCAAAACATGTCTTCTACATCTTCTAGAAGGATCAAAGATGGAACATGAATTTAAAAGCCTCCAAGTTCCCCCTGAAGCTTCACAGATGTGTAAGTTTTCAAACAAAACAATACTCAATGGTTTTTCAACAATATAATCATGAATTTGTGTAATTCGCAGTACTGTCAAAGTCATGGCCATCAACCTAAAATGACAACCCCTGAAAAAAAAATTTTTTTAAAGAACAAACTAATTACAGGGGAAAAAACAAACTCTTAAGCCTTGACCTTCACAAAAGCCTTCACTGGCATTGAATCCTTATGTCCTACGGCACCCCTGTATATGCTCGATACTTCAGCTAAACTCAACTATTTCCTGTTCCCCATTGAAGCCCCGCACTTTCCTTTTCTCCGTGCTTCTCAGCACAGAGTTTCCCTTCATCTTCTCTCTGGACCACACTATATTTAAGTATAACTAAGACATGGAGGCTTTCAAAGAGTAACCAGGAAGCAATGCATGGCCTCTGGAAGTGTGGAATTTTTTTTGAGCAGAGAGCTTTAATGTCTTTAAAGACTGGGGTCTCATGTTAAGAGAAAAGTGCACAGGGCCTGTCCTTGAAGGCCAGCTCGGATGCCAGCTCCCTCATAAAGCCTTCCCTTGACTACCCAGATGAAAAAGTCAATAATCCCTCCCCAGAGACATTCATCGTCTCGATCACTGTTTCCCAAATGTGAGAACTTGTGGATCCTTGAAAATATAAGCCCACAGATCCCAGGCTGAGAAAGACCACTTTGGAAGTTAAACCCTGTCATTTGAGGGGCCATTTGAGCCATACTGAGTCATAAATACAAGCCCAGGACTTGAAATCACATGGCAGTTCTAAGTGATTAGATTGACCTCCAGATGATCCAGAATATGCCTATACTAATATTACATAATCATCAAAATGAAGACACAAATTATCATCATCATTAAAACTCAATTTAAAATACCTAATTGCTCAAGGCCTGAATAGGCAGGTATAGGCAGAGGGCTCCTATTCCAAAACCCTGGGCCCACGTGGAACTAACCAGATACTACCTCCACCATTTTTTCTGACTGGGGAGCTCTGGCTTCTGGAATAATCAAGCACCCTCTATAACTTGGTAAATTATATATCTTCCATTTAACATTTGGTCAAAGCCATAAATCCAGGGCTCGCTTTAGATAGTGAAATAGACAAATTTCACTTTAATGACTCTTTTCCCTTTTTACTGCCCTTCTCTGACTATTCTCTTTTGGACAGAAAACTTTTCTACAATTATTTCACCAACCTATACTAATTCTCTACTTGAGATCCCTGTGGGACTATTCCACCTATTCAAATTGCATTTTCTCTACGATTTCTTCATGCATCTTAGGGGAAAACTTTGGTCCCTAAACCCCATGTTCCATTTGAACTGCTAAAAACAAAAACCCACACAGAAAAATCTGAAGAGTATAGTGTAGTTCTGTATATATGCTTGGGCAAGCAAGCATCTGAGTTCTGAAATCAATTTAAATCCCATGCCCAATTTAGCTCTTTGTTAAGAATAAACTTTAAAAGGACATGCAAAGTTCCCAAAGGTGCAATTAGCAAGTGACTCAACCAGTCACCATTTTACCAAGTGTTCCTCTACTGATACTTTGGTGGTGTTTTCCCACCCCTAGTCCCTTTGTTGAGAACATTAAGATTTCCAACTTGCTCACCAGTAAACCCAGCCAACAAAATCCAGCTTGGTCTCTTACAGACCCCACGTTTCTAAACACATCTGAGCAAGGATGTCTATCATTTGCTAAAAGAAGAGTTCTGAGGACAGCTTTATATGTTCACAAGTTGTGATAAAATACAATATTGACTCCACTAGAGGATTCTCTGCTTATTTATCATCTCTAGTTAAAACTGAGTAAACTATGGCAGAAATAGAGATGACTTTTCTTATCCTTTGTCTTGGTGTTCTTCTCTGGGTAATTTTTTTAACACCTGGACTCTGGGTATTTTTTATTTGTTTAGAATGTTGTGTATTAGTTATTGCTACAAAGATGCCATGTAACAAACCACTCCAAAACTCAGTGACTTAAAGCAACTATAATTTATTTTCCTATATCTACATGTTGGCTGGAGACGAGCCCATTTAAGCTGGAGTGCTGATGCAAAATACCAGAAATCTGTTGGTTTTCATAAAAGGTATTTATTTGGGGTAGAGGCTTACAGTTACCAGGCCATAAAGCACAAGTTACCTCCCCCACCAAAGTTTATTGCCACATGTTGGAGCAAGATGGCTGCCAACATCTGCAAGGGTTCAGGCTTCCTGGGTTCCTCTTTTTCTGGGGCTTGCCTCTCTCTGGGCTTAGCTGCTCTGTTATCTTCACAAGGGCAGCTGCAGACTATTAGGCAAAAGACTTGTTTCTCTTCCTTGGGCCTTCTCTCTTTCCTCACCACCAAGGTCCTCTGTGTGCTTACTTCCCAAGGCTCCAGATCAAAACTCCAACATCAAAACTCCAACTAACTCCTCTGCTCTGCCTGTAGTTTTATCTGTGAGTTCCCCACCCACCAAGGGGGAGGGTGCTAAACATCCTACTGACTTGGCCCAATCAAAGCCCTAATCTTAATTTAATCACTCCCAGGTACAGACCAGTTTAAAAACGTAATCTAATATCTATTTTTGGAATTCGTAAACCATGACAAACTGCTACACGGGAAAAGCTCATGTCATGGAGATGGCAGAAGTGCAGCTAGACACAAGAGGACAAGCAGAAAAAGACAAAGCCTCTTAAGGCCTGCAGTCAAAACTGGCACACTTTTGCTGAAGTGTGATTGGCCAAAATATGTTTCTTATTTAAGCCCAAGTCAAGAAGTAGGAAAATACACTCTGCCCTCATGAAGCCAAAGCAAAGATGTGAAGAATTGGAGCCAATCCTTCAATCTGCTACATTCTGAACGCATTTTCCCATTTAAAAAAAAAAAAAAAAAAAAGATTATATTGTAGTTGAGTACCATATTAGCTCAACAAAATCAATTTAACCCAAGGAGGAATAACACTAGTGGTCTAGAATCAGGTATTTATGTGATGCTGACAAGTTTTTAAAGTAAGCCAAGTTTATCTTCTATTTTGAGCCTCTTCACCCACTTCTCAACAATGTTCACTTCTCTCCCTTTTTAAAAAAAAAACAAAGTCCAATTTTATTCACTCTTACAATCCTTGCAGGCTATTGTATACTTTTTGCACTGGTCCTTGTTTCAGCATCTGTTTGATACCTCCCCTTGCTTCCTCTGTTAACTGTTCTTTTGGAAAATCCATATCAAACGTGATTATCAAAGCACCCTTGATGCCAAATATAAGATATGGGCTATAGTTAGAAGTAATATTTTGACAATGCTCTTTCATAGTTTGTAACAAATGTTTGCAAGGTGTTGGTGTTGAGGTGATGTATGGGAGCCTCTTTGAGATGCATGTTTGTTTTGTAAGTTCACAACTTTTTCTATATACTTATTGTATGTTCATGTATGAATAATATACTTCAATAAATTTTTAAATGAAAAAAAGAGCCCTTAATGTTGTCAAAATCGGGGAGTCCCCTCCCCATTGTTTCAGCCCCCAAATGCAGAACTCTGAACCCTTCATTGTATATCCTCCCCATTGGCAGGCAAAAGGAAAACCTTCTGATTGAACCAATTCATACTCACATGTGAGTGGTTCACTACTCCTTAACACTACCCAAGACATTTGCCTTTTTAAAGGGGCTTTCTCATAACCCAGAAATCCTCCCACTTGTGAAATTCATGACAAGTTAATAATTTTATAAAATTCAAAAATTCTTGGAGAAGGGATATTTAGAAAAGCAAAATATGCCATAGAGAGGCTTTTCAGGAACTCTCCTTTTGTGAAGAACGTGTCATTCATATATGGGGAGCCTGCTTATATTGATTTTATTACTCTTAATTCCAATATTTTCTTTTCCTCTCTATGCTGCTGCAGGGAAATGAACTCACTAGGAGAAGATAAATGCTGAGGTTAAAATTTACATTTCATTACAGGACCAGTGTGGTTTCCCATTCTGGAATTTATTTTAAAGGCCAATCTTAAAGACTCACTTTTTTTATCTCAACATTAAAATGACTGGAATATGCCGACTTTGACTTAGGAAGAGTTTAATGATTTGGCTCTTGTATTGGTTTTCATATGAAGATCTCTATTTTAAACAAACAAAAGAAATGATTGTCTTGAGAATGAATTAGTCATCTTTGAAAATGTGTTTACTCTTAAAGACAGATCATAAAGAAAGGTTGCAATTATTAAATTTTAGTCATACCACTTTTCTACCCTCCTGAAATGTATGTCTACACAAAAGGAAGTAGAAAGTTGAGGATTGACGATAGCATGTAATGACTAATATGAATAATGTGGATCAAAAATAAAAAATAGCTTTATTGATCCTGACATATGAATTTATGCATGGCTCTTCATTTCTCCTGATGTTTTTATGACAAAAAAATAGCAATGCCTACATGCCTGCTAACATTATTATTATGTCATATTTTAGCCAATTTAAGCCGCATTTGAAATAGTCAATATCCTCCCACATCACTTTGCCACACACACTACGGTACCTATCGTTAGCTACATGAGAATGGGCACGAGGAAGAGTTACTTCTCTTCTGTTCTAGTCAAGTGCCAAGAACTGCAGCACTGATTTCGGGTAGTCTAAGTTAAGGTAGGATTTGGGAAGCTTTGACTTAAGAGTGCCTTCTCATGTTTTTTTCTTGCATGAGCGAAAGTGGCCATCCAAATTCCATGCTCCTCAAGAAAGAATGCTTTTCCCTCGTTTCTTAACAAGCACATTCTGAGGAAGACTAAATAGAGTCAAACTTCTCAGCAGGGAGAAATCTGAAAGGGGGTACATAATAGTCAGTAAAGTTAGAAAGGTAAATTGAGGTCTCAACTGGCAGAGTCGAAATCACTCGTCAGTCAACCACAGAGCTGCCCTTATTACAGGCTCATTTAGAGGGAACACGTAGGTTAATAGCTAAAATGAGGCATGGGGCTCAGAGCAATGGTTCAAATTCCAGCTCCTACACTTAATACTTACTTAACTTTTCCGTGCCTCGGTTTTTTAACCCCAAAAGTGGAGATAATAATAATCCCTACCTCTTAAAGTTATTGTGAAGATTTAATGAGTCCCTACGTGGAAAGTGTTTGGAACCATGCCTGACACATAGTAAGTACTGTAGGAGGGTTCATAGTCACCATCGTCATAACCATCACCAGCCCCATCATCGTCTGTGGATTCCTATTAGCCATGCCATCCTTCCTTCCTCTTAACTCAGAGGTTTGAGAGCAGGCTGAATCATTTCAGTTGACTTAAATTCTTGGTTCCTTTTTGAACATTGCTATTGAGAGTATATTGTGGTACAACCACTAAGATGTTGACACTATCTAATAAAGTTGAAGACATTCCTTGCCTGTGGCCCAGCAATTATTCTTCCAGGGATATACAATGGAGAAACTCTTTTACCTGTGCTTGGGGAGCCATTCGTATTAGAACATTCATGGCCACATGGTTGGCCATGGCAAAAACATGAAGGCAACCCAGATGGCAACCAAGGAGAGAATGAATTGATAAGTGGTAGAGTACTCATACAGCAGAATAACAAACAATTGTGGAAGTGAATAAAGTATATTACATGTATTAACTTGGATAAATCTCACAAACATAATCTTAAATGATAAAAAGCAATTTATAGAAGAATATATCAATATGATTCCATGTACATATGGTTCAAAAACATGCAAAATCTGTTTTTAAAATGTAGGAGAGGGAAGCGGCTGTGGCTCAATCAGTAGGGCTCCCATTTACCATATGGGAGGCCTCGGGTTCGGTTCCCGGGGCCTCCTGGTGAAGGCAAGCCCACCCGCACGGCATGGTTAGCTGACCCAGCGAGCACAAGCAGCAAGGGGGGGATAAATGAATAAATAAATAAAATCTAAAAAAAAAAAAAAAAAAAATGTAGGAGAAAGACATACACAAAATTATGCCAGTGGTCACCTCTGCTAGCAGGTGGAAGTAATAATGTTCTCTTTCTTATTTGGCTCAGTAGACACACAGATGTCCATTTTATTGCAAGGTTTTATAACTCACAGATAGTATGAATCTGTGAGTTTTTTAACACTTTATTTAAAAGTTCTTCAGTGGAGAAAAGAAATAAGTAAAACCAGTACCTTGCTTAGATTCCCACCACATTTCTGCCAGCCCCATCTTCTCGTCTTCTGCATTCCAGGGTATTAATCTAAATGTATATCTCGTTAGTGGTGTATAGTAGTGCCAGGTCGGGAGGTCACTCTGCCTCTACTGGGTTTTCACTTTTTGTTTTCTTAATATAAGAAAAGACTGCAATATTATGTCCTAATTGTATGGACGCCTCTTTGCACAAACATTACTCTACCTAAGGCAGGATGTTAAGTGTGCTTTCTCCATTTTGCAAAGGAGAAATGGAAGCACAGCCCAAATGGGCCACAGTCCCATTGCCCAACTGTAATAGTCCTTCTGGTGCCTAAAAATTTAGCATCATCATGTTCTCTTCCTTCAGGCAGCTTCTATTCTGTTTTACCCCCGAGGGTCCCCTCATGCACTCCGTTGGCTTCTATAAACCATCCTCCCGTTCTCTGGGAAGCTGGAGAGCTATACATCCTAAATTTAAAAAACAGTAAGTGCATGGCACCTCTGGGATTAAAACCCAACTCTCCTGATCACAGGTTCTGTTATTGTACATCCTCTAAATGGGATTTAAATCCATACATGGTGTTCACTGTGCACCAACACCCAAGATGAGAGCCAGAAAAGGAAACCGGTGCACTGAAAGTTGCTGTGTGGTACCCGCGTGGGAGCTACTTCTCCACAAAGGTCTCCAACACCCCAGTCGCTGGCCCCTCCCCCACAGCCACCCGATGCCTTTCTTTGCATTGTTTATTTATTTCTAAGGCTTGGGAGGGTGGGAAGGAGAGAGAGGAAGAAAAGGAAGTGATTTTTCTTCTTAATAGGTTTGCTCTTCTCTCTCTGGGCAGAATCAATGAGAGTGGGATTGAACTCACTCCCTAATATCCCCTCCCCTCCAAACTGCTTCCTTCCATTGTAAATAATTCAGAGCAAATAAAATAATCATGGGCTGGTAATTACCACCCACTCCCCCAAACTGAACGATTGCTGAAACGCGGTCCTTCTGAATGTGGCGGTGCAGTGTCCCGTGATAGTTCCGTGCTGGTGGCAAGGTGAGGCCAGGATCCGTGTGACCATGAGGGCGCGGCTGCTGGGTCGTTATTCCTGAGCAGACGGGGAATGAAATGATGCCGCTCTGCTTCCCTGGAAATGAGCAGCACTCTGCTGAGGGACCTGGAAGTAGTACACATGGAAAAAAAAAAAAGCTGTTCTTAACCACAGTCTCATTTTTTTTATTTTAATATCTATCATTGTGCATGGAAATAAAGCTTTTGTATGAGGCTCCAAGGCACACACAAAGAAAGTATGCCTTTTCTCCCAGCCTCACCACCTCATAGTATTTTTATTTAGTGGGTTTATGTCTCCATGTAAACACCTTGCTCACCTGTTTGGGCCTCACTAACAAGAATCTTTGGGACAGAAATAAATGGCCATTTTGCAATGGTACAAAGTACAATCAATACAAGAATGAATGTTCTTGGTCCTGTAGAACAAAGTGGTGGCAACTCACCAAAGGGAAAAAAAAAAAGTCCTCCCATCAACACTGCATGTGCAAGATGAGATACCAGTCATTTACGGGGAAATCTCTGCTTAATAACAGTTCTTTGCAAAAAGATTCTCTGCAGACTCATCTTCTTGGTGGAGAATTAAAGAAGCTGTAAACAAAAATATTGAAAACAGCATGGACCAGATTGTTATGATCTCATCTTGTTACTGATATTTGGCATGTATCTTCTCAATAAGAAATTGGAAAGAAGAGAAAACACATAAGAGGGTAGTCAAAATTCTGACTCTTCCTTCTTGCTCTCATTGGCTTCTCTGAAGCTAGTAAGAAAAATGGCTAAGAGTCCATTGAAGCCCAAAGGTTCTCCAGGCTGCCCAATAAAATAAGAGAAGATGTTTATCCCTTCTTTCTCACTCCTTTTTCAGGGTCAAGCGTGCCAGAGGCCACAAGGCTCTAAATCTGGCACTTAAATTAATTAAAATGAAATAAAATTAAAAGTCCCTTTATGCAAATATTCTTGCTGTCCTGATTTTGTGACAATCAGGGTAGGCTAAACATTCGCTATATTAGAAACCATGCATGTGTCCCCAGACCTAGTTTTTCTCCCTAGGTCTGGTT
The DNA here is from genome assembly GCA_026826555.1 of Tolypeutes matacus. NCBI lineage: Eukaryota > Metazoa > Chordata > Mammalia > Cingulata > Chlamyphoridae > Tolypeutes > Tolypeutes matacus. The sequence goes on along the minus strand of JAKSZT010053769.1, from coordinate 14,209,804 downwards.
TTCAGAATGCTGGTGATAAACCAAGCCTGATTTATTATATGACCATCCTGCATGGGAAATGACTGTAACTCTAGGTATCTTTGGTCAGCCTTAAGAGATATAGCAGGGGAACGAATGTGGCTTAAATGGTTGGGCATCTGTCTCCCATATGGAGGGACCTGGGTTCGATCTCCGGGACCTCCCAGAAAAATTACAAAAAGAAAAATATAGAAGGCATACGGGCTGCCAAGCCCTATGCGCGAGTGGGTGAGCCCCCCAGATCCCGCACGTGGGTGTGCCACCAGGCCATGCAAGCCACGCAGCAAGATAATGACGTAACAGGAGAGTGACACAAGGGAGAGCCAAGCTGAGACATGCCGAAAAACCAGAAACTAAGGTGGCAGGCTCTAGGATGCCTCTCTCCCACATCAAAGCTTCCGAGGATAGAATCCCAGTGAAGACAGGAGGAGAAGGATGAGAAGAGAGGGCAGGAAATGGACACACAGAGTTGCCCAGCAAATGGACACAAGAACAACAAAAACGGCGGGGGGAGGGGGAGTTAAAAATGGATAAAAGTAAATAAATAAATAAATCCTTTTTTAAAAAAAATGTATAGGGGAGTAAGATATGGACTATAGTTAGTAGTAATAATTTGACGATGCTCTTTCATAATTTGTTAACAAATGTTTCACAACAATGCAAAGTATTTGTGGTGGGGTGATGTATGGGAGCCCTGTATGATGTTATGCATGTTTGTTTTGTAAGTTCACAATGTTTACTGAACACTTATTGTTTATGTATGTTCACGTATGAATGGTATACTTCAATAAATTGTTTTAAAAATGAAAAAAAAAAAATTTCCTTGGTCACATTACCCACATTTCAAGTGTCCCATGGTCACGTGAGGCTCGTGGCTGCCGTGCTGCACCTTACAGCTATAGAACATCTCCATCATTTAGAAAGTTCTGTTAGACAAGGCTGCTCTTATCTCCACCATTGTAGAAGTTCAGTTGCTGTGCTGACTGCAGGGGAAGTCTTTTGAGAGGGAAAGAAAGGGACCTCCTTCCCCGAGTCACTTCCATATTCGGTGCAACTGTTTAAATAAGTAAATATCCACAGGAGACTGGTGCAACACCTAGTGTTTAAAAATCAGGTTTCTACCCTAATGAACCTTAAAATATAATGGCAGGGCATTTTCATGTGCTTAGTAAAGAAATCCCTCTGTTTGGTGAATTTCACCTTCCATTTGACGTTCTTTCAGCAATAGGGAAGGTTTTGGAGAGAGGAAAAAGCATATTCCGGGGAAAACGCTATTTTTTCATATTGTAGGAAGAGAGGATTCGTGGTTGCAATGGCAATATGACAAAGTTGTATTAAAATAATGCAAAATAGATTATGTAGAATGAATTCCAATATATCAGCATTTTCTGAAATGGTAAGCCATGGTTACCAACATTACCTGAGAGAGGGATGGGACCAGGCCTGAGTTTTACTGTCCCCCAGTCTCAACCCTGGTTCTAGGATGAGTCCATCAGGGGCCAGTGGCCATGGCTGACTCTGGTGGGTACAAGGGACCCAGACAGAAGGCGCTAACCTCACTACTCACCCAGAAAGTGGGAGGTAAGACAAAGAAGGGCTTTCATCAGGACAGGGGTAGGCCTAGGGAAATCTTGATGCTGTGTGCAACTGGTTGTGCCTCACGATACAAATGGTTCAATTTTTATAATTTTAAAATGCCATATATACATAATACAAACACGAAGATGCTTAAAAAATGGCTTTTTGTACTTTAAAATCACAGGGACTATGGAATACTGGTTTACTGCACTTGGCATGATAATCCCTAGAGAACAAGGCATTCACATTTCCTATTCTTACACTTAGAATGAGGGGAGAAATTTCATAAGATTCCTTCAGACATCCAAGTGTCACATTTGTTTCAAATATTACAACTCCTTTTTAAAGGACCCTGGCATCTCGCATGGTTTGCCTTCACTTTATTTTCCACCCAGACATCTGTTCAATCCTTTAGTTGTTCATCCTTTCTTTATCCCTTTGTTCATTCACTCAGGCTTTTCCCTTTCAAAAAAAGGTGTTGAGCAGCTGCTATCTGTGAGGCGCCAGGACGATGCTGTAGTGGATGCAAAGGAGTATCGAAAAAACTCAAAACTCAAACGAGAAGGGGAGGTGAGACCCCTGTGCATTTGCTCATTCAGTCACCTGCCCCCGCCAGCGTTTCCCCTGAGGACTGCCTGGAGAGAGAGACCAGCGCAGCTACTACATTAAGGACAGCACACCGTGAACGCAGTACGAGGCATCCAGGGAAAGAAAGTGCCCGTGGCGTTCAGAAGCCGAGAGCCCACTTCCAGCTGGGAAAGCAGGCAGCTGCACGAAAAGGTGGCATTGGAGCTGGACTTCAGAAGAGCAAGTTACTAGAGGTGTGCGAAGTTAGGGAAGCAGAGAGAGGGAGATATGTTTGGGGCACCCTGGGTATCCCAAATTAGCTGGATCGTAAGCCAGTAAAAAGGAAAGACGGAAAGGCAGGTAAAGGTGGGGTAACAGAGGACCTGAATGTCAGGCTCAGCCAGACACTCATGGACCAGTTCCACCCCAGTGAAGAGAGTGGAATGCAGGCTCCAGCACCTGCCTTTTTCACAGAGCAATGGACATTTTCTCCACACTTTACATACTTAAGAGCCCCATCTATTATGCCCACTCCTTGATCGCTGCTCCCCTTATGGGAAGGAATTATGTCAGGTGTGGATCTCCTGGCATTCCACCTGAGCTCATCTCTCTTCCTTAAATGTTCACCTGAGAGATCGAGCCAGCCTCAGAGTGATAGAGCCTTACCAAAGCCACACAATTACCCCGGGAAAGGGAGGGAGAGGATATATCCTGAAGGGGCAGAGATGTGGAGTATGGGTGGGGGGAAGTACCCTGGACTTGAAGCTGGAAGTCCACTTAGGCCTGGCTGTCATTTAGCAGCTGGGGACCCTGGGAAAGACATACATGCTCTGGACCGTGGTTTCCTATCAACCCATAAAATTGGGGGAGATGATGCCTGTCCTCTCCAAGCTACAGACACTGGGAAAATAGTAACCATTACTGCATTTAGGTGAGCATTTAGAATAGTTAGTATTGAGTAATCATCAGTCAAAAATAAATACAGAATCAACTTTTCTTTGGGAATAATGTCCTTTACCTCTTCAAATTTCCAATATTTTTCTTTCATTTAAAGGAACTGGCTTTTGTTTTCATTTTTTTTAAATTAGGAAAGTTGTGAGCTTACATGCATAATGCAGAATTCCTATACATCACCCCTCCACTATAACCTTACATTGTTGTGAAACATTTGTTATAGATTATGAAAGAACATGATCAGACTATTACCACTGACTATGGTCCATAGCATACACTTGGTGTATTTTTTCCATACACCCCATATTACTAACACTAAAACAACTGTTTTTTAAAAAATAGTTTATATCCACATTGAGATGATTTCTTATGCTCTTTTTTTATTCTCTTTCCTTAATGTTTGACAGCTGTTATTTAATTTAGGAGGTAGGAAAGGGTTTGTTTTGAGGCTTAAATTTTGAAAGTGATGATGAATTTCTTGGGTACCTACCACATGCTTAAAATCCTATTTCTGGCCAGGGAGGGTACAAAGCAGTATGGGTCCTGAACACAAAGACATTACAGTCTAATAAGCTACTTAAGACAATTTATAGTGTTGCATTTTGTGTGCAGCTGGGAAAAAAAAAATAACTACAGCTCAAATTGTGGTAGAGGCTACATGTGCTTTGGAGTGTAGAAAAGAGAGAGCCCACTAAAAGGTGAGGGAGGCAAAGCAAGGCTTCATGCAGTGGCTGGGGTCTGGTTGGGAGCTTTGAAGTCTCCATGGTTAGAAGCAATAGTTGAACATGGGGCAAGGAGAAAGTGGCCAGAGCGAGTGGAGAGAAAACTTCGGAAAGTCAAGGGAAGTAAGGCTAGGTCAGATGATGAAGCACTCAGAAAGTTAGTCCCATGATCAAATGCTTTATGATCATTTAAAATATTTTCAGTCCCATGTAAATCACTGCCATGGGTAGATAATACGTAAGATACTCTCTCTGGTTCAGAGGAAAAAGTCCTCCTCATAAATGTGTATCCACTGATTCAGGGAAGGACTGAAGAACCTCCTGGGGAGAACCAAACAAACAATTTGCCAAACTTGACTTGTTTTTACAACTATTGGTCAGTCAAGAGTGTGCATGTGTGGAGTGGGAAAGGCACAAGAAGCCCGGTTGTGAGGAGAGATGGAGAGGTTCCTGGGGAGAATCCTCTGTATGGGAGGGGACTTGGCAGGGTCAGCCAGTCTCTGAAGAGGGCTAAGAGTCAGAAGGCAGTGGGGACCCCGGACAACTGGTGGGGCCAGGTACCGGAAGTCACGGACCCAGCTCACCTGATGTTGTCACTGTATCTGTGCAGGAACTGAGAGAGGGGCCTCGGTACATTTCTGTAATGCCTCGGTATTCAAGCAACAATGGTGTGGGCCCCCACTATTAATGTAATGTAATGGAGGGATCCTTCTCACTTCTAAGAGACCACTAGCAGTCACGGCACCCATGAAAAACCATCATGGCAGTGAGGGCAGGCCAAATTTGGTATCTGCACATAACCAGCGGAAGAGGGCCTTGCTGAGAACGTCAGATGTAGCCATGTGGCGAAGACAGCCAAGGCCAGAAATACTGTGGTAGATGAGATTAATGTGCAAAGTATTTACTTTAGTCCCCCGGGTTCCAAGGGAAGAACGCACTTCCCTGCCCCTTGACATTGGGCTTGGCCGTGTGACTTGCTTAGACAATGGGATATTAGCAGACCGGACGCACACTAAGGCTTGAAATGTGCTTGTGTGGTGGGGTTTGCCCTCTTGTGTTTCTGCCATTCTCTTGAGAAGCAAATGCCCCAATTAACCCCTGAGTCCAAAGACAGAGCAGATCTAGAGCGGCAGGGTGATACAGAACCAACCCACCCAGTCTGTAGATCCATGACAATAAACAATCAAATTCACGTAAACTAGCATCAAGGCAGCCAAGAGACCACAAACTGGCATTTTCCTGCCTACCTTAGTGAAGGAAGGCATCTATAAGTAAAGAGATATTATTCACCATAAGGGACTGTGAAGAAGGACCCCACATGAATAGTGTTTCGTTTGTTGTGGTTGTCGTTGAAAGCAATGATTCAGTCAGCTTTGGCCAAAATAAAGCACAACTGTTAATGAAAGCTAAAACTGGCCCAGACTATAAGCTGGGTTCTGCAGCAGAAGCTTCTGAAGCTCACACAATATTTTTTTCTTTCTATTTGGAAAATACCTTTAGAAAAGTTGCAAAAATCCTATATCCCCTATACCCATCTTCTCCTAATATTAACATCTTTTTTTTTTTTTGAGGGTTTCTTTTTTATTATTATTAGAGAAGCTGTAGATTTATAGAAAAATCATGCAGAAAATTAAGTTCCCATATTTCCCCCAATTATTAATACCCTATGTTAGTGTGCTACATTTGCTACAATTAATGAAAGAATATTATTATAATTGTACTATTAACTATAGCCCATGGTTTATCTTAGGGTTCACTGTTTGTGTTTTGCTGTCCTATGCTTTAAATTTTTTTTTCTAGTTACATATATACAACCCAAAATTCCCCCTTTTAACCTCATTCAAATATATTAGCATCTTATATAACCATAGTCCTATCATTATCAAAACAAATTCGTTGGTACAATACTAGTAACTAAGCTTCAGGCTTTATTTGGATTTTGCCAGTTTGTCCACTAATATCATTTTCCCCTTCCAGGATCTGATCCAGAATCCCATGTAGTTTGGTCTCCTCAGCCTCTTCCATTCTGGGACAATTCCTCAGTCTTCCTTGACTTTCATGACCATGACACTTTTGAAGAGTCCTGGCCAGTCATTATGTAAGATGGGTTTCTCTGGCATTTTTTCATGGTAGGAATAGGTCACGTATTTTCTGTAAGAATCCCACAGTGCATTGTATCAGGGGACCCATGGTGGCACTGTTTTATCACTGGCGCTGTGAACCCCATCACTTGGTTACATAGAGGTGTCTGCTGGGGTTCTCCAATGTAAAGTATAATCTTCCTTTGTAGTTGGTAACTATCCTGGGAGAGCTACTTTGAAACTAGACAAGTATCTTGTTTCTCCCCTAAACTTTCCCTCCTGATTGTAGCATTCCTCAGTACATCTTGCCTGCAACAGCTGTGTGAAAAGGGAATGAGTGGTCTATTCCTGAAACTAAGGCGTCTCAGCCACAATCTCTGAGCTACTTTGCAGGAGCAGCTGAACAGCAGTTGACAGCACCGGCTTAGAAGGCAGAGAACCGGGGAGCGTGGTCACTCCATGTCAATCAAGGTGAAGAAAGCCGTGAGCGGAAACCACAAAACTCTGTTTACCATACCCAGACTCAACTTATTCGGCAAGCTACCCTGCTTTCCATTTGTAATTAGAGTCCCCCTTGCGTTCTGCCCCACAAGAAAAGCCCCAGAAACATTCTCATTTTCAATAACTCTTCCCCTTTATCTCACTCTGCCTGATGCCTAATAAGCTGATTGCTATTTACTTTGGACCAACAGCTAATCTGTTAATGATTGATTTTAAATTTTTACAGTCATTTGTCTCTGGCAGAGCATGGGACTGCGAGGGGCAGTCCTCTCCTACCTGATGAATTGGCTTTTCCTTAAATTAAAAAAAAGAAAAGAAAAGAAAGAAAGAAGAAAAGAAAAAAAATGTAAGTCAAAAGTCTTCATGGTTGCACTCCACTGACAAACAATTGAAGTGACTTTCAATGAGAAATTTCAATGCAAAAAAAGGGGGGGGGGATAGTAAATCTACCTCTAAAACTCATCTGCCTTTGAAAATGTCAGCAAATAATGTAAGTGGACATTTTGTTAATGTTGGCATGGGGGTAAAGACCCTCTTCCAGATGAAGTAAATTGTAATTGTAAACAAATTTACAGAGCCTAAAATTCTCAATTAACAAAATTGATGCTCATTGCCCAATTGGAATGGGATAGTCAAACTAATGCCATTACTGCCCTTTAAAATTATCTGAATTGTACAACATACAATATATGTATTTTTTGTAGGATATATAAGGGAAAGTGAATTTTGCTTTCCATTTAAAAAAAAAAAACTATCGAATAGACAGCGGTTATTTTAATTGACATCACACAGCAGTGCTCTGCAATTTAATCACTGCTTCTAAAAATGGAGCCGAGCATAACTACTGTGTTCTGAGGAGTATCAGGGGCAGCGTTCATGCGAGGGCTGTGCGCATTTATAGACCCTACTTCCTCTACTAAGTTAAGCTTTCCTCAGAGACGCCATCTCTAATTTTGTAAATAAGAATAACCCCCAAGGCTGGCGTTCCCATCAAATATTTATTAAAACACACCCCAAGACCTCTCATCTCAAAATGGAATTCAACTCATCCAAGTGTCTCTAAAAGACGAGAGTGATTTCAATTGTGAACCTGCGCTTTTACGAAGAGAAAAGGCAGAACACTGGCCCAGAGCCGTGTTTCAGTACCTGCTGTCGTGGCAGTAGTTGGTGGAAAGCCAGTCTCATAAAGTAACAGATTCAACATTTTGAAGAACCTCTAAAAGGAAAGGCTAAACTGTTGGAAGGATAAAAGCCCTAATCTTATTAATATTTCAGAGCCCACAAGACATTGAGGCTCCATCTGCTGTCAGCAATACCCGCGAAAGAATCAAGGCAGCAGAGGGGACAGAAACCGCTGGGGGACAGAAACTGTGGCCTCCCGGATGGTCTGCTGACCTTCTTGAGAGGCAGATATCATGTGACAGAGACTGCCTATCTCAGCAGACACACTGGAAACAGGAGAAAGTGTTAAATATAACCAGGTAGACAGTGATGAATTGACATACTGAAAAATCGAACGCTTCAGTAATCAGCCTAAGGATCTGATATCAACAACATTTTTCAGTTTTGTCCAAATTCATTGAAAGGTGTACTTTAGCAAGTTCACTTCTCATTGGTAAGACCTTTCATCTTTATGCTGCTTTCCTGATTGGATTCTGTGTCATCATCGGTTCGGGTGGCTCTCTGCAATAGGAAGCAGACTGTTCACTTGTAAGAGAAGAAGAACACAAATATAAATGGGCTTTACTCTGACATTAATTAAAAAATATTAAACATCTATCAAGATGGTTACTTAGAAAGAATTATTAAAGCCATCATATATGAACATGCTTCAGGTACTGTGTTCTAACAGCATAATAAACCTGAAATATTGAAATATTGCCCTCTATTTTGCAGTAGGAAGCCTCTGTAACTATAATTCTAATTACAGAATTTTAATTAATGTTGCCGTGGCTTCAGATAACTTCATTAAATATTTGGAATATTAATATTATCTGAAGACAATCTCTATCCATTAGAATAGATAAATACTTTCAAATAACTTTTCAGAAAAAGATGCTTCTGATATGCTTTTCTATTTTACAAGACATGGAAGTCATAAAATTTACTTTAAGACTTCATTCATTTCCAGAGCAATATTCCAAAAATTCTTTAATTCATAAGCATCTTTTGTCCCTAGTCCACATGTAACAAGGCTGCCAGCTGAGGTCACTCCATCTTTGGAGATTTAAATGAAACCTGGCTCAGGTCTCCATCTCCCCTCCTGTGGGAAACTCAATGTCTTCTAGATTCCTGAGACTTCCAAAGAGCTTATATTCTCATAGTCACTTCTCTCTTTCCAGTGGCTTCCCTTTTTTTTTTGCTGGATTCTTGATCTCACTTGTCTCTCATCTCCTGTGGCTGCTCGATGCCAACCTAGATTCTGATGTGGCCCCTTTTGCTTGATTTCTGCCAAACCACCACTGAAAGTATTTGTGTGGAGCAGACTTTATTGAAGACTGGGGGAGTTGGGAGTGAGATGCAGCTACTTCATGGTACTAAGAACACAGCTTAAAAGGGACTATCACATAGGCATTTTCTTAAAAGTCCCTCATCAGACCCCAACACTTGCCACCATCTTGCTCACTCCATCCTTCTGCCCTCTTCTCTCTGCTCTGCTCTCCCCCACACCTACATTCCTGTAAACTTCTTCTGCAATAATTTTCTGTCTCTAGTCTAGTTCCAGATGGTCCAAGCTTTCTCCTGAAAGTCTTATCTTCATAGCCAAATGCTTCCATTAAGGTAGCAGGCAGTCTCCTCCCTGAAAGGAATTCCTGGCTAGCTCTTAAAATAACAGTATTTTCCTCCAGGCTGCCCATGTATTTCAAGAAAGATCTGACTCATTCTTGAGGACATTCAGGAAAAGAAATACAAAGGACAACTAATTTTGTGATAAGCCCCATAGGAAGGCACAGAAGATCTACAACAGATAGGAAAACAGGATCAAAACTTGGTTGCAACATAACTCTGGGGGGAGGGCTTTGAGGAAATCCTGCTTTCAAATTCACCCTGGAAAGAGGGAATAAAGGGATCTATACACAGAACAGCCAGAGACCCATGTTGATTTGGTAATAAGCCTCTATCCCAATATCTTCCAAAGACTCTAATCTCCTGGCTTCTCCCAGAAAATTCAGTGTGAGAGCTCCATGAATGGTGTTGTGTGTCAATTTGTCTGATTTCCTACTGCAGACTAAGCCAGAACCTAAGATGAGACAATGCTCTGCTGCTTGGATAGACAGAAAGAGTTCCAGGGACTGACAAGAAGCTTGCATATAAAATATAAAGCATCTACAGTAACCATAAGCTCCAGGTCATTCAGAACTATATGGCTATTAACACAACATGTGACTCACAGGCCCAAGTTACATCAACAACCTTAGCTAAGTATTAAAGGCCCAGATCCATAAACACAAATATAAGGTGACTCGATTCGTTGGCAAATTCAGACACATCTACTCTCTTTTGGGTAATTTATGCAGAAGAATTTACCTTAAAATGTCTAACTAGGCTGCTATTCAATGCATTTTTTTAGTTGTCATTGCAAAGTAATGACGATCTCTAAACAGATGACAGAAGTCAACCAGATTCAAACCTAAACAAGAATTTCCATCTTAGTTTAATGCTGTAAGTATGTATTCAATGTCTACTGTGTATCACTCAGTGGGAGGCAAAAGTGAGAATGACCATCAGTATACATTGGAACAAAATCATTACAATCTGCTTGAGAGGAAATTGAATAATTAACAACAGATTTTATTAAAATGTTATAACCCATAGAAACATTTACCCAGCTATAATATGACTGATCTGTCAGAAGTATGCTAGACCAAGTGTGCCCATGCACCAAGGAAAATGTTGCATTTCAAGGAACCTGGAAAGAAAGTGAATTGTCATACACCCAATCATAATTGGGCAAATGCCTTTGAATCATAATGTATGTACATAATCATAAATAGCATACATTTTTATAATACTTACTGTGAGCCAGTATAGATATAGTTTATATATACTGACTCAGATGATCATCACAACAGCACCAGAAGGTAGGTACTTCTATAATTCCCATTTTACAGATGGGGAAATTGAGGCATAGGGAAGCGGTAAAACTCACTTAAGGTCACCCAGATAATGAGTAGCCAAGCTGGGATTTGAACACAAGTTGTCCCCCTACCCAGGCCTTACAATTGAACCCTCACGCCTTATACAGCTTCCACTAAATGGTGGCCCACAGCTGAACCTCAACAACTTCACAGTAGAAGCACTGGAAACAAGGGCAATCTTCCTACGTGGTCTGATTACCAGGTAAGTACCCTGAGGTTTAGGGACACAAGAAAGCCTCACAAATTCAAACTAACTGCAGGGAGGTAATGGCCAAATTAAGAGAATTTGCATTACAAAGTATTTTAGAATATATTGGTTTGGTTAATTCCAAATGCTAGAGTGCTTTCAACTACAAGCCACTAAGTGTGTCAAGTATAAATTCCAGGGACCTGCTTAAATAACTAGATAAATATTATCCGCATATGAGATTTGACTCACAAGAATACTTAAAATAATTTAACACATTCCCTACACTTCTATTTGCACTATTAATTTCCTTTGCAAATCATATTTCCCTTGAAAACACCAGAATAAACACTAGCTTGGCCAAGTGAACTCTGACGTAATGGAGGATGCATTCATGCAATTGTGCTGCAGCCATGATGGTGGGTCTGATTCTGTAACTCACAGTCCATAAGACATGGTAAGATTACAAAATGTATCTTATCTGACATCATCCTGCACTTAATCACCTCTTTGACCTAGCCAGTTGGCAACCCAAAACCCATTCCTGCTTGAAACACGCAGCCAGGTAGCATACACTCCCTCAACTCTCAAAACGCAATTCCCTCTTCACTTACTATCCTCAGCCCTTTACTTGCCTATAACATAAACATTTCCTTGTCCATGCACTTGCTTAACAAATTTTTGCTTAATCATCCTTTCTTCTTAAGACTCCAAGAAATGGGTGTGTCTGCCCCGTTGGCTGCCATCACTTCTTCTGTGCTGGAAAAGGCCAGACTCTGTTCAGGTATCAATCCCCTCCCACACATGACTCAGTGTTAATCCTAACTGGTCCAGGTCAGTAATTGCCAATGACTGGTTTAGATGTGGGCAAATGAAGTAGGTCCGGCCACCTAAAAAGAAGTGAAAGTCTGCTGGAGGGTTTCTGGAACTCTTGAAAAGATATACAAAGAAGAGAGAGGCTCTCTCGTCTTCGGCTAGGTGTTAGTATGTCTAGATGTGATTACAGAACTGCAGCAGCCATTTATGACTATGAGGACAGCTGGCCTGAGAATGGCAGGGCAGAAAGCTGGGAAGAACCTGGGCCAGGGATGATGTTAGTGAGCCATGAAATTAACCAACCATGGAGTCTGTCCACTTCCAAACTTCCACTTGAGTGGAATAATAGATGTCCTCACTGGTTTAGCAAGTGGAGTCAGGATTTTCTATTGCTTAGAGTCAAAAGTATCCTAGGGGATACAGCTGGAAATGTGACTATATAATTCATTTTAATTAATTTACTCAACATATATTAACTGAGCATTCACTATCATCAGGCATTATTCTAGCAGTTGGGGAGAGTGCAATAAATAAAATAGACAAATCTCTGAGTTTGTGGTACTTCTGTTCTAGTGGTGAATTCACCTTGTATAAAGTTTTTACACTTAGCACAGCACCAAGCAGGAAAAAAGAATCCAATGCTGGCAGGATAGGAAGAAATGCATGCTTATTAGGCATCAGAACACTTTTCAAAGGCTACCTCGTTCAGTCACCATAGCCACATGGAGAGGTTGGTATCATAAGCAGCAAAACCAGGATAAGAAACCAGATCTTCTGACACTAGCCCTGGCACCCTTTTGGCATTCCTGCCATGCTCCTTCAAGTCACAAGGGTGGAGTAGGTCAGCAGCAGTGGTGGAGCTGGAGACCCCAGATCCTGGTTGTGAGCATGGTATGGATATATGTCCTCTATCTGATCTCAAGACCATATACAGGGCCATTGTGCAGCCTGTGAGGATTGTAAACAGGACAAGGCAGTAAAATTCAGGACGGTCCCAAACATATGGACATCTGGCAACTGTGAGATAAACACTCAGAGCTTTCCACAGGGCTGGTGGCAGAGCAGGAAGGAGAGGAGCTGGGTGCTCTGAAGGTCAGCTCAGCCCCAGGCTACCCTGCAAGGGATGTGGCCCAACACAAACAACTGGATCATAGATAAACTGATCAAAAGAGGGGATGCCACTTCACCGAATAGCGGTGCGTTTTGCGCAACTTCTGCGTGAGGTGTTGCTTAGTGACATATTGATGCTGCCTCCCGTTTACTGAGCACCTGCTAAGTGGCCAGGCTCTTTGTCCTGCAGGAGCATGTTATAAGGTTAATTTTATCAATATTCTTGTTTTTACAGATGAGGAAACCGAGGCACTGAGAGCAATTTGCCCAAGTTCTCAGAACAAATAAGGGCAGAGCTGGGATTTGAATCCAGTCTGTCTTAAAGCCACCATGCCACATGCCCTCTGTGAGGGACCTGTATGCCTGCATTCTCCACCATCACCTAGGACAGCGCTTCTCACCCCATCCACGGTGAAGCACCAGTTTTCTTGCTCCCTGGTTTGTTTTATCTAATCCACCAGAGACAGATACAGGGTCCTAACACACCAGTCGTCCCATAACTGACTGGACAGTGCAGTAACCTCAAATCTCTATGAGTTCCTAAACACATCCTCCTGGTTTCTGTACTTGTCTCATTGTGGACCAAGCAAACAGTTCATGGACCAGTACTGGTTCACGGACCACATCTTGCAGAGCATTGACCTGAGACATTTAACCTGTAGTGCCCTGATCCTGAAAAAGGAAGAGACCAATTAATATCGATGAGTATCTGTGTGTATGTACAGGTCTATCTCAAAGAAGAAAGCCCAATATTCAAACACCCGAAGGAAAAAGGGAAAAAAGGAAGAAAAACCATTTATAAAAAGGTAGTTCACAGGCCTAAGAGCATTTTTTCATATTATAAACTGATAAGATGCAACTGTCCAATAGTAGAAGAACAGAAAAATAATCCAGGTGAAGCCGTTCCTTGGAATAGCATACAGCCATTGAAGCAATAGTGTTTCCGTTTCCTAGCTGCTAACGCAAATACCATATAATAAGTAGGCTTAACAACAGGAATTTATTGGTTTCAGAGGCTAGAAGGCTTGCTTCCTCCCCGGAGGGGGTATCTTTGGGATTCCTTGGCTTTTCTGTCACATGGCAATGCACATGGAGACATCTTCTTTCTTTTCCAGGTTCCATTGACATCTAGGTTCTGACTATTGCACCCCATGGCTTCTCTCCATGTGTCCCATTTCCTTTGCTTATAAGGACTTCAGCCATGTTAGAGTAAAGTCCACCCTCATTCAGCTTGGGCACACCTTAACTAATAACATCTTCAAAGGTCCTATTTACAAATAGGTTCACACCCACAAGACTAGGGGTTGGGACTTGAACATGACTTTTGTGAGGACATCATTCAACCCTCAACAGATAGGATCAAAGAAGTTTTAATGGGAAAATCCTTGTATCAGTCAGGCTTCTCCAGAGTCACAGAACCAATAGGATGTGTGTGTGTGTGTGTGTGTGTTTATGAAGAAATTATTTTAAAGAATTGGCTAATGTGATCATAGGGGCTTGCAAGTCTGAAATTCATACAGCAGACCAGCAGGCTGGAAACTCAGAATTTCTTCTTCTGGGGGAAACTTCAGTTTTTGTCCTTAAGGCCTTCACCTTGCTGGATGAGGCTGACTCACATTATCGTGAGTAATCTTCTTTGCTTAAAGCCAACTGATTGTAGATGTCAATCACATCTACAAAACACCTTCACAGGAACATCTAGACTACTGTTTGACAAAACAACTGGGCACCATAGCCTAGCCAAGTTGATACGTAAAATTAATCATCACAATACCTATAATAAATGTTAAACAGAAAACATGATTAAGATACAAAATTATAAGGGAAGCGGCTGTGGCTCAATCAGTAGGGCTCCCATTTACCATATGGGAGGTCCCGGGTTCGGTTCCCGGGGCCTCCTGGTGAAGGTAGGCCCGCCCGCACGGCATGGTTGGCTGACCCAGCGAGCACAAGCAGCAAGGGGGGGATAAATGAATAAATAAATAAAATCTTTAAAAATAAAAAAAAAAAAGATACAAAATTATATAACTAGTACGATCCTACCTCTAATGCATTAAAATTTGCTATCCAGAAAGGACTTTATAAATCATCATGTCCTTAATTATAATTCGAAAGATTGGCAGCAGTATCCATTTTTTTCCTTATTGTACTTATTAGCATGTCCTTAACTTATTTTGAGAAAGCTGTAATAAATTCATTCTTGCTAAGGTGTAAATGACTGATAATAGCTAATATTTCCCAGGGAGCATTAGCCTTTTCATAGGAGACAAAGTTAGCTGAAAGGAATTAATTATTGGGTTTCAACTATCAGATATGCAATGTGTATTAGTCAGCCAAAGGGGTGCTAATGTGAAATACCAAAAATGGGTTGGTCTTTATAAAGGGTATTTATTTGGGGTAGAAGTCCACAGATACCAGGCCATAAAGCATTAAGTTTCTTCTCTCACCACAGTCCATTGCCATGTGTTAGAGCAAGACAGCTGCCGGAGTTTGCCAGGGTTCAGGCTTCTGGGATTCCTCTCTTCCCAGGGCTGCGTTTCTCTCCGGGCTTAGCTCCTGTTTCCTCCACAAGGTCAGCTGTAGACGATCAGGCGAATGGCTTGCTTCTCTTCTCCTGGGGCCTTCTTTCCAATATCAAAACTGCTTCTCAAAAAACTGCTACTCAAAACTGTTCTTGCCATGCCTTTTATATTTGATTCTCCACCCACCAAGGGGTGGGGCTCAACACCCTAATCATAACCTAATCATGCCCAGATTAACAGATCAGTTTACAAGCATGATCCAATTATATTTTTGGAATTCATAATTACATCAAATTGGCCAATGGTTACACAATGGGAATCATACTTTGAAATCAGGTAACAGATGCAGCTTCCTGGAATCCCTCATATTATATGGCACATGCCTCCCAAGTCTGGCCTAGTTTCTTCTCCTTCCAAATGAAAAAAACTAGGGTCATTTCCTATACCAACAATTCATGAAACCAAGAATCTAGATGGCTGCCTCATTCACCCATGTAGGAGGCATATATGAGGAAACTTTTGACTTATTAAGGATCCAAAAACTCACCTACTTCCAAAAGAATTTAAAAACACTTATGAAAATTTAAAAACTTCAATTAAAAACAAATTACAAATAGTTTACAATGGCCAAAAGATAGATATAAAGACATAATTATTACAGTGGTGCAATGAATTTGGCTTTAAGTTTCCCTCGCGTGACACAGCATTATTTTTCACTCAATAAAATTTGCTGATTGGTTGTATCTCCCATAGCATTTCCCATAGTAGATGTTTAAAATGAGCAAATTAAATCAAAATGCATCCGCTTCAAGGTTTAGCTATTTCTTCCTAAGGAAACTTGAGGAAATCAATACACAAATTATGAAGTCTTTCGTAAATTCTAAAGCAATAGCACATTGTGATCGTTTTATTTTTCGGCTAAGCCATTTAAAACTCCTCAGTCCTGAAGTACATTACGTTTTACGGCTTTATAATGTATTTAGAATTCAACAGATTCCCTTTCCCCACACTTCACCATCAGATGGTCTACATAGGTCAAATCTGGTGCCAAGCAAATTAAAAGTGTTATTTTATTATCCAAAGTAATTGTTTCAGTATTAAAAGGCCATTATGCTGAATCGGCTATGTTAGTGATTATATCATTAAGAACGTGGAGCTCAGTGTTGGTGTAGCTGAGTGCCCGTGGTTGTGGAAGCCTTTGCGCTCTCCTATATGTGGCAAATCATTCTTAACTGGATACTCCAAATGGTCTGTGTAGCTCAAATGTATTTTTCTAAGCCATTAACACATTGAAGCCCCTCCCCACATTCCCCAAGCAACGATTAATTAACAGTGTAAGAAAGAACCAGGCGTCCCGCTGTGGCACGGCTGGGACTAATCCTTGCAGCAGTGAAGGCGCTCAGACCAGAGTCCTCCAGTGAGCTCCCTGTTCACAATGATTGTGCTATCACAGGAAGGGGTGGGGGTGCGGGTGGGGCCTCAGAGGAGGCCTTTAGAACATTACTTTTATGAAGAGCATTTTTTAAAAATCTGCTGGATACGAACGCTTTTTTGGAGAGCCTTAAGGCATCTCTACACTGTAAGGAATTTTGAGACAAACTCATTGGCTGGGCCCTCAAACAGCTCCCTTATCCGATGACCCACTAAGTGCAAAGCCCTGCACTGGGAGATTCAAGTACCATAAAACCTTTTTAAAACCCTGCAAGTTTTCTTATTTTACAGATGAAGAAAAAGGCGCTTAGAGAGAAGAATCTGCCCAAAGCCTCAGGGCAGCTCGGAAACCATAAGACCTGCTTGGGTTTGTCTCCAGAGCACAGGCTCCTACCACACACAGATGCCCTAAAACCAGGGCACACCAGCTGGGAGCTCACGTTCATCCTGGGGTAGCTTGTTCAAATACATGCTTAAGAACCAGGAGACTAAACATAAAACCAAAATAGGCCCATAAAATACCCAGAAAGAAACTTTACAAAAAAATAGGCAATACCTGTTTGTGAAATATATATGTCTATTTGTGTATATGTATATTTTATGAAACAGGTAAAACCTATTGTGATATACATGTATACACACACACACATATATATACATACACATATCCATACATACACACACACAAAGGGACATTCAAACAATGACTTGTTAAAACATGTCTCATTCTCACATAAGAAGATTCAGAATTGTAAGGAAGCCAATTCTCCCCCAAATTAATCTATAAATTAAGTGCACTTCTAACCAAAATCCCAACAGGATATTTTATGAAACTTTGACAAATGATTCTAAAGTTTATGTGGTGGCATAGCATTCAAGAATAGCCAGGAAAATTCTAAAAATGAATAACAATGAGATATTTAAATGTGTGGTCCTGGCCAGAAATAGATAAACTGATCGAATGACTGTGGTAGAGACCAGAAAGTATCTGTGGGCACTTATAAATAAAAGTAGCATTTTATATCAATGGGAATAAAATAAATTATTCAAGAAATGGTCCTGAGAACACTAGCCAGCCATTTCAAAAAATATAAATAGAGCTGAATTCCAACCTCATTCTTTATACTGAGTTAAAATCCAGAGGGATCAACAATTTAAATGTAAAAATTGTAATTGTAAAAGTAGTAGGGGAAAAAAGATGAAGATTTTTATTACCTAGGGAAAATGGCAGTCTTCCTTATCATGAGTCAAAAGTCAGAAATGAAAAGGGAAAAGCCTGATAGATTTTATTTCATAAAAAATGTTAAACTATCATTGAAAAAAAAAAATAGGCAATGACAAAGAGAAAAATACTTATAAAAATATGATATTTAGAGGGTTAATATCACTATTCATAAAAGGAGAGCATATAAAATATTTTTTATATATTCGCCCACATTGGTTTTTTACAATGAGAAAATACCAGTTTTCTATGGAGAAAAGGCTGTTTTTATTTGTAAAAAGAAATATTTGCTTAACCATGCTCTACTTCCTTCAGCATGTAACTCCCAATATTTAAAGTTACCAGTCAGTAACTTTGGAGCATACTCTTGTAACCCCTCAACATAGTGATGTGTTTAAGAATCACCCAGGGATATTTTATTGCTGATTTCAGGGATAAAAGAATTTGTCTTTTTAAGAAGCATCTTGTGTTGTCTGCTAGGTTCCCTTTGAACACTATTATGTAGCATATCTAATCACAGAATATTTCAAGCTGCCAGAAAAGTATGAGATCATCTCTGAATTTCCAGGACATGTAGAAATATCTAGTGCTTCTTGAGGCAGCTGCACTGGCAATTGAAGAGTTACTTCCTCAGTCTCACAACTTTGATGGCCCCTTAAGGTGTGATGCTAAAATGTTGATGCCAAATAAAACTTATCTAGGTTTTGTCCTCAAGATCTTTTATATTTTATGCCACAGAAACAATTCTGGGGGTGATCTGCTCTGCCAAATCAAGACAAAACTAAAAAACACATTGTTTCCTTCATTTATTTCGCTGTCAGAAATCTTTCCCTCAGCTACCTTTGCATGACGCTGAATTCTCTGCAGCTCCGAGATGTGAAGATTGGAGGCTTTGTCTTCCTCAGCAGCTAAGTGACTCTTAGGAGAATTCAATCTGCTATGTGTAGTCTGAATTCCATTTACTGAAGATGCCAAGTGTTTTTCTTAAGGCAAACAAACAAACAAATCTGATTCCTGAAACTTTCCTGTTTTACTTTGACAAATGATTTTTTCCATAAACTCAGACTGACTTTTCCAAGTTTCTAGTGGGCTCTTCTTTTCCCTCCTCTGTTTCCACCCCGGTGGAAATACCTACATAACAAGATGTAAATATTGAGACACTAGTACAATTCACTAGATATTTGTGACTTAGTCGAAGCTATCTTGTTGGATTAGAAACACAAGATATCAAGTCAATTGATGACATGTCTAGATTTAAATGCAGTCTACTTTGAGAGATCGTCCTATGATTGGGTTGGGTTTTTCAAAGCCTTTGAAATGGGTTGTCTTTTCCTTAATTCAACTTTTAGTGACAAGCAGGTAGTTTCTATCACTTACATGTTTACAGGGGTTAGGTTTGCATTGTTTCTCTTTTCATATATAAGTATTATCATACAAGATATTTAATTCTTTAGCCTTTTTGTTGTTTACTTAACATTAGGTGATTCCTCCCTTCTTCATTATTCATTTGATCAATTCTTCTTGAGTACCTGGTGTAGTCTGCCACTTTGCTAGATCATAAACACATACACATTTTTGGAACACTAACTTTAAGTAATGTAACTGTGGTCTTTCCCAAGCTTCTCCAAGAAGGAGCCAAACTCTACAATAACAACACTGCTCCAGAAATATCAACTAGTCACCACCATGGTATTAGTCTCCATAATCTTGATAAAGGGCCATGAACAATTTTTGAGGGTGATGTCTCATAGTCGAGACTGGCAACAGCATGACTTCCTCAGGTGGGTAGGTTGGACCTCCTGGTCGTCACTGGCATAGAAATGCTTAGGTTTCCTGATGCTCAGTGATAGCAATGACATCCTCTACTCCATTCTGGTTGAGGGACACACCCTTTCACAACAACCATTCTTCCAAAATAATCTTTACTCCCCACCCCCCCCACCTCTTGAATCTGGGAATGGACCATTGATGAAGGACTCTGCTGTCTGAACAAGGAATGCATGTCCCCAAAATCCTGGTCCCTGCTCATCCAGGTACTAAGAGGTCTCTTTCTTCATACTGTCACCAACCTTGTTCTTCCCTTTGATTTCTGAAGAAATTAGGGTTTTATTCTCACTGGTCAACCTTGACCTTATCAATGAAAATATGAAATTTCATTCAGTTATACTCCCTCTTGGAGGTCTGTGCCATGAACTCCACATACCAGGTGATCTCTTAAGAAGCTATTTTGGAAGTCCACACTATTACCAGGGGGATACATGGCTCACCTATGTGAGGTGTCAGCAGAGCCCCCTCAGACCTCTTGCTTTCATTTATAAAATTCAAGTCTCTGAACAGTGGCCAATAGGGCTGGCAAGGCATGCTTCTTCAGTAACTCTAATTTCACCAAACTCCCTCATCTTAGGCAAGTCACTGGTAGCAAAAGATGTTATTATGGCACGTGTTTGGTCCTATGAGCAGTCTGCTTGTGTTTATTTTGTTTGCTTCTAGAGAGCCTCAAATACAACTTGGAAATCTCTGAGTCTAAAGATTGGGGGAATTTGGTAAATAAAGTTCATCTGGTAGTCTGCACAGACTTTAACCATATCCTTCATTTTGCAGGGGCAAGACAGGCTGGGCAATAATTCTCATAGTATTGGTGTCAGCTTGGAGGGAGGTCTCTAATTAATAGTCTCCAGGGTTAGGGAGACTCTATTTAGATTTGCCACAGAATGTCTTCTCTTGCCATAAACAAGGACATGGATGACACGCTTATCAAGTTTGATGAAATTCATTCAGCATGTTAGTCCCAAGAAACAGGATGCTTAACATCCAATTCTGCAATATACTTTAGATAAACCATTTAAGCAGTGTCTGTTCAAGTTTCAGAGTGGAGATGGCATTTAGTTGCACATGAGGAGGAATTATCAAAAGATTTATACTGCCTGCTGTTGTTTTATTTTCTTCTTCTCACTAGTGTCCTCTTTTCTTTGCCAAAAGTATATGCAGCATTTGAGGTCATGGTGAGTGGTCTTGGTAGTTCCAGCAAACCATAACCATCCTAAAGGAACATCCTGAGAAACCACACAGTGCTCCTTGGCCTACAGAATGAAATATAAAGTCCTTGCAGGCAAGTTCAAGTCCCATAACTCACAAGACATAGAATTTTAGACCTGATAAAAATCTTAAACATTATCTAGCCCATATGTTCCATTTTACCAATGAGGCACTTTAAAGCTACAATATTTCCATGACTTACAAAAGCCCCATTATAATCCAGTTATAGAGCCTGAATGAGAACCCCCCCTCTGTCCCTACACCCCACTCTCTTCCCTCTCCACAGCTCCTGGCTCAATGCCTCCTTCCAAGCAGGAGGTGTCTCACCTTCTGCTCCCATCCTTCCCCAAACAGCCCCTACAAGCCAGTCACACCAGCATTCCCACAAAGCATCATCCCTTCATTTGCGGTTTCCTCTGTCTAGAAGACTTCCCTTGTTTATCTGGAAAACACTAGTCATCTTCCAAGACCCATCTCAAATGTTAGACTTTGAGGACACTTCATACTCCTTCAGAGTTAGTTTCTCATTTTTCATCTTACTGTGAGCATTTTGCCTGTGTTGGATGAATTTTCAGACTTGTTTATAGCCCACTGTGTGCTCCTAGGAATGCGGATCAAATGCTAGCCATCTTGAACCACCAGCTTTAGGTAGAGCTGGCATATGGTAGACAGTAAAATGGCCAAATTTTAAAAAAGAAACACTCTAGACTAGGCTTCATGCTCAACTTTGTGGAAGCCACAAAGATAACGAGACAAAGCTCTCCTCTCAAGGAGCTTACAACCAAGTGCAGGAATCGCTTACAGCTTCTCAATAAACATTCATTGAATGATGAATTAATGTGACTCACTTCCAAGTCACAGATGTTGATAGCCTATTACCAACATTCACCTGATCTCAGTGTCTTTTGTGGGTCAATCATTTTTTTTTAAGATTTATTTTATTTATTGCCCCCCCCCACTGCCTTGTTGTTTTCACACTCACTGTCTTGCTCTCTGTGTCCATTTGCTGTGTGCTTTCTGTGTCTGCTTGTCTTCTCTTCTTCTCTTTAGGAGGCACCAGGAACCAATCCTGGTACCTCCGATGTGGGGAAGAGGCACTCAATCACTTGAGCCACCTCAGCTCCCTGGTTTGTTGTGTCTGTCATTGTCTCTCCTCTTTTTGTTTCTTTTCATTGTGCCAGCTCTCCATGCAGACCAGCTCTCCGCGCAGGCCAGCTTGCTGCGCAGGCCAGCTCGCTTTCACCAGGAGACCCCGGGAAACGAACCCAGGACCTCCCATATGGTAGACAGGAGCCCAATTGCTTGAGCTACATCCACTTCCCATCATTTTTTATCTTAGCTATCAGGATTTCCTACTTCATAGTTTGACTTCCATACGTTGCATTTATCCCAGACTTGAGTGTGGGTTCAGAGAATTTGGTGGGTGATACTCACTCACACACATAGGAAGTATCCTCTATGATAAAATGCAGTGTTGGCGAGTGGGAAAATAGGCACAAATGCCGTTAGCTGGAGCATAAGGTGGTACAATTATTCTGGTGTAGAATTTAGCAATCTGTATCAAAATTTTAAATGTACATCTCTTTGTCCTAGCATTTCCACTGTTAAAAATCTATCCAATGAACATACTCACACAAATTTTCAAAAGCAAATATAAAAGGATATTTATTTTAGCAATGGTTGAAATCACTTTTTTTTTTTAATTGATACATCCATACCCTGGAATTTCATGCAGTCATTACAAAGGATGCAACAGAACTAAATGTGCTGAAGAGAGAAGTTCAATACAGTATTAATTGAATAATACAAGGCATTGAAAAATAATGTTTAGTATAATCCATTTGTGTAAACAAAGACAAAATATGTATATTTGCATATGTGTAGAAATTACTGGAAGAATAGGCAAAAGAAATCTTAATAATGGATGGTATAGAAGAGAGAGCGGGGTGTTGTGGAAGGAGAATTTAAATTTTTATTTCATAGCCTTCTGCAATGTATAAACCATTTTACTATTGCATATATCACTATTGTGACTTTTTGTTTGTTTGTTTTTTAGAAGGTACCAGGAATTGACTCTGGGACCTCGTAGTGGGAAGCAGGTGCTCACACCACTGAGCTACACCCACTCCCCTACTTTTGTGACTTTTTTAAGTGTTTGTTTTATCTTTTTCAGTTTAGCCCACTGGGTTTTTTCAGCACTGAGGATACTTGTTCCATATTAACTCTCTCTCAAACTCATATGCATCTCCCAAGCCAATTCTCCCCAAATCACTTTTTCACTTTGCATTTGACCTCTCCAAGGTCTTTGATTAACCAGATGAAATCATGAGTACATGAACGCCCAACTCACATACCGAATTACGAAAAGTACATTTGGGGAAAAAAAAAAAAAAAAAAAAAAGCTGACCCAATTGCTTCTGTTAAAACATCAACAAATATTAGCAATGCCACAACGCCATGATGCAGGAGGTCGAAGACCTATGCACCCTGCCCCAGCAGTCATGATGGACTTAACTGGGGCAGTTCTAGTTCTGCCATCAGGGCCACGTGCACTCCAATCTCAATGAAAGTACATAAGACACCACCATTATCCCCGGATCATTGCCACGTTAGACCCAAACAGCTCCAGTCTATCGTGTCAATGTGTATTCGGGGAGTCTTTAGTGCACGGATCATTGGCGAGCTGCGCCGTAAAAGCCCAGTAGGAGCTGTGGCCGTGTGTGAAGTCAATGCACACCCGGGGATACCCCCCCGCCCACAGGCCTGGCTCATTTGCAGCGCATCGTGTCAATGCATACTCCGGGAGCCCTTACTCCCGCAGCCCCATCGTGCTGAGGAACAATGTACCCCAAAAATACTTATGGAAGAGTTGTTACAGTGCATACACAGTATTCACTTTTCTAAATGGCATGTCAGCAAGTTTAGTGTGCAACAAATAACTCCCAAAAGGCACAAAACACTCCTAGAGGCCCAACTTCACACACGGACGGCTGGCCCATGGAATCGTGGCATGACTGTGGCAGGCAAGTGTGGATTTTTCTCTACAGTGAACAAAGGGAAAAGGGACAGACGGTTCTTGCCATCTAAGCCACTGCTTCTACTCAAGGTTATCAGGGCTTTCAAGATAATCCTAATTATTTCCTAATCATTTTCCTGGGCTTTTGATAATTGAGATCTAAGGAGCGGCCCTTTAACCTGAAGCACCTGTGGAGTAAGGTTAGCGGGAAGGTTAGAGGAAAGCTCCTCCGATCTCATGTGAACCACACAGGTCATTTTAAATGTTCCTTACAGCCACATTTAAAAAGAAAAAGATTTAACAGATTTCAATAATATATTTTATTTCCCCAATATATCCAAAATGTTCCTTAGCATCCAACCAATATTAAAAAACCATTAATGAGATAATGTACACTCTTTTTGTCAGAGTCTTAGCTATCTGGTGTGTATTTTACCACATATCAATATGGACCAGACACTTTTCAAGTGCTCAATAGCCACATATAGCCAGTGGCTGCCCTGGTGGGGCAGCTCAGCTCGAGAGACCCAAGAGATCAAGCGTCCATCTCTCCACTGCACACTACCTCTCTCAAGGCACGTCCTCCACCTGCCTTTTCTCATCAACAGCCACCTGAGGGGTGGGAGTGTTTGGGGTTTTGTTTTTTTTTTAATCATTTTATTTTTTAAAAAGGCCTTAAATATGTATTCAGAAGGAGAGAAGAGACCACTTTAGGCCCAAGTGATACTATCAGTATCAGGTAATCTTTTCCGGAAACGGATATGGAAAGGAAAGAGCAAAGGGAGTGCGGGAGGAAGGGAAAGAGAGGGAGCATGTGGTTACGCGTGAGGCGAGGGCCACCCTACCACTAATTTCTTCCCCAAACATGCTGTCGGCGAGACAGCGGACCGTGCACCTCGGGGCCCGCGGGTTCATTGGCAGCCAGGCCTGGAAGGGAGCTGGGAGCTGGGAGCTGGTGTGTGAGGCCGAGTCTTCCCACAGCCACAGAAGGAGAGGGAGGGGTGGAGGAGAGGGAGACCGAGACAAAGACGGGGTGAGGGGGCGGAGGGCAGAAGGAGAAAAGAAAGGGGAGGCGAGGGCGAGGGCTGGAGAGCGGGCTGGGAGGGGGGGGGCAGACCCGGCAGACAAAGCGCGGGGCGCCACGGGCACCCGCGGCTGCCAGGAGGGAAACGGGGCGCGGCGCTGGCGGGCGGGGGCGGCGCACCTGAGGCCCGGCAGCCCGCGCGCTAATCCCGGAATTTGCGGGCGGGTTTTAGGGTGGGAGGCTGGGGAGGCAGCGGAGGCTTGGGGAGGCAGGGCGAAGCGGGCAGGGCTATTTGAATATCAGGCTCTGCCACACTCGGGGCGCCGCTGACAACTTCATTACCTCCGCATATAAAAATGACTGCCAGGGAATGCAAATAGCTTTCCCGTCTCAGCCGCCTGCCTTCGCTCTGCCGCCGGCTGCGGACCGAGGCCCCGGGAGCCGCCGGCGCCCGAGGGCCAGACACGCCGCTGTCCAACATAATAAACGGCTCCCGCTGGCCCCGGCCGCCGCCTCCGGGGCGGCCCTGAGCCGTCGAGTCCGGTGACCCGCGTCCCGCCGCCGGCCGGCGCCACGGGGCCAAGGTGCGGGCTGCGCGGGGCGCTAGGCCTGCCCGGGCTGGAAACTGCTCATCTCCTGAGATTTGTCGTGACTGTTTAGCAAAGTCCTGCCACTTAACTCAGCTGTCTAATTAATGCCGTGGAGATGCCAGAAAAATATAGTGGGTAGGATTCACTGATGGAAAAGCTGGACCCCACTGGTACCTGGCCTCCAGCCCCAAGTGGGTTAAATCCGCCGTAAGCATCCGTAGCACTCCATTTTCGCCTGCTGAGGGGGACGTGTGGGTGCCCCTGCTGCCACCAGAACCCACGCAAACCCCTGGTCTTGCTGAGCTGCCCTTACGGGAACTGAGGCAAGTCTCGTGCGCGGTCCCCATGGAGCCCTTCTTCTTTTGGCACAAAGGGAATAACTCACTCCTTGGGAAGTTGTCCCTTCTTGCCTGGTGACCGTTCCTGGTACATTTGGCCCTATTGTGCACTCGTGGAGGGTATGAACTACGTCATTTTAATTAACAACAACAGCAGGTGCTGGAACATTAATAATAGTAAGCATCTTGCTGAGGGCTTACTATACACAAGGTGCCATGCCAGGTGCTTTACCTAGATTATTTTTGTCACAACAACCCTATGGCTCTCCTGGAAACCGACCTTTAGCAAAACCTGGCACTTGGCCCAAGGTGGGGCAAGAAATCAGGCTGGTCTCCCACCAGAGCCGGTGTTCTCACCCACTATGCAACGTTTCTTTTTGGAACCTTCTTGCAGTTTCACGAGCTTGTGCCCGACTCCCTAAACCCCACAGCCATCCTTCCCCCTCCCTGTCTCCCATGCGGTCCAGTTCAAGTCTAAGGCCAACCCCTTCCCTTTTACAAGGATTGGTTCATTAAAAGGCAAGTAACTGGGAAGCAGATGTGGCTCAAGTGATTGGGCTCTCGTCCACCATATGGGAGGCTCAGGGTTCATTCCCAGGGCTTCCTGATGAAAAGCAAGCTGGCCGGAGCTGCGAGCTGGCCCGGGTGGAGAGCTGGCCAGCGCTGAGGGCTGGTTGGTGCAGGAGAGCTGGTGCAGCAAGATGACGCAACACAGAAGAAAGACAATGAGAGATGCAGCAAATCAGGGAGCTGAGGTGGTGCAAAAGGGTGCAAAAGATTGAGCAGCCTCTCTCCACTGCGAAGCAAGTGCAAAACAATGGGGGTGGGGGGTGGGGGGGATGGAATAAATAAGTAAATCTTTTTTTAAAAATGGCAAGTAACCAGTCCTGACCAATGCCATGTGAGGGGTGGTGCTGGGAAATGCTTCCTTGCTCCAAAAAAGCTGCGGGATGATACCGCCGCCAGGTGAGATGCCTGACCGCTGTCCGATGGTTTAAGTATGAGTAACCAGATGGTTAAAGTTGGGGGAAATCGTGTTCTAGTCCTATCTCTACCAGCCACTAAATTATGCTGCCCCATGTTTATTCTAGATTATTTTTAATGTTAATTTCTTTTTGGAATGAGACGATAAAAAAGAAGTAAACATGGGAAGCAGATGTGGCTCAATGGATAGGGCTCCTGTTTACCATATGGGAGGACCCGAATCGGATTCACAGTGAACTGAAGCAGCAGGAGGTCCCAACAAAGGGAGACAAGCAGACACAGAAAAACGCACAGCAAATGGACACAATGAGCACAAGCAGCAAGGGGGGGTAAATAAATAAATAAATAAATACTCTAAAAAAAGGAGGTTAGAGATGAGACAGTGCACTTTCTCCTTTATAGTTCTTCAGAGAGAAACATTTAAAGAAAAGAAGTAAACAAAAATTGTTGAAATTTGGTCACGGCTCTTCGCCTCTCTACTTTTCCATCTCTTCCTTAATAAAATGAGCACTTGTAATGGAACCTCACACTTGCAACTTGTTTTCCTTGGCATCACCTCCAACCTCATTCATTCTCAAGGCTCTAAGCAAAATTTGGGGGGGGCAGGGGAGGTACCCAGGGATTGAACCCAGGACCTCATACATGGGAAGCAGTTGCTCAACCACTGAGCTACATCTGCTACCCCCCCTAAGTAAATTTTTCTCAACTTCCTTCTCCCTCAGAACAGCATTTCCGCCTACCCAAGAAAGGCATCTCTTTCCTCCAGGTGTATCAGACTCTCCTTCGCCCCCATCTAACCGTGTCCCCCCTGTCCACCCCCCCACACCCCCCGCCAAGTGGCTGAGCTTAACTGCCTTTGAACTGTTACTGGCCTCCAAATAGTCTCTCTGGAAAACCTCCACCTGTTTTTGAACTTTCTGAAAAACAATGGCTACTTAACCAATCACTTATTAGCTTCTCTTGGCAACAAACAACTTTAAAACAGAAGCTAAATTAACATGGAAAATTGAGCAAGATTTTTATTGTTTCATAAAAATCATGAATACTTTTCATTAAAATATGCAAAATGTAAACTATACCGAAATATAAACTATGTGCTTCATTAATTCGTCCAAGGTCAGTAAATAGTGACCAACTCAAATATTTCTAGTGTTTCCCGCCACCAAGGAATGGAAGCCCAAGCTCCTTAGCAAGGCATTCAAGACCCTCCACCATTTGCACCTAACTGGCTCCAGCTTCGTCTACCACCACATCTCCCAAATCAGACCGGTGCATTCTCCTCCCGTGACATAGCTTTCAGCATGTTAAGGCCCACATTCTCTAGAATGCCCTTGAACCCCATCTCCAACTGTTAAATTCCACTAATCCTTCCAGGTCCAGATTAAATATCACCTCTTCCAAGAAGGCTTTCCCATTCCTCACATCTAGTGACAAAATATTAAATGAATACCTACTATTTGTTCTCACAATATTTACCATATGGTTTATGTTTATTGACATGAGTATTCTTGAAAGAATGGGTTTTCCAAATAGAGGACTTAAATATTATCATACAAAGAAGTAAAAGGGGTAATAATTATTACCAGTAAAATTGTGTAAAACTCATTCCCAATTTATAGAAAAGCTGTTCTCTTAGATGTGATAAAATAAAGCTTCCTACACCTCTTGTTTTGTTAGGATAACTTTGCAGTAAGCAATAGAAATCCTCATTCTACTAGCTTAAACAACAAGAAAACGTAGTACCTCAAGAGGAAGTCTCAATCTAGGGGTTGTTAAGGTTAGTTAATTCAGTAGCTCAATAATGTTGAAGACCCAGATTCTTCTCATCTTTCTACTCTGCCATCCTCAGCTTGCTGACTTGTCTTTAGCTAGTTCTCAAGGTCTCACAATGGCTGCCATAGTTCCAGGCATCACTTGAAAAAGACATGATAAAGTCCAGCCAAAGAAAAGGGACTGTTCTTACTTTAAATCTCTTCTTAAGAGTGGGGACCCCTCTGAAGAATTTTTTCTCACACATCATTGGCCAGAATTCACCCCCATGTCCCGTGCCTATCTCTAAACTATCTTTGGCAAGAAGAATGAGACTATCATAATTGATGACTAATCATGATTTATCCCTGAGTCATACCAGGGTGGGGGTGGTGCGGAGAACAGGGACAGTAATAGCAAAACAAATGGTGAAATTAACCAGACTCCCAGTCATCTATTCCTGCATACAAACCACCCCAAAGTTTAGTAGTGTAAAACAATAATTTATTTTCCTCAAGAATCTGGGCTGTCTGAGGGCAGGGCAAGGAGGTGGGCAGATTGCATGGAGGTGGTAACTCCCAAGGAAGAATGGAGGATTATTGTTGGGAAGGCAACTAAAAGTATTTCTCTCCAATTTATGATGGTTTATCATTTGAAAGTCAAAAACAATCACATTTAGATTATTCTTGTATTGGTTCTTTCTACAAACAAAACTGTATTTGAAAAAAATGGTATATATTAATTTAATTACCAGCAAATTGATTGACTGATTCAACTGATAGTTTTCTTGTGGGGTGGTAAAATCATGTTTGCATTTTGCTCTTTCTTTCCTTGATAACTAGCCATTTTAAGAACTTCACATAGGGTTTTTCCATAAACAATATTGACTGAATTAAGCCGTTTTTGCCCTAAATTCTTTTGCTTGTAGACACGTGAGAATTAAAGTCAGGAGGAGAACAAATAATTCCTATAATTTAGCAAGTAATTTTGATAACTACTGGATTATTCACCAACAGAAGATGACCTTTTTGAAAACCTGTATGTAAATCACAGGAGTTTTGAATTACGGTTTATTAAATAACCAATCCCCTCCTTTCACAGAGGCGGGTAGGAAAATCGCAGCGTACATTCTTTTGTTTTATAATGTCACTTCTTATCCTAAGCAGGCCTCCTAATTCTCTTTTTAACTTTTATATATGTAAGACAGGATAGTTCTTAAATAGTGGCTATAGCTAACTATGAGGACTGATGTCATTTACTAAAATAGTACATGGACTTCCTTTTGTTGTTATATATTCCATCTTTTAATACATTTAGAGCTGTCTCTATAACTCAACCTAGTCACATGATAAATGTTCGTGTAATAATACTGCCTCCCCCTTTTTTCCCAAGAAGCTCATGGAACTGTTCACACAAAATCTGATGCATTTCAACACCATCGCTGCATGATAAACCATCAAAGCTAGAATGATAGGTGAAGAAATTGAGGCCCGGCAGTTTAGTGAACTTTCTGGAAGTCACCAAGCTAGTTAGTGCCAGAGTGGAACTAGAATCTCATTATCTTGTTTTCTGGTTGATTGCCCTTTATACCACACAATGCTATTAATGATTAACTTTAAGGACAGACCTCCATTCAGATTATCAAGTCAGATTCCTTAACACAGAGTTGGTGGTACTCACTCAACCAGGTCCCTGTAGGGGCAGGATTCACATTGTATCTTCAGAGACAAAGGGCATGTCCTCTCCCTCTGGCCTATCATACCCAGGGATCCCGCCCAGGGCTGCCATCAAGTCCCACTCTTGGCCACCTGAGACCTCCTCCAATCCCTGTTTCATAGCATATCCCTCCAGCCATGGCAAACCAGGCTGTAAGGATGCCACTTTCCCCAGTGCCAACTCAGCTAGTGAAGAAAAGGAGAAATGGAAGCGCGTAGCTGATCACGCACTGCTTGCCATCTTTTTCTCATGGCAATGAATTTAAAGTCAAAATTTAAGATAGTCTCTGACAGTTCAATCATAAAAGTGTTTTTTTATTTCTCAAATGTTAGTTGCATTTTCCCCCTTAAATAATTGTTTGGCTCTAGAAACCTTGGTGCCCATATTTTTTAATATGGTATATTTCCATCTGTAGCTTCATTCAAAACCACAGCTCATTTGTTCAAATCATACATTTCTAAACAAGAGAAAGTAAAATGTGCTCCAATTCACTCATATTTTTAAATGATTAAAGTACAAGAAATGAATCCTAACTCTTCTCCTTCTTCCTTTTTGACCAACAATTGCTGTAATCCACACTAATGAGTAGACTGTGTTAAGAATTTTCTTCACTTAACATTTCTCATTATTAATAAATTTTACACTGACAACTAGAAAGTGAACACTTTGGATTTATGCACCTAACCTAATTACATATGCTGCATGTACGCATTTCATTATTTACTTGACAGATTCATTCCTTGATATCATAAATAATTAAATGAGAATCAAATATTAACAATCAGATACGTGTTAATTCTCCTCAAATCTGTAGAAACAAACTATATTTTTATCTTCAGTCCAACAAGCTCTGAGGAAAATGTCTTTATTAGGCAGATTTCATAAGCAAAGTTCTTCATATACTTTTCTTACTTTCACTGAAAATTAAGACCAGAACAAATTATTCCCGGTTACTACCTAAAAAAAAAAAACAACAGTATTTCTAAAAAGCCATCCAGTTAGTACTCTTTCTCCAGCACCACCAAATCTTATATATGAAACATTATATATAATGTAATTATATATAATATAATTAGGAATTTACATGTATGGTTTTTATTGTAAGCCAGAAGCCAGCACCATATTGGTTGCTAGTAATATTTTAACCAGAGGTGACCTTGGTGGATGGCAGTTTTAACCAAACAATTCTTTGATAACTTGCTTAAAGAATAATTTCTAAATATTGTGGATAATGATAGAACTAAATTTATTTGGGCTTAAATTTATCCTAGAGTGCAAAGTGTAGCTGTTGCTTTTTCCATTTTGATGAGCTAGGTCTAAATGTTTTTATTCATGTATATCAACATCTCCATTGATCAAACTATTCTCACATTTTATCAAATTTGCTTTGGTAGAGCATACCATACAATTTCATCATTTAAAAAATATTAAAGATTCATAGATAGCCACATTATTCATAATACAAGATTAATGCTAGGCTGACAGGTTTTTGTAAAGATCTGACTTTTTTTTTCTAAGTGCATATACCATATCTATGTGAAATGTACCTCTGATGTTGCATATTGATTACTCCCTTCTTTTCTCTTCTAATGCTAAAGAGAGAATATTATGGAAGATTGTCAGGGTTAGTGTGTCTCTGACCTACACATGTAGTATTAATAATTTATGAGCTGATCTGAAATACAGCACCAAGAAACCAACCAAGAACCACTGCTGCCACCTTGAATGACAGACTCAGGCTTGACAGTATGTGCACCCAGATTTTGAGGTTCCGTTTGTTAAACCCCATAGAGACATACAAATGCTCTGAGTGCTGTAGTTTACTGAGCGGAAGGAAGCCATACTTCTTTGTTAGAAATTTCAAGTAGCTACATTTATCTCTTTCCATCCTAATCCTTTCAATGACGTGAGATTTCCTTTTTTAATTATTTAATGCAATGGTCACGTTAACTCATAGTGTCTATAAACACTAGAGAATCTAAATTCAAAGAATATGGAAGTGTATAAAGCAAACTTTCAAGTCTTTCTTCTTATTTCCCCCACAGCTTCACACCCCAGAGGTTGTTTGGTGTGTATCCACAGACTGTAGTTCTGTGCTCATACAAAAATAGAAGAGGTGGGGAGAGAGAGTTCTCTGTGACTTCAAAAATGGTATCACACTCTATTCATTGTTTGGCAACTTGCTTTTTTCACTCAATAATATATCTAATATTTCCTCTCTTGTCATCACATATATTTGTAGCTTATTTTTTTAAACAACAATATAGTGTTCCCTGTTAAAGAGGTACCGTGACATTTATCCATTCCTTTATTAATAGATTAAGCTGCCTACGACTTTTCACAATTAAAAAACAGTGTAACTGGACAACTAACAAAACAATGATGATGGGCCAGTCCCATCCCAAAAACAAGGAGTAGCTTCAGCTACAAGCAAAACAACTCCTTTCCTCTGCCCCATAATATCTACGTCCCTTCTCAGCCTGAAGCAGAGTGGATATTGTCCCAAATCCCTCAAGACTGAGAAATGAACAAAAAAATGGGGGTAGAGGAGTGTAACCACGGACCAAAGCAGATTTATTGTTATTGTAATTATTATCTTCTATTAAGGGAGTAACTTGTAAGATTGATATAAAAATAAAATAAAATAAAAGCAATGTCACATACATTAGACATGTATGATTATGTATGTGTTCAACTATTCCACTAAGATAGTCCTAGAAGTGGAATTGACAGGTCAGTAACTGATTTTTTTAAATCTCCTTAATCCATTAATTAGGCAAGGATAAATAAATATTCTACTTGGGATTTAAATATTTTAACATTTCATTAACAAATATGTTCAAAACATTTATGTGCATCTTTGGAAAAGCATGCTTTTAAATTTTTAATAACGTAGGAAAAGATTATCTAAAGATTTAGTTACATTAATTTCATGTGCTAGTAGCTTATGCAAAAGCAAACTGAAGTCTGAGTTGTTTCTAATACTCTTGCAGTATGTCATCAGGCCACATGTCTGTATATATTATTTTGAACATCAATGTCCAAAGCAGCCAATCTTCATTTTAGCAATGTTACGTATAACTAACACTTGAAAAGTGTGTTCATAGAGATTGACAACTATTAGACATCTGAAGGCTCTTCAAAATACATTCAAAGGATCTTATGTTTGAACACATTTCACTAGGAAATCGAATAAAAAAGAATGGTGTTATGTTTATTTGCAACTACCACCAGGCAAGTATGTTTCTAAAATTCTCTGCTTTTTACCTAAATTGTTTGAAGCCTTCTGCAAATGGTATAATGGTTACCTAGTGTGTCTGTCAAGTTCTATTATGTGGCCTAGAATATGCTTTCAGAAAAGATGCCTCGCCTCCGGTGACAGGCACTTCCTATCTGCTAGGATTCATAAAAATTGGAACACTGATCATCTCATGTAGAGATTTTCTTTAGCAAGAAGATAAAAGGAAACCTTGTTATGCCAAATGACTTACTAGTCAAAAGTAGCCAGGATACTGAAACCTGGAAACTAGTTAATGGTTTGTAACAAGTCAGAAATGAAGATGTTCAACCAAGAAAATGACATTAAGCAGTACCAGCTACAAGAGAAAAGAGCAGCCTGTCAGAGTCATGAGCGGGCTGTGGTGACAGGTAGACAATAAAATGGGATGACACGGGTTCCTCTCAGTGGGGGTGTTTCCAACAGCTTTCTCTTGGGAGTTTCCATGCACTTCCTTTGTGGGAAGCCTTCCCTCTACAAATGGCAGCAGACCCCTTGGAGGTCTTATTATAATTCTCCTTCTGTGTTATAAAGTGTGGTGTAAGGCACATAACAGTACCCGGACAGTTCATTCTTCATGGTGTAGAGAAAGGTGGGGACGGCAGTCACCAGTGAGGTGGCTCTGCAGCTGACCTATGCAGTCGCACTGCACAGTAGGCATCATGGAACAGGAAATGAGTCAGAGGGGGACGTCTGCTCATGATTCTGCCTGAAGTGACAGACAGCTTGAATCCAAACAGAAGCACTATGGTACGTAAGGAATATTTCCTATACAGACTGGTAACCATTATATCTGCAAATGTATTTCATATACTAGCTTAAATCTCCATAGTATATGATCCTACAGCCTCATCAGATGTTTTCATTTTTAAGAGGAATGTTCTTTCCTTCACTCTCTGCGACCACACTGTAGCTCTAACAGTGTCTCTTTGCCTCCCTTGTCATAGACTAAAATGGGTGTGCCAGAAAGAACTGAAAGCAAGCAAAGAAGCCAGGGATTGCCCAAAGAGTTCCTTAATATCAGTAATTTCAAGGACTGAATCGCTGCTTTATCTAAAATAATACTATCACTGTTTTTCACTTACACCTGTTCCAGTGTAAAGTTATATTGTTCTATGTATGTCTATTTAGAGGGTTATAACACCATTAAACTAATTTCCAATAAAGTAATAGCTGTTAGAACACAGTCTTCTAAATCATCTCTCTTTTTTATTCTTTTTCCAACATATTTAAGCTGTATGACAAAACAAGCATTTCATAACCTTTTTCAGCTAGCATTCTTTTCTACTGATGTTCATTTCAACCGGTGGGAGGTCAGTTTTACACATTGCAATTCTACATTGAAAATTATTTCTGATATATATTAGCTGTCCCTCAGTGAATTATGAAAGACAAAAATCTTAACCTCTTTAAGCCCATCTTGTTTGACAGCATGCAAGTATTTACATGAAATAAAAAGCAAATATTTATTCTTTTCATACAAGCTGTCAGCACATACTTGGGTTGTTTAGAAATTCATTCTGACAAATAGAATTGGCATTTTCTACTGGACATATGATAATAGGTCAAAAATAGGTAAAATTAAAGAATATAATATTTTTTTAAAAACACACATTTTTAGAACTAAAGGTGATCATGTTATGCCAAAAATTACATAGCATATTGACAATTAAAACTGAATTATTTATTTGTTTGATTGTTTGTTTAAGAAAGCATAGACTTAGGGAAGCGGCTGTGGCTCAATCAGTAGGGCTCCCATTTACCATATGGGAGGCCCCGGGTTCGGTTCCCGGGGCCTCCTGGTGAAGGCAAAGCCCGCCCGCATGGCGTGGTTAGCTGACCCAGCGAGCACAAGCAGCAAGGGGGGGATAAATGAATAAATAAAAAAAAAATTTTTAAAAAAAAAAAAAAAAAAAAGAAAGCATAGACTTAATTTTAGTTGCTCACTTACCAGAGTATTAACTTTGGGTCGATTGCAGAGATTGGTAGAAGAAAATGTTTATTACCCTAAAAGTTTTCCAATTAAAGTTGCTTTTTAGCTGTTCTCTCCAGGGAAGTTTCTAATAGTAAATAGGAATATATTCTGAAGTCAGACATGCTAAGCATTCTTTTTTTTTTTTTTTTTTTTAAGATTTTTATTTATTTATTCATTTATCCCCTCCCCCCCTTGCTGCTTGTGCTCGCTGGGTCAGCCAACCACACCGTGCGGGCAGGCTTGCCTTCACCAGGAGGCCCTGGGAACCGAACCCGGGGCCTCCCACATGGCAAACGGGAGCCCCACCAATTGAGCCACAGCCTCTTCCCTGCTAAGCATTCTTGACATTGTGCTACTTAAAGGTGCCACCACCTTTAGTTGCCCAACAAAGTCACGCTTCTGCTTAAGAAATTGGTGGTTCCTGAGTATGCAGGAGCGGCAATTTACCAACAGATTCTTCCAGGGGCAAATTTACTTTCCTCTTACTCTGGGATTTGAACTATCCTGGCTCCCCTGGGGAATGCCTCCATCCTGGGGCCAAATTTCACCCTGTCCCTGGGCCCTTCTATGGACAGTGTCTCATCTGCTGAACATGCTTTTTAACACATAAACTCTATTTCTCAGGATAATACCTATTGGTATTAACAAGAAAATAGCATCACTACAAGATTCCCTGAAAAGAAACCCTGTCAATGCCAGTCATTCTACTCTCAAAGACAAGTCCCTGTAATTGCTTTCACCTCTTCGTTTCCTTGCCTGGATAAAGCAACAAGAGCAAGAAAGCCTATCCATTTTCCCCAGGTACTTCCAAAATGCACATCTGCTTTGCAGGCTGGCATCAGAAATTTCATTATCTGTATTTGTATTAGTAATTCACTGAACAAAGAGAACTGGGCAGAGGAGGAGAGCAGGCATGGACGCAAACATCAGACAGACAATTGTATATATGCAAATGCTTGCAAATTTCTGCCAGCATCTCCCTATCTAAAGCCAAGCAACATGGAAGCCTATTCATCCCTCCAGCTTCTTTGCTGCCAAATGTGGTTGTGGTTTGGGAAGAAAATATTCAGAAAATTTTGAACTTTCAGCCACCGGGACTAAATCCAACTCAAAGCCGACTACATAAAAAGCTAATGCATAAATATAACCAATGATTTTCTAGGAAGACACAAGATATGCAAACTCCTGACCACAAAGGGTGAAAAACAAGATGCCCTGGAAGAGGGCGGGGGAAGGGAATGGTTGCATGCAGCTTTCCAGCCCAATCAACAGAAAACTGAAATGTGGTCTCTTGCTCTCAAAGTTGTACATTTGCATAAATAGCTAGAGCCAGAAGGGGTATGGAGAACTGGAAGCAGGCAGAATGAAGAAAATGCCCCAAATTCATAAATACACAGTATATTTCCAAATACATATGCAGGGTGTCGAAAAATGACGGCAAGAATCATCATGCATTTTGTGTTGTCTTGAAATTGGTTATTCACAAATAATAATGTTTATAGAAACTAACATGACTTTCTTTATTCTTACGTTTTTATTCTCTGTATTTATTCTATCCACCTCAAATCAATAATAATGGTAATAACTCTCACATATACAAGTCTTCCACATATAGAAATTCATTTAATATTCAAATTTATGCTTTAAGGTGGGGTTAGTACTATACCCGTTTTACAGGTAAAGCAGCTGAGGCTCGGATATTCGGAGATTTACCCATAATGTATACAACTAATAACTGGCAAGACTGGAACTCCAACTCTCAGCAGTTGGCTCTGAGTCCCCTGCTCCACTGCTCATGCTGCTGGGCAATATTACCAAGGAGAACATGCTCCAAAGCTACGAAGGGGGTGGCTTGGCCATTTTCTTTACCTCTGAGCAACCTTTGCCCCTGCTGCCCACCACTGCCTTCTTGAAGCCCTGTGCTTTCTTTTCTTCTTAGGGGTTGTTATTTCCTGATTGACCTTCTGCCTCTTAGACTTTCTTAGCCTCGCCCACATCCCCTCTTCCTAGGGCTGCTGTCCACCCTATCTAAATCCCCACCCACAGGGAGCGATCTCCTCACTTCCATTCCTTCATTTGTTGATTCAGCAAACATCCTTTGAGCACCTCCCATGTGCCAGCCCCTAGTCTAGGCCCTGGGGGTCATACGGTACACGGCAGCTGCCCTCCTGGCGCAGATGGAGCTTATGTTGTAGAGGTGTGCAGAAGAGACTGTTGGAAACAAACCGGTAAAACAGACACAGGTGAAAGTGTTATGGAAAATATCGAGTGGGGAAGGGAGCTAGGGAGGGCAGGGGGAGGGAAGTTGAGAGGAGTTTGCAATGTTAAGTAGGTGTTCAAGGAAGGCCTCACTGAGATGACATTTGTGCAAAGACGTCCTTTGCCAATTCTTCTCTCGGACGATTTACAAATTTGCATCTCCAATCCAGACTGCTCCCCTGATTTGAACCTCAAAGTTTCACCTCTAAGCGCATCATCTTGTCCTGTCTCTACATCCCAGAGTCATCGTTGCCATGCCTGGACTCATCCTCTCCCCTCCTTCTCCTGCACCTCTTCTTGCTCACCCCACCCTGATGAGCAGCACCACCATCCTTTGCGTCATAAATATGAATGCAAAGTTACTATTGAGTACTATTACTATTACTATTGAAGTGAATGCACTCCTTTAGGTGCTAAGAGAATACATAGGTCAAAAGAGCTATGTTCTTTAAAAGCTTGTGTCTAGGAAAACCGTATAAGGAAATGAGTAAGGATTTAGAAACAGATCCATGTTCAGTTCCAGCTCTTACATTAATTGGCAGTAGGATCATCTATAGAATGGAGGGAATGGTACCTACCCCATATCAATGTTATAAGGATATAAGGTAAGGTGAGATGAGTGAGTGGATGAATGAATGAATAGATGAATGAACAGTGTGCTTAGCGCAGTACTTGACATGGTAAGTATTCAATAGGTGACTGAAATTTTCAAGACATGCTATCCTGCCCCCGCCCTCCCCCAGAGGTTGAGAATTTCTCTCTCTTAACAGTTACTCTAGTGTCATTGGTTCCCAATCATTCGAACCTGTAAAATACCATTGCTCTGATTGGCTGGGCTTGGGTTACAGGCCCCCTCTGGGGATGGAAGTTGAGTCCCATCCATTCAAACCACATGCACTAGCGAAGAGGAATGGTCCCTAAGGAAAACAAAATGATTGCAGGGAAGAGAAGGGATGTGGGAAGGTAAAAGGACAGATATCCACTACCATCAACTATAGGCCTTCATTCATTCTGCCTTGCATTATAATTAGGTGTTTTCATGTAAATCTGCCGTCAGGTTGAGAGCCCTTGAGAAGAAGAACTGTATGTTTTCATTGTTTCCCACGGAGGACCAAGGACAATTCTCTGAATATAGTACATGCTCAATAAGTGTTCTTCTTTTGCTCACTTTAAGGTTTGTGGAATCTTGTTCTCTTTTTATTAAATGAAAGTGCACCAGGTCTCAAGCATAAATGCATCACTTTTTTTTCCAAATACATCACTTTTAATATCGTAAAAGGCATAAGATTCCAACAGCAGAATAAAACATCTTCATAATTTACACATTTTTTTCTTTTCTCTTTCTCTTTTTGTTTTTACTTTTTTTTAAATTTTTATTTATTTTTTTTGTTTATTTACTCATATATTGATTCTTGCTCCTCTAAAATTATCTCAGCTAATTTTACACAGTGAGAAAAAGAGCAAGATTCAATTGTGCTTTTTAAAGCCATTTTCTCTTGTTCTGTTTTTGTTCAGCAAATGTTGCATTTGTTAAAAATGTAACTGCAGGGAAGCGGCTGTGGCTCAATCAGTAGGGCTCCCGTTTACCATATGGGAGGCCCCGGGTTCGGTTCCTGGGGCCTCCTGGTGAAGGCAAGCCCGCCTGCACGGCGTGGTTAGCTGACCCAGCGAGCACAAGCAGCAAGGGGGGGATAAATGAATAAATAAATAAAATCTTTAAAAAAAAAAAAAAAATGTAACTGCATACGACTTTCACTGTGGCCTTCCCAAAGGTATCAGTATGCAGTTGTCATCATTTGGATTTTACTGCAGCATAGAAATGTCCTTAGTCATTCTTTGAGTAATTTAATTTAGATCTCTATGACCTTTCTCAAGGATCCCCTTCAAAATTCCCCTTCTCCCCAGGCACGCAGCTGCCCTGCTAGAGGCGACAGTTCCCAGTCTTGCTTGCAGCAAGGTGTGGCCCTGTGACTAAGTTCTTATCCAGTGATGTGGTGGCATGTGCAACTTCCAGATCATCCTCTTAAAGATGTTTGCCCCAAAAACAAAACAAAAGAAGAAGAAGAAGAAGAAAAGATGTTTGCCCCAGATGCCTGCGATTTAATTTAAAGTAATCCAGGAAGGGGGGATGCATGTTTGGGGGATATAAATGACACAAGTTCAACCATACATGGCTGAATTGTACTATTTTCCCTACTTTTCTATTCACCCTACTTTTGTGTATGGTTGAAATTTCTATTGAAAAATAAATTCAAAAGTGTTTGCCCTGGTTTTGTCCTCTCCTTCCTTCTTACTGGCTGAAAATGGGATGACTGGCGCAATCTTGGAAGGTGAATACTGAGGATGGCAGAGCCACCCTGCAGCCTGGGTCTCTGGAGGGCTTCCTGGAGCAGGGCTTTCCCACCTGCCTTGAAGAGTTGCTTGAAAGAGAAATCCATTTCTCACTTGTTTGAGCCATTGCATTTGGGGGTCTCTTTGTTACAGCTGCGGTGTTCCCCATATAACTCCAGTTCCTTATTTACTTACATTCTATTTCAAAACAGTCCCTTTTGCTCTAACAGATGGTATAATCTCACTTTCCTTCTCCATTCCTTCACTTTTCTCTGGGTCTCTCACAGATCAGCACACTGTTAGAACTCAATAAATGTTTATTATGGTTACATTTTTTGTGGCTCTGGAGGTAGACTGGACGGCAAGCTACACAAATAAACTAGACTGCATTAAGACAAACCTTCAATTAAACTGCTTACAACTCACTGTTAAAAACCCTTACAAAAATGTCACTTTTAAGTTGGGAAGTCTAATAGATGATAGATAGATAGATAGATAGATAGATAGATAGATAGATAGATAGATAGATAGAT
>JAKSZT010053769.1:14144791-14169118 GCA_026826555.1 Tolypeutes matacus | reverse complement strand
GATAGATAGATAGATAGATAGATAGATAGATAGATAGATAGATAGATGATAGAGAAACTTTTTTGATTCAGAAAAGAACCTTAAATTATTATAGCAAAACTTAGGATGAAATTAAAATGTTAAGAACATTTCAACTAGAGAACAAAAGGTTGGGGAAAAACTTATTTTTTTCATATAACACATGGTTATATTTTAAACTATCCTGTAGGTTGAATCCAGCCCAGAAACGTGATTTGTCTTCCCCTCTCCAGATCTGGCAAATTACAACAAGATGTTTTAAGACTTTTTGAATCTCAGTGTTCTTAGCCGGGGTGTACACTCTCCACTTCACCAATTTCCTCCATCCCCTGTTGCCCCACACAGGCCTCCTAACACCTTTATCCCACCTGCCTGGTCCCTGAAG
Source organism: Tolypeutes matacus (assembly GCA_026826555.1). Taxonomy (NCBI): domain Eukaryota; kingdom Metazoa; phylum Chordata; class Mammalia; order Cingulata; family Chlamyphoridae; genus Tolypeutes; species Tolypeutes matacus. The sequence goes on along the minus strand of JAKSZT010053769.1, from coordinate 14,168,715 downwards.
CTAAGTGAGCTGGCCTCAGATGGGGCTTAAAATAAAGCATAAGATATATGGGCTTCAAATCGTTTTCAAAAAGGAGCTGTTAATCCCTGCGATGGATTGCCAAAGAAGGTTGCAAACTCTTTCTCCAATGGTCCTTAGAATTAAGGTTGGTTTCACACAGTGGCTTTTAGGTGAGGTCTGGGAGGACCAGGGAATCCATTTGGTAGACCCACAAAGAGGAAAGCACAGATTGGATGCAAATGAGCATCCATTATCAATCGAACTTAAACAAAATTAGGAGTTTCAGGAAGCTCTTCTTGCAGGGGTAGTGTACAGGTTGGACACAGTTCTCCCCTGTGAGAGCGAGCCTTGCTCGCTAGCTCCCACTCTGAGCCCCTCCAGCACACACACCCTCCCCACTCCTACTGAGAATCCTGTCTTTGCCAGACTAGTTCCTGGGCTATGGTTGTGTAGCTGGAATTAGGGTCAGAAAGAACCAAGAAGATCTGAGGCTGTCATGACAGGTTTACACTGAAAGCTCTGGGAGCCGGGAGGTGGGAGTGAGGAATAGACATCAAGGGTTAGAGAAAAGGGGGAGAAAGACAAGAGCCAAGTGTGAGCTGGGTTTGTAAAGTTTGGAAAGAGGGCAAAGTTATCAGGAGTTGAAGAGTAATGTGAGGTGTACATACATACATACACATACCTATACATACACACACACACACATTTTCCTGGGGTTGTCTGCCCTGCCTATAGTGTCTAGACGTCTCTAGAGCCCTCAGGAGGCCCCTGCTACAGGCACTGTTTACTGTGGCAGTCAGTGAGATCCTCCTGAGATGTTCATAAGTGTAACCTCTGGAATGACCTCCCAATTCACTTTGAAATCTCTTAGCCACAAAAACTCATTTGCATTTAATATCTCCCCCTTTGGGTAGGTTCACCAAAGGAACTATTTCATCAAAATATTTCATCGAATAGTCTTTTTAATCAAGGAAGAGAGTCATCTCAAACAAAACATTTAAAACATATATTTACTGTCATATCGACCTCCTGAATGGACAAGTATATCACATTTCAGAGGTCTACTGCCAAAGACAAATGGGGAACTAGATACCATGGTTTGGAAAATGGGGTACTCCAAGGGTTCTCATTCATCCTTAGAAGAGCAGAAGTTTCTGAAGTTCAAGGAGGCATACATCTCCAATACTTACTATGATTCTCTAAGTTCTTCTGATATTTTTGCTGTTTCTGCCACAGGAAAGGGGATTTTAGAAGAATCTGTGAGACTTTGCCTTAGCTGCTCTGTCCTAACACATGATAGTAATTTCACCATTGACTCTAGAATGTGCTCTGTATTAAACTGTGGCCAGAGATGAAACACAGTTCTCGCTCTCCAGGGTCTACTGCCAGAAGAGAGGGACAGACAGATAGGAGACCAACAATGGAGGACAGGGGGGTGAGTGCTGTCAGAAAGGCCTATGGAGAAGTGAGGTGGGCAGTGCTGTGGAAATACTAAGAAAGGGCTCCTGACTTGGAGTGGGTGGTCCAAGAAGGCATCAACACAGAGGTGACATTTAATCACTAGTAGGAATTAGCCAAGCAAGAGGGCATTGGGAACATGGGTCATTTCATTTGCAACGCACACCTGCCCTTGTGCGGTATTTTCATCCTCATGTTGTAAATAAAGACACTAACTCTAAAAGGTTAGGTGACTTGCCCTGGACCAGTCATCTTGCAAACAGTATAACGGATTTAAATTTTGTACCACAGTCCTTGCCTCTCTTTCAGGAGAATCCTCCTCATTTGGTGATGTCCACTCATTTCTTGCATCCCTTGCTTCAAGCTCACCAAGGATAAGTGCAATTGTCCTCTAATCATTCTGGAAAATAACCCAAAGTATTATAGATTCAAAGGATCACAGAATTTTAGATTCTTTTCTTGGACTCAGGAAAACAGTATACAATTCCCTCCATTTAAAGATTCACAATATATTAACATATGAAAGACACTGAGAAGTCCTGGAGAAAACTGTCAAATTTTCTTTAACCCAACGCATTTGAAATATGTTTGACCTTGGAAACCTTCACATTATCCTCTCTCCTTTTGAAGAACACCTGCAAGCATCCCTCAGAACTAGTATTCTCTGGAAGACCTTTTGGACATTGTGTATTCAAACTTCTCATTTACTGATGAAGCAGCCTCAGCCATTGGGGTAGGGAGCTGCATTTGGGTGCAGGCTCAGGCACAGGCAGAATCCAGTTCACCAAACTCCCATTCAGGTCAACAGGATCTCTGATAAATCATGCTTCAATATGTGCATTCCACAGCTCTAATATATAAACAGTACCCTCAGCACATGAGTTGATAACCTTGTAATCGTCAAATTATGAATCACCCTTTAAGAAAAAATACAAAGAAACCCCTAGGTGGGAGCTGAGATCTTGTATACAAACTTGAAGTGTGTTTATATACACTATTAATCGTCCTTGTCATGGTTTATACCAGTTATCCAAGTCTTGCTCATATCTGTTGTTTATCTTCATAACCTTCCCACTGAAATAGTAATACCAATAGCAACTACTATTTCTCTTTTTGCTCTAACCATGAAGGATAACATTAATATATTGATGCAAATTTCTAGTGGGTTTATCTTTACACATTCATTTAAATGGAACTAAAGCTGAAGAAATCACTTGTTAACAAGATCAGAAACAAATCTTTGTACCAAGCACTTTATTATCATAACTAAAAAGAAAATTCTTTACTTTGGAATTTTATTTGAATCAAGACAGCAAAAATTAAAAAGTGAAAAATGGGGTGCTGGAAATCTTTTTGTTTTTGCAAAGATCTACATTATAACAATATTTGCTATATTAAAAATTAAGTTATTCCTGACTTGAAAGTTTTAAAAGTTAATATATGAATTAAAAACATATTTCAAGGGCAGTTTGGGTGTCCATCTTTGAAGAGTATTTTGAATAATAACATATTAGGAAAGGTCAATGGGCTTTCTGCCTAAACAGTTAAATATTCAGTGTCTGTGCTCTGCATTTGTTAGGAAGCCTTTTTTTATCAGCAAAAGGAAGCAAATTATACCCTGGAAATGTTTTATATGTGCAACTTTGCTTATCTTCCTGTATTAATGATCCTTATGGCAATTGTTATATTAACCTTATCACATAGCACAGCAATAAGGAAAACTATTGCAAAGGAAGGGGGAAAAAACACATTTAGTTTAATTGCTGGGACCTTTTTTCAACCTAGTAATTTTCTGATTGTCAAAGGGAGGAGGGGTGAAAGATTTTTACTGAGTTTTCTTAAAATCTCAAAGAAGAAACTAGACATTTCTGAATGGACGGTTCATTAAACATCATGCCATGTGACGAGGACACAGACTAGAGAATCGACTAAATGCTCATGGGACTTCTGGGTTTTGTGGGGTCCACTAAGGACCTCTGTCCAGCAGACAGTAAGTGGCTCCTGAGAAAGCAAATCTCTCCTCAGTGCTCTGAATCGAGCACTTATGGATATGACATGACAAGAAATCCCATTTGCCCCTCCTAAGATTTCTGTTTCCTTCTTCACACAGTCTTTCTGCACAGAGGAAATTCAAAGGCTCCATCTTTTAACTTGAAAATACGAAACCTGAACCTGAGACCCCTCTACCTTTTTCTCAAGGTGCTTACTTTATGATTGAAATGAATGCTTTCATTCAACTGCAAATACAAAGTGAGCAGAGTGAGCATAAGCCCCTTTCCCTCCTCCTTCAGCCAGGTGATATGCCTCTTCTCTCTCTTTTACTTAATTTCTTTTTTTCTTTATCTTTTCTTTTCTTTTCTTTTTTCCCATTATCCCTTTAATACAGAGCAGGGATACTGATTACAAAAAGGCAGTTTGACTCTGGCAATAGGTCTTCCTCACTAATCCTCACTGTCATGGAAATTCCAGCTGCTACAAGAATAAGAGGCTCAATCCATATTTGCCAGCTCTAATATGAAATCTGTCAGAGTCCAAATTAATGAGTTCCAAATTCCTTACATCACGATAACAGGTTAAGACTGGTCAATTAATTACATAAATCCTTCCCGATTCATTGTGCGTTTGCAGCCCAGATTGTGTCTTACATTACTCCATGACACAAGGCCTTTTGGCTCCTGTTGTTCCACAGAAAGGCCCCATTTAAATAGAGGCTGCCTGCCACGGCAAAATGTTAAATGTCACACGTTAAATTTGCACTTTTCTGTAATTGCTTTTGTTAAAAAAAAAAAAAATTAAATTAAAGCACACCAGTACACCACTGTGCAGAGGGCTTGGATTGTACTGAACAGATCCCAGGGCAGGCAAGTTCCTGTCTTTCACCTCTACCAGTTTACACAGGTGCCCGGTAGGCAGCAGAACCCAAAACACACATATTTGTGATAATAAACCAAGTTTCCCTAAGACCTGTGGCAGCAAAAATATATATTCAGAAGATTGGTTTATTTAATGAAAGGATTTAAAATAGGATTCTTTACACACCTAACTTCCCTTGCCCATCACTGTAAGTATCAGATATGTGAAACTGTTGATCAAATTCCCTTTTCAGGAACATATATTGCACAACTATATGTATTATACTTGTGTAGTCTTTTGCCTTCAAAAGGAATGTTGCTGATGGATTTGGATTTGTAACTGGTATTCACCTACAGAGGACAGAATAACTGAGTTTAAGAATCTTAGAGTTGGGAAGCGGCTGTGGCTCGGTCGGTGGGGCTCCCGTTTGCCATGTGGGAGGCCCCGGGTTCGGTTCCCGGGGCCTCTTGGTGAGGGCAGGCCCGCCTGCACGTTGTGGTTGGCTGACCCAGCGAGCACAGGCAGCAAGGGGGGGATGGATGAATAAATAAATAAAATCTTTAAAAAAAAAAAAAAAAAAAAAAAAAAATCTTAGAGTCTCTCAAAATTCATCCAGACCAGACCCTTTCCTTTTAAAAAGATCAAAATGTCCTTGGAATCACAGTTGATTAGGAGGGCCCCGAAACTGCGCGTGGTCTTCAATCCACTGCACTTCCCTGTGAAGTGGGCTTGTATGTAGGCAGACATTCTATATAAATGGAACCAGTTCCGGTTGTGTTGCATGATGGCGGGCTGGAAGGTCTGCGAATAAACAAGTGAGCAGGTGATGCTCCTCACCACAAACTGAAATCTCTGCGGAGTGCAGGTTCTTTCTACTTGGGATCCCTAACGCCATCTCACCACGCAGACCCAAGGCGGCGCGTTCTCCCGCGGGCGGCTGCTGCCGCGCTGGCCTGGCAGCGCCACCCTCTGTCGGCCACCGGCCGTGCACAGGGTACGCGCGCTACCGGCGCGCTTCGTTTTTCCCGGGAAAAGAACACAGTTAGGCTTCTGGGTCCGCAGCTTTTCGGGGAGGGGGGTAGTCTCACCCCGCCCTCTCCCCCACTAAACTCTGACCTAGAGTGTTTCTGGACCCAGAGTCACGTGCTTTTTCCCCACCAGCCCAGTCCCGCGTCTAGGAGCAACTGTCCCCTCCCTTCCCAGACCGGAGAGGGAGGGTTGACGCGACAGCGCGCGCTCAGGGCAGGTTTTAGGGTCTTGGGAAGACAAGGGGAAGGGATTAACTGGTGCGTGCGGTGCGTGTGCAAATAAAAACATTTGGAAAGAGAGGGGTTTGCACCAGCCCCGCCGCGTTCCCAGGGCGCTCGCGGGGACTCTCCAGGCCCCAGCCACACCGAGGCCCGGGCGGCGCGTCGTCGCCATCTCAGGCCTGGCGGCGGGGTGCAGAGGCCGCAGCACACCGCGAGCATCTATAGAACAAAGACTCAGAGGCAGCCCTTAGACTGGGAAATGCCAACGCAGCCGCCGCCTCCGGCTCCAGCGCAGCAGACCCTGACCCAGCCATGCCGAAAACCCACCCGAGCGGCGGGGGTCTCCCTCCACGCGCGCTCTCAAACCCTGAGACCTGGAGGGTTATCGGTATTCTAAAGCTCCCTCCCACACCAAGCCCACCATCCAAGGCCTCTCGGCATCATTTATTTGTTTATTTTTATTATTTTCAAGCAACCTGAGTTGTAATTTTAACGCTGAAAGGGGGCTGGCTTCGGTGCCCACATTTGTAGCAGGTGGAGAAGGCGAGAGGGCGCTGCAGGTCTGCGCTGTAAATCGCTGTCTTTTTGTGGCTGTTGTTCCCGCTTATCACCCGTCGCCCCCCTCCACCCGTTTTTTTTTTTTTTTTTTTTCCCCGCAGCGCAGTTGCTATGGGTTACCAGGGCGGTTGCCATGGGTTACCGGACCGAGGCCGGCTGGCTCGCTACCTGCCACCCAGTCGCCGCCGCCGCCGCCGCCGCCGCCGCCGCCGCCGCCGGAGCGGCCTGGGCGGGAGGCGGCGGGAGCGCGCGTGTGCGGGACCCGGCGCGGCGGAGTGTGCCGCAGCCAACAGGCGGCCGAGGGTGCAGCCGCGGGAGCCACCGACAGTGGGGTGGGGGGCAAAGCTATAAAGAAGGCCCAGAGGTAAGAAACTAGCAAAAACACAACCACAAGTTATGCCCGTGCTGTGCCTCTAGCAGCAAAGACAAGCGGTATGGGGTTTGGATGAATCTACACTTCTCGTCGGGAGAGAAAGGGTATTTTCCTCTTTAGTATAAGTCATTTGCATAGAGTCTTTAGACCAGAGTTTAAATTCGGCAGAAAATTGTAGTGCTTTTTTTTTTCTTCTTTTCTTTTCCTCTATGTCTTCTGAAAAGAAGTCTTTGGAATTTTGGAGAAACAGAAAATGGTCATTAACTATCAGTTTGCGCAGCTAAATAAATTAGTGTCCAATGCACTGTTCATAACGATGTTCTAGAAAAGTTTCCAGCAAGAGTGAAGAGCAGTTGTTGTCTGACTTCAAGGGACAATGGGTATTCGTTTGTAAGATGCTTATGGCAAAGAATAGAATCAGAATCTTTTGTAAATATTTCAAATTTTAAAGAAATTGTTGCTTTACATCCTTCTAAAATTTTTGAACTCCACTCTATTCAAATGTATTAATTTCTTATGACCTTTATATGCAAAAACAATTGTATTTATGCTTTGAATGACAAATTGCAATAACTAATTTCAGACAGCATTTTGTATTTGAAAATGTGTTTATATCTAATAAGAAGGGTCTGTATTCCAAACACAAACACAAAATTGTATTGAAATAAATTTTTTCCTCCGTTGAAAAGATGCTGCATTGTATTCATAAGATACCAATTAAGTAATTTAAATATTAAGAGGAAGACAATATTTAGGAACAGAATAAGCCTTTGTTTTGTTATTTCTGTCTTAAAATACTAGAGGCCTTTCATGAAAAAGGTTCTTCCATTACAGCTCAAATACTGAAAACCTTTTTTGTACCACAGGTTCAGTTAAGATGAATCCTTAAGGCACAAAAAAAAACAAACAAAAAAACCTGAGTTCAAAAGAGCATCCAATTTATTTTTGGGTGTAATGATAATTGTGGCTAGTCTAAATTAATTCATTTAAATTCTTAATCACCATAAAGGAAATTTTATTCATTTACTATTGCATATCACTTATTTGTATTTAATTACTCAATAAAGTGTGAGCTAGGCTTGAAAAGCTCCTGTAAGATTAAATACCTTAAGGGACATAGCTGCTTAAAAATAAAAGATTTGTGTTGTCCTTAGTCATTTTTAAAACTTGAAATTTTAACTAGAATTTACTAGAATTACTATTAGAATTTACTTAGAATTCCTTCCAAGTAAGACTTTAAACGAAGTCTCCAGTAACAGGTTGTTGACTTTCATTTTGACACATTCAAGTTATATATAAAACCAGATTTAAAACAAAACACATAAACTGGCTTTATAGATGAATAGTTTACCTTTCAGAATTGACCAGGGAAATACAGTTTTGCTGTATGTAAATCATAAAGCACCCAAGATTAGAAATTTCTAAATTCAATTCACAGTAAAATAAAACCTTTTAAATAAACATTTATTCTGTTTATTTTAGTTATTTAAGTAATTATTTTCTTTTCCTAAAGAAAGCTTTACTAAAAAAAAAAAAAAAAAAAAAAAAATAAGCCAGAGAAAAATAAGAGACTTGAATAAAGCAAGAAAACCATTTGGGGCTGAAGTTCATCTAAACCAGTGGTATCTCAGCTGCAAGAAATCAGTTTTAAGAAGCCAGTAGATATCACAACAACCAAACCAAGGCTAAAAGCCAAATTTGTACAACTCTAGTGAAAATTAAACCAAATTTTACCAAAGTTCTTCATTTTAAAAATCTGATAATCCAAAAACACACTGAATTTAGATCTAAGTCAAAAGAAACATAAATCTTGTATACATTATAAATAAGTGATCCAACAAACAGCAGTTGATTTTTACATGTTTATTGTGAAAACAATGACCTAGTGAAGTTTTCATGCCAAAGTATTAGGCATTACTTAGCATCAGTTTTGACGGCTATGTTACATCATCTAAAAATATTAGGACAATCAGTGGCACAGTATATGCTTTTCAAAACTGCTGTAAAACAGAAATCTTGTGAATTCAAATACATGTTGCTGAAGGGTTGGGGATCACTCTCAAATTCCTGGATGGCAAATGTAGCATATTGGCAAGATAATAAGAAATTTCTAAATCTTACTGTTCTGATTTCAAATAATGATCCTGTTGATAAACAGGATCCAAGTTACATCTAATGAAAATATTTACAAAAGTCTAATAATGTTTTAGACCTCATAAAAATGAGAAATTAAGGAAATCATCCTTATTCTAAATTTAATTTTCTCTTTGTTGGTTCTTAGTTAAAAACATTCCAAAGACTTTTAAATGATAGAATAAGTTTTAAACTTCTAGTTAAAATAAAATGAAAAGGCTGCATTTTGTAGCAGCCTCTGCTACTCTCCAATAATTAGGCTGCATAACATTTAATTAAAGCAACAAGTTACTTCAGTTTTGTGAAAATATCTTCCTTTTAGTTTCCAAGAGATATTTTTATACCATTTAACAAAGAGGAAATGTGGATAATTATCCCAAGATAATGCTACCTCATCTGAAATTTGAAGTTCAAAGTAGTTTATCTGAGACATCTTATCATTGGGCCACTAAAAAAAGACATTTTATTAAAATTATACCAATCCTCAGAATGCCTAAAAATAAAAGACTTTTAAAAATGAATAATTAATTCTGAAATTAGCAAGTCAACATCCCTTTCTAAATTATGGGAACACTTATTGGTAAAATTAAATTTATTAATTTTTGTAAGATCTTTCTTCTGCCTTAAAGATAAATAACAGTTAACCACCATGATACTTAGTTATCTAGTAACAAGAAAATGCACATTTAGTCAGAAAATAAATCATTAACCTGTAATTCTAATTACACAATGATAATGAAAACAAATCATTCATTTCCAGAAACCATTTGTTTAAAGTGATATTGGACAATGAAAATGTATTTCTGAATCTATATAGTGCAAGTCTAAGTAAAATAGAGTATTATTTCTGTGTTTTCTAAGATGTTAATGGTATTTTATCATGTCTCTGTTCGTAAGATACATTTTCCATCTAAGTATGGAATAGAATACTGGAAAGGTGAAATACTATTGAAATACTTCAGCCAGACACCCAAAAAGCAACCTGTTTTCCCAGTGCAGGGAAGGTATCCACAAAACAGCAGCCACATGTCCAAAAGGGGCAGCCTGGGCTACACTGTTACTCTTTTCAGAGTGGTTATCAGCACACAGCTTACCAAATGTGTTTACGGTAACTCTGCCCCATTCAAACAAGGAGGAATGCACTCTCGGTTTTAAATGCTACCTACTTACCTACCTTTAAAATTCAATAAAGCCAACTAGGTTTTTTAAAGTCTATAAATCATTTCATTTGGAGGCAGGATCTCATTTACCAATAATTTTTGCCTATAGAGAACAGTACTGTATTCACATGCTTTTAGCTTTTTACAGAAGCTTAACCAAAATAAAACAACATAAAAAATACCACTGATAAGTCAACATCTTTAAGAATTTTAATACCTAACATCATGACAGTGAGCTTTAGGTAAGAATACATTATTGGCACACTTTCTTTATGACCGGATGTAATTTGCTATTACTAAGATAGGAACATTAGACTTATTTTTCAGGATTCCTGCGGAGCCGTGCTTTTTTTACATCCATGCGAGCTGCTGTCATCACTGCTGTGTCCAAGCCCAGAGGATGAACTGGGAAAAAAGAGAGGGGGAAAATAATAAAAAGAGGAAATTGGTTTTCACAACACACTCAAAGCCTGAGTAACAGAGGAGAACTTTAATTATCTCCAGTCACAAAGAGAGACAGGAAATTTGGACTTTTAATTAGCCATTTGGAGTGCAGTTGGATATTTTTTTAGCTAGATAATTTAAACGCGAATAATTCAAGTCTGACTAAATGAAAGTCACATAATCAGAATGCAGATAATTGAATTTCTACTGCATTCATTAATTCAGTGTGGAGGTGTGTGTGAAGACTACTATGATGAGCTGTCACAGCTCAATAAAATCTCAGTCAATTAATTTTTTCATTATCTTAGTATTACATCAACAGAAAGTGAAGTGTGTGTATATATCTATACACGTGCATATTGCATTATGGATCATACAAATACGTATATATTAAATCAAAATGCAGGGAAATACCTTTCTGAATCATAATCTATATCATTTTCTTTTTTTCTTTCTTCATCTTCTTCAGGGAAGCGTCTGTTCATCAAGGCAAACTTGTGAATTGCTTCTTCCACCGAGTACTTAGTCTGCCCAGAAACACACGCCTCAATGTCTTCTGAATTCAGATGGCTCTGCAAGAAGAGGTGAAGGCTGCTGTCTGAAAGCAAAAGTGCATTCTGTAGGACCCTATGTAAAGAGGAAAACAAAATATAATCACTGAACAGGGATGGACAATTATGGGGTAGGAGAGAGAAAAACATTAGAAATATGCCACTAAAGTAATTTCTCTACTATGGTAAACTTTACATCAATTATGGACTCTGCCTATTAAAGGTATGAAAACATATGTTAACTTTTATACAATTATTTGGAAATTTAAGTGAGTAAAAACATGAAGCTAATAGTTAAGAACATCTGTTAAAAGAATAACTTCAAGGACATTTCTTCAATTTAACCATCTGTTATGACCACGTGGATTAATTATGGAAGTATTTTGTTTCTATAGTCATAGAAATTTATTCTACTTAAAAAAAATTTTTTGACTGCCAACAAGCCTATCAATTCAGTGAACTTTATTGGATAGAATGTCATGAAACATCAAAACTTTCAACTACCTATGGTATTAAAAATTATATTAAAAAGTCAATACATTTCTCAGCAGGTTTTACATTTTGAAGTTTTATATACACACACACACACGTGTTCAAGGACTCCATGGAGATGATTTTTTTAAAACTACCAAAGATTGACTAGAAATTTCTCCAAAATCTTCGGCAGCACTGCTTATCTATGCTGTTAACATAAACAACCAAACAAAATTGATCCCAGTGAATTTTCCCATGTCTGTAATTAAAATATGATAATTCTTTGATAAGTACACACTAGCCTTCCCACATTCAAGATCAAAGTTTACAAAGATAGTACAGATCTGAACTAGTGCATCAGAACTACCTCACATGGAGGACTGAAAACAACCCTGAAACAAAATCTACACTTGTTCAAATTGATATTATCAGTGAATGTGTTTTTTCTGAAGTGCATGTCTTGGAATAGGAAATCAGGTCAAAATACAGTCATATTTAGATCAAAACAGGCTTTCTTTTTAGAAAAGGTTTTGATATATGATCATTTAGTCTCTATTAATAGTTCAATAATGATAAAGCAAGGCACAAAGACCAGGTGGAGAGGACAAGACTAGAACACTAAAACCCAAATATGATTTTGCCTAACAAGGGATTTTTCAGAGATCTATGAAATATGATCATGTAATCCAAGTCACATGAACCTTACTTTATTTTCTGCATTTAAAAAAATAATAATTAGAAAAACAAATCTCTTTTGGGTATTAATAACAATTTTCTTAAAATCCAAGGTAATCAGAATACAAGATCTTTTTCTTTAAAATAAAACAATTATTTCTTCAAGGCAATATCTAAAGATGCACAGTATCACAACCAAAATCTAGCCATCCCCTTTGCTTCAAGAAGTATTACAAATGCAGTTTGAGAAAATCTTCTTTTCTGACCAAAAGAAGTAAACCATTGTCCTTTTTAAAAGGCAAAATCTCAAGCAAACCAGCTAAATACTTCCTCTCCCTCTGTGTCCTCTGCCCTGGGTTCTCCCAAAAGATGATCATGTCACATGATAAAGATTAATTTACCAAGTACAAGGAGTAAAGTAGTAAATCCCTTTTACTACTCTTCAGGATTTATTTTCCACATTTACAAATGTTTACCATCCTTGCTTTAAATACTTCAAATTAAGGGAAGAGTTATATAGCAACAACCCATTAATATTAACTTTCACTCTCCGAGACGTCTGAGCATAGTGTTTCTTGTATCCTCCTGTCAGTGGTTTCCTGCCAGACATAGCACAAGTAACCGTTCAGAGCATTGTACTTATACTGCTTTGTTTCTGGTGGAAACGTGTTTTATTTTCTTTATAAAATAATGGGTAATCTTTAAAATTGATTTTAGATGGTTTGAGGCATTACACCACAAAAGTAATGAGCACTAATGCCAATGATATTGGACACAAATTCATTTTAGCTTTATTTCATGTCTAAAGCAATTCTACTGAGCCTTGAACTGCTCACATGCGGTTATTAACTTGCTAGTAACCTAACACATGGGTACAGCAAACAAAAGTGATCAGAGTCCGGGGTGATTGGGACCTCAAGGCTACTGTCCTTTTTCTTGAGCTATAATTCAATTTCCAATTTTACTGTACATTAGACTCATTATTTCCAGTTTTCTTTTCTGCTTAATACTGCCACCTGGAGGACACAAAGATGAAAAGAGAGCAAGCTAGGCATGCCCCCCACACACACACACACATGGCTCACAATTCAAGAGGATGGAAGGAGCTGTGGCAGAACAAGGCCCTCTGAACACCCCACAGGCCCACAGTTCAGAAACAGTGTCTCTGCTAGGAACAGTCTGGGTTTTGAATCTCCTCTAGTTTCTCTGGCTAAATTTATGCCACATACTCCATAATTGTGCTTTTTAAATAAGCAACAATAATTTTAAATTTATTTATGTTTTCCATTTTGTAGTCAAAGAATCCATTCCGAAATTTAAAATGCAAAATTTTGAGTGTTTTCCCCTCAGGTTTGGTGAGCATAATTAGTTCATTTTAAGTAATATTTGGTTTACTATAATATTATATATACTATAATATTATATCTGATATATAATAATATATCAGAGAAAATGTTACGACTACCATCATAATAAGATTAGATCCTATTTTTCCCTTAGTCATATTTGTGCCACATTTTCCACAAATAAATCTAATGGCAGAAAATCAACCTCAAATTTAACATCAAGAGTATTTTGTGAAACAGTCAACGAAACATCAGTTTTAGAAGCCCCCGTAAAACTATGTATGGTTTCCAAGCCTCTATAAAAGGAAAAAAAAAAAAAGTCTCTAGAATCTTAAAGGAATTTTTAAAAAGACATTTATAACATAAAAGTTACTCCTTTCCCCATAATAACTTTAAACAAAGTAAAACTGGTTTCCTCCTGAACTGGATACAGTTAAAAATCTCGTTTTCCTCAGAATGATTTTATTAAGTCTATTGTGTATATTGTCTCAGTTGAGAACAGTTTACAGCTATGCAAAATCTTTTAATCCTAACTGAGGATGTCCTGGGTCTACTGAAACCAATATAATGATATATGTGCACATCTGTATAATGTGTAAAAGGTAAGCAGTTTGATGTAGAAAAAAAATTTTCTAACTCAGCCTGTTTATCTTTTACCATGAGAAAAAAAGTAAAGAAACTTACAAATATTCACTGAAAACATTCAAGATCTGTGCTGTGGTGCCCTCTATTGAACACAAAGACTTATTTTATGTGTGTGTGTGTATGCATATATATGTGTATATATAACCAGCTGTCGTGTTTCATTGTTAGCCTTTTATTAAAAACTTTAATATTCCTTAAACTTTTAAGAAATACAAAACTGTAATACAGACGTTTAAAGTGTAGGGTAAATGTAGATAGATTAGTAGGATAAATTCAGCACAGAAGGGAAGCTGGTTCATTCCTGATTTAGTTGATCAAACCTAAAAAAATTAGTAAGAATTCCATTATTCTTATTAGTTATTAGACTTACCAACAGAGTTTACAATTTCAGTCTATAACTAACTTTTCCCATAACTATTAGTAGAAATGACTTCCAATTTGTAATTAATTGGAGAAAAAAATCCAAAAGGGAGATTATAGCCAAGATTGAGGAAGAAGGTAATATATTTGAAAGATCTCACACTCATACTCACCAAATTTAGCTAGCATTTAAGAGTTCTACTAATTATAATCTTGCCAATTCCTGGAATTAATATAGCACATCTGCCTTTTCTGTGATATCCTTGTCTATAAAATCGATAAAATAATCCTCAACTCCTAAGATTGTTGTAAGTATTGAGATAAAACATGCAAAATGTCAGGCATGTAGCAAGGGTTCAATAAATGATATAAATTGTCCTTATTTGGCACTTAGAGAAAAATATCCTAATCTGCCTGAATATGTACTTTGCAATTAAACATACACTATTTCACAAATATCTTTAAAATAGAAAAATACCTATATTATACACACACACATATGCACAAAGATGGCAACCTTTTGGTTTCAAAGGTTTGAATATGTACAGTGATTTGGGTTCACACTTTCAAAGCTTACATGAAAACCAAATTTTAACAATACATGCTAACAACCTACAACTCAAGCATATTTCATATTTTCATGCTATGGTGTCTTCCCTCTCAATTTCCTAAAGTGCTTTACAAATAGGTAAGGTACAGGCTATTGAAGGGGTGCCCCTACTGAATGGTGCAGGCTCTGAGGGTCAGGGGCACAGTGCCGAGTCCCGTCGCATCGTTTCCCAAAAATGAACTTGGGAGGGGGAGCTGCACCAGGGCCAAAGACATGGAAGGTTGCTGCTGCTTCACAAATCGGACAAAGAATGGGAGCTGTGCATGGGAGTCTAAGGGACACAGAGAAGAGGGCGGGGAGAATAAGGAGGAGCAACGTGCTCAGGTCAGACCTGAATCCAACCACGTACGCTAGACTCCTTGCTTCCTTCAGGCTCAAACCACATGGAAAATCCAGCTTTCACTTTTAGTGAGAAACTCATTCGCTTGGAGACAAATGGTCACATACCACAGTGGAACAAATGTTATCACAAGAGAATCCAGTGTCTGTTCCATGATTTAACTTCTGGAGGATAAATCCAGATCCAGTTTTAATGAATTTAGTCATAACGCCCATTATGCATATGTTTAGTGCTTCCCCACTAGAATGGAGGCTTCAAGAGGACTAGGATTTATGTCCATTTTGAGCAGTCCTATACCCCTGGTGGCCAGCCTGGTTCAAAGCAGTCACTTAAATAAATATCTGTTGAATGAGTGATCACTGGATGCTTTTCTGAGGCCTTTCTGAGCCATTGTTTGAATGACACAACAACCCGGTAAGGTTGGCAGTGCCTGTGTTATATTTTCCTACTCTATAGCAAACTGAAGCTTAAAGGAATTAAGGACTTTTCCAGGGTCACATAGCTAGAAAAAAATCAGGAGCCAAACCCATGGGAGACCTGGAACCCAGCTCCCCAAGCTCCTGATGCAGGACCCTTCCACTATGACATCTGCATCAAATACAAGCAGCAAGTAGCCAAAGACGCAGTGTGCAAAAATAACTAAGCACCAGCATAGCGCTACTGCAGCTCCTGATTTCTTTTTAGCTATGAGACCTTGAAGACACACTGTGGAAGAAAGGGTTGCGTTCAAAGACGGTGATTTCTGGTCACAAACACATGCCCTTATGCTTAACTAGCAACATACAGAGGCACATGCTGTCTTTTGACCTGAAATAAGGAGATGTTTACTCCACAGGAAAGAAGCAACTCCCAATGCTGACAGGGACCACAGGATCAAGTTGCCTCCTGCCCAGTCCTCACTGGCAATAGCCAGTCCACAGCTTCCCCGGAACAGCATCTGGAGCGAAAGACCACCCTGCTGCAGGGACCATGTCTTAAGGGAGAGGACATCAGCTACCTGGGCCTGGTGCAGACAATAATTAAAAGCAGAGCTGTCCCAAAGGGAGAGAAGGAAAAAAAAAAAAAAAAACCCTAAGCCTTTGTTCTGTCGTGCCTATGATACCCCGAAGAATATCACTGTAATATTTTCCAAGGACTGGGCTCAGCTACTGTTTCACTCAATTCTTTTTTCTCTATTTTGTTCCTCTGGCTTCTATTCCTTTCCCCACCCTCCCCCAATTTATAATCTTGGATGTTTCTGTCTCCATGACCCCTTCAAAGGAAAGGCACCATGTCAATCTAATAGCAATAAATATTAATATTCAAGTGCATATTTAAGACCCGAGCCCTTTATCAGTGAGCCATATGGGGAGAAGGCAGTATATAATTTCAGGTAGGCTCTAAGGTACTATAAAGGGATGACTTCAGATCCTGAAGGTAAAAGAAAAAGAGAGTCCCTGAGACTTGAGATATAGGACTCACCCTACTTCCTCACTATGAAATAGGAAGGTAGAAAAATTAGCTCAAAACTGTTTCAGGTCTAAGTGCATTAAAATAAGAATAATGGCCAACACTTCAGGCACATTATACTCCAGGCACTGTCAAAAGTGCTTTGCAGGTAACAACTCATTTAGCCCTCCCAACAGCCTTAGGATGTGGGTACTATTGTTAACCCATATTATAAATGGGGAAACACAGGCCCAGAGGAGGTAAGGGACTTGCCCAAGCCCCCAGCTAGTAAGCGGCAGGGCCAGGATTTGAACACAGGCTGTTAGGCCTCAGAGTCCATATGCAACCCACTGCAATGCACTATCTCCCAGGGGTAGGCATTCCAAAGTGTAGAATAAAAGGGAGATCATATTGTGTGAATTCAATAGCTTTAATGGCAGTACCCACCATCCCAGATTAATAGCCCACTGAGAAGCCTACACAAATGCCAACAAAAACTGCCTTATAATAGGAGAGTTAAACTATTAATTTAGAGGAGCCCAGAAGAGTATTAGCAGCCCACTATAGAACTGATTTTGATCTGTCGATCCTAAATGTTGTAAAGACAATTTTTAAGAACTGCCTTTTTAATCAGGCACATTTATTTCCTGGCAAATTTTATTTTTGTAAAATAAACTCTCGGGAAGCGGCTGTGGCTCAATCAGTAGGGCTCCCGTTTACCATATGGGTTCGGTTCCCGGGGCCTCCTGGTGAAGGCAAGCCCGCCCGCATGGCGTGGTTAGCTGACCCAGCGAGCACAAGCAGCAAGTGGGGGATAAATGAATAAATAAATAAAATCTTTAAAAAAAAAAAAAAAAAAAAAATAAACTCTCAAGTAATTTGGATCTGCTTTACAGCTTAAGGGACCATATATTTATTATCTGACTCAATTAGTATGTTGTTTTCTTTCAAGAATATGTACCATAGGATGTGAGCCACAAGATGGTGCTCTAATATAGGAAATGAATGACTTAGAGCATCTCTAGAGCAGACTCTTAACAATTGAAAAACAGTAATATTCTCTCCTACAAGATCAGAAGACACTCAACTCTTGCAAAGTACTTTGCTCACATTTATTGTCTGGCCACAAGAATGTTTATACACTTACTCTCTGAGGAAATCTTCCAAACCTTGACGACGCTGATCTACATGTTGGCGATTATTCATGTTGAAAAATAGGTTTTTAGATGGAAGCTCTGGCAGTTGTCTTATGAAAGAGGAATAAAAAAAAAAAAAATTTTTTTTAAATCATCAAATCAAGGGCTTTAATTATAGAAATCCTTCAAAGGAAGGCAAATTAATGATTATCATTATTGCACAACTATTAATTAAGGTACATGGAAATCAAGTAACTTAAAGAAAAACCTATCTTTTAACATTTCTGAGACCCTTTATGGTCAATATCCAAAAAAGTTGATGGAATTCAAGTGACAAATTTTAAATTCAGATGCAGTATCCTCAAAATGAACTAAAGCTAGATACTGCAAACAAGAAGAAAGCCTTTAAAATCCTTTATCATACCTTACTGAATATCCATTTTGAATTACTGAATATAATAAAGTCTCCCCAATATACCCTTTCAATCACTTACACCAGCAATGCATTACTTTGGAGTCTCTGCCTCAGCCACACAAATTCTCTGTATCTTCTTCGCACACAGGATGTTTTCATTGTAAAACACATGCTGTTAGTCTGTTCAGAGAAAAAGAAAAATCATCAGCCTTGCTTGAGGAAAAAAATGCTTTTCTTATAACTCACTATCTGACCCCAATAGTTGTTTTGGATTTAAACAACCAAAAATATATTTACATTTATGGTCGTACTCTGAAATCTTGCACTTAACCCACCAATCTGACAGCTCTGAAGGTGGCTGGGCTGACCCCAAAGAGCAGTGTTTGTCCTGGGGAGTCAGAAGCAGCCCACCCCGAAGGCCTGAGTGCCAACTCTCAACGCTGGCTTTCAAGAATGGATCTTAACAAACAGACAAATTCTAAAGTACAAATGACTAAGAGCTCAGACTCATCGCTGCATTGGAGAAGCATTCAGGGATTAAAGACACCTTCTCATGGCCCTCGACATGACATCACGGAAGCTGTCATCTCCTCGACGTGACCTTCACTCCAGACCACACACATCCCCAGCAATCCCAAAATCCCTGCTAAACAAGAGAGCATTTCCCTCCCTGCCTAGACAGGAGAGTGAGTGTGATCCCAGTTAGAGAGGGCTGTGCCGTGTGTGGGGATGAGCGGCGACCTGGAGGACAGGCAGACCTGGATGCCAGCCCAGGCTCTGCTACAAGGCAGCTCACTTAAACTCCAGCTTCCTGGGGGCCGAAACAGGGATAAAACAGTACATACCTATTTCACAGGCTGATCGTGAAGACTGATAATAAGCACTTGGTAAACAGTGTCTATTAATATTATTATTAGTTACTAAATATTTGGTTTGCTTCTAGCTACTGTAAGGCAGATTTGGAAAAAGCCACCTATACAGTCCCCAACCTAAGCGAAACTGCAATGCTTCTCCTTTGGGTAAACCCTAGATTGGTAAATATGTGTGCTTCTCCTTTGGGTAAAACAAAAGACTGGCAAATATTTGCATCTACTGGTTAAAGAAAAAAAAAAGAATACCTCTATTATCTGTATTTATTTCAAAAATCTATTTCATAATCTTTACATTGCCAAGTGAGAAACAAATATTTTGCCCCCAAGATTTGTATTATTTCAAAATTGTTACTGTTTTGCCACTTAATAAGCACTCAGCTGTTGTTTTCCTTAGGAAGCCTAAGTGATTATGTGCATTGACTGTTTGACACAGTTCCTGGTATTCCTGTAATAAAGTTCAGAAAACTTTCACGATGCACAGAGGGTAAGAGACTTGCTCCCAAGTAGCCATTGGTCCAAACCCCAATATTTTGGATGTAAAACACAGCAGATGGAGTGAAATCCACATCCTGTTGGGTGGATTTCAAAACACACCAGGGCCTCCCCCTAAATCATTCCTTGGGGACTAAGCCTGCAGCAGTCCGTGTTATGCCAGAACCAGTGCCCTACCGGGGACTGGCGGGTATCCTCTGAGCTCTGTCTCCCCAGAGAACCCCAGGCCACTGCGGGGATGCCTGACGTCATAGGGACAGGCTGGGTCAATTTAAACTCCCTTGAATTTCTCTGTTGAGAATCACCGTGAACGTTAACAACTGGAGGTGCATCTCATACCTACACCAGACAAAGGTCCCTCAATAAATCCTTCACTTGTAAAACAAATTCAGAAAAACCGCCAGCTAATATAGCCTATTAGTTTAAGATTCCAAGTAAATATTAAGATTTCAGAGTCACCTGATACCATTTCCCTTGAGGTTAATTTAAACAGGTTACACACCAGCTTCTCCACCTGTAAAGCTCCTTGGGTATAGCATCTCTAAGAGGCAGATTCAAACTCTCCCACCCAGCCTGTACACACTCTTAATCGGACAATGACTGGCAGGAGCCTCTTCAGAATCAGACTGTACTGAGATCACTAATTGATTAAGTTCTCAATTTTATTTGCTTGTTTCTGCTATCTACCAAGCCAAGACAATTTATTCTTTTTCAACTTATGAACATTTCAGAGAAACACCAGAACACCACCAAATAGTATTTGTTGAACCCATCATTTCTGGCTTGAGATGGAGATTTCTGAATTCACTTCATGCTATTTATGTAGCAGAGAACAATCTATATTTTCATTTACTCCCTGAGGATAACTAAATTTCATACCTACCATAAAGTATATGATGAAGACTCATAATGTTTTTAGAGGAGGTTAAAAGGCAATTAAAGAATTTCGTTTTACTTCAAATGCTTATTCTTATATACTCAGATTGTAACTTTCCACACAGAACGCATCTCTGGTGCAAGCTTATAAGTAAAACCAAAACAAAATAAAAACATACAGCATTCTCTGGCAACAGCCTGCAACACAATCATCAGTAAAGCAGTTTTGAGTTTTCATCATGTTTATTTTCTAAGTTGGGGAATCTTGAAACAAAAAAAAGGAAGAGCAAAAAAGAAAAGAAAAATCTCGTAGTTGGTGTTCAGCTGAGTAATATACCAATGTAGCTATTTAGAATGGTAAATTAATTAAACGATGGCTAAATTTTGACTTTACTTGTGCTATGCAGTCACAGGTATAATCTGCTCCCAAGAGAAGTCTATACTAAGTCAGATGGCGAAAGTAACTATCTTCAAGATTAAAATCCAGCCCATCACCTGTCTTTGTAAATAAAGTTTTATTGGAACACAAACATGCTTGTTTATTTATGTATTGTCTGTGGCTGCTTTTGCCCTAAAATAGGAAAATGAGTAGTTGCAACAGAGACTATATGGCCAGCAAAGCTGAAAATATTTACTATGTGGCCCTTTACAGAGTTTGCCAACCTCTGTTCAAGACTGTGGCCACATACCACGTGACATCATCCAAGAGATTAAAATACAGTATTATATCCAAATAAGACACCTCATTTCAAGTTATTTATTTACTTCTAATGTTAACTGCTCAGAATCTAGACTAAGACAAGTTAATTGCACATAATTATTTCCTACTTTCTGATTCTATGTATGAAACACTACACATCTCTTTTCCAGAGAACTCTACATCCTCTCAAACCTTAAGATTTTTCAGGCAACATATTATCCAGAAATATGCTATAAGAGATCCAAAGGAAATGCTATTAATGAACTAAAACTACCCTGCAGCCATGATTTTTATTTAGATGTATTCACATCTTCATAAATGAGGGCAATAAACATTAAAATGTTAATATTAACAAAGGTACACTAAGAAATTCAAAGAACTATCCTTACTACTTCATTTAAGATACAAGCATTGGTTGTAATCATTGAAATTCTTTGTATTGAGAAAACTTTAACAAATTTCAGTTTTAGGTATATGATAGCATCCCATAAAATGCATGCTACCTAAAAATCACTATGATTTCTATTGACAACTGACTGTATACTTACATGAATGCAAATCTCATAGTCAATATAAGAATGCCAAAAGTCCTCCTTTTGAATCCTAGGATCTCGAACCCAGACACTTACAAATTCCTGCAAGGGCATCATAAAAAAAAAAAGATGATGTTTCAGAAGTCCAAACAGGGCTAGAAAGAGCAGAGAGAAATGACTGCACTAAAACAAAAACAAAACGAGGTTTAACCAGTGTGGTTGTAATCCTTTTAAAAAACAAGAAGTAAAGTTAATGAATCAGGCACCACATGCTAAGTCAGAAAACACTTTTTGCCACAGATGGAATTTTTAAAATAAGGTAAATCTTTTGTAACATTTATGTAATCTAAGTATCTTTTTTAAAAAATTAAAAACTATAGTAAAATAAATAAATAAAATAAAATAAGATAAACCGGGGCTGGGACATTTGTGAATAGGTTTATAGGTTATTTGCAGACAAATAAGAAAGTAGACTCTAAAAGACTTTTAATTCTTAATCATGAAAAGTATGTTCTTATTTTTGGCAAATTTTAAAAGCAGTCGTTTCTTACTTTTGTCATCTTTTTAAGTTAAAACTACGGACCTTGCTTGGTAAATCACTTCCTTGAACACATATAAGAAAGGGTAGCAACGGTCATGTGAAAAGTAAGCAATGAAAGCTGAAACTGACTTTGCGTATGCAACCCGGCCTCGAGAGAAAAAGTAGTAATAAGTTAGTAATAGAAATAGGAACACCTTCTTTCACAAAACACTTGGCTGTTTTCACTTTTCCCATCTATTAAATCACTTCATCTTCATAATAACCTGGTGTTATATGGTAAAAGTTAGCAAGGTTAAGAAAACATACAGAGTGGAAATTGTGTTCCTTTTTAAAGATAACAAGAACAGGAAATGTGGGGTAAAATTTAAAACAATACTTTTCAAAAAGTGCTCTTTACTAAAGTAAATAGGTTTAGTTTTATAATATGAAACCTGAACGGCAAAAAAATATTATATGTGGCATGATCAATTTTTAAATATAATTTATTCACTCACAATCATAAATTTATCATTGAATTTAACTTGAAATACTTTAACTTTTTGTTAAGATTGGGGCTGCAAGGATGAAACTTGAGGCATCTCACACCACTTCTCCTTGGCAAATCTGAGACAGGCTATAACCGCTCCAGGGCAAAAGAGGAACATGAGAGGGCATGGCACTTCCATTTTGTTATGCAGATAATAAAAGAACATTTTCAGTACAGAGGATTAAGGAAGGGAAAGAAAAATAGTCCACATTGCCTGAAAACAACTTTTGCCAACTATCAGGTTCACAAGGAAAGTTTTCAAAGGCAACATAGACTTTGTTCTTGAATTTGAGACCCCTCCCCTCAACAGGTAGGGATTATGTGTGCAGGTTCCAAAAAGTCTTATTTTTAAATCTCTCCATTATGCAATTTAAAAGTCACTCGGAAGACAATGAGACAGAAGAAACACAAGATAACAATATAGCGATGCTGTATTATATCTTTAAAAAGCACATTCTAAGTTATAAGAGGGACTATAAAAATATTTTTAAAAAAGGGCCTCTAATACCCCTTCATTATATCCTGTATGGAGCAGAAGCCCTGGCACCCTGCTTAGGCTGTACACTTTTCACCTCCATCTCCTGTCAAGCTCTGTGTGTGTGTCTTGTGTGTATGTGCATTGTACATGTGCATTGTGTCATATTAATGTGGTATTTTCTCACATGCCCACAGTCCTTAGAATGAAGGGATCAATGAATCAATGAACAGAAGGACAAATAGGTTTAGAATAGAAGACCATAAGTTCAGAGTAGACCACTTGCCCCCACCCTGCACCCCCACAGACTCAGGGCTGCATTATGACTTTCGTGGACCCTAGGCACTTTTGCCTTCATGGATCCCTTTGCCCACACACACAAAAAATGTTAAAGTTATATTTTTACCTCTGCATTAGTATACATATTTATATATTAATATATTAAAAATAAATCCTCTGTCCTAAAAGTTTTTTTGTTTTTTTTTTTCTTTTGATTTTAAAAGCAATATAAAATATTTTGGTGAAAAAAAAAAGAATATATATATATATATTTTAAAGGCATTTCCTTTGCTTTTTTGCCCATTTTTTGAATGTCCCAATCCACTAATTATATTTTATTTTGTTTTGTTCTTTGTTTGATTATTTGTTTTTTTTCCTTCTCTTTTTTTTTTTCCCCTGAGTTTCCTTATGTTTGTCTCTT
>JAKSZT010053769.1:14023693-14137841 GCA_026826555.1 Tolypeutes matacus | reverse complement strand
AGATAGATAGATAGATAGATAGATAGATAGATAGATAGATAGATAGATAGATAGATAGATAGATATGTATGTATGTATATACGCTAGTTTTAGTACAAATGGGAACAAACTATAACTACTATTTTGTATCTTGCTTTATTCACTTAACAATTTTTTTTAGAAATCTTTATGTCTGAGCAGATATAACTCAATACTATTTGTTTTAAAATAAACTTATTTTAGAACAATTTTGGATTTATAGAAAAATTGTGAAGATAGCACAGAGAGTTCCCATACACTCCACATCATTTCCCCTATGATTAATATTTTACATTAGTGTGGTAAATATATTACAATTAGTGATCCAATGCTGACACATTACTAACTGAAGGCCATACTTAATTTAGATTTCCTTAGTTTTAATCTAAGGTCCTTTTTCTGTCCCAACATCCCACCCAGGATCCCACAGGACATTTAGCTGTCCTGTCACCGCAGCCTCCTCTCAGCTGTGACAACCTCTCAGACTTGTTTTAGGAGCGCTCGTCAGGTATTTTGTAAAATGTCCCTCAATTAAGATCTGTCTGATGGTTTCCTCGTGATTAGACTGGGGTTAGGTGTTTTGGGAGGAAGACACAGAAGTCAAGAGCCATTCTCATCACTTCACTTTGAGGATATACGCTATCAGCTTGACTTAGCGCTGATGAAGCTGAGGTGGTGTCTGTCAGGTTTCTCCACTGTAAAGTTACTCTTGTCATTTCTTAACAAGTATGAAGATGGATTTATGTCTACTAAATCTTCTTTCTTTCCTTCTGGAAACCACTTCTTTTTTTTGTTTTTATATATATATATATATATATATATATATATATATATATATTTTTTTTTTTTTAAGGTATTTAGATACATAAATGTTACACAAAAACATAGGGGATTCCCATATGTCCCGCTTCCTACACCTCCCACATTTTCCCACATTAACAACATGCTTCATTAGTATGGTACATTTGTTACAATTGATGAAAACATTTTAGAGCATCTCCACTAAGCATGGATTATAGTTCACATTGTAGTTTAACCTCTCTCCCGCACAATTCTGCAGGTTATGGCAAGACATGCAAAGGCCCATATCTGTCATTGCAATGCCATTTGGGAAAATTCCCAAGTCCCCAAAATGCCCCCACATTTCATCTGTTTTTCCCTCTCCCTGCCCTTAGAACCTCCAGTGGCCACTGCCTCCACATGAATGATATCGCCAAAACCACTTCTAATTTACTCAGAGCTGGCAAAGACTTTCTTGAACTGTGTTAGAACACTAAGCTAAAAGAAGCAAGATATTAAACTATAAATCCTGTATGATTTAATTTTCTAAAAATGATATATATAAATGTACAGAAAAAGACTAGAAAGAAGTAGCTCAAACTTTCATCTTTCCCTTGATACTTTTCAAAAAAATGTTCTGCAATATACATTTATTTCTCTTAAAATAAATCTGGAAGAAAATTTTAAAAGGACTGATCCTTCTTTGGGACTGGCTCAGAAAAAAGAAATTAGAGTCCTCCAAGGAACTGTAGTGCTCACAACGAGAGCAGTAGTTTCTGAAACCTGGGGTGTGTTTGTGAAGGATAACTTTCCTAGCTACTCTTCTGCTCTTAAAGAAGTGTACAACTTGTCTCTTACAGAAACCAAACTATTTTTTCAAGTAGAAAAGCTTAATAATCGAACATATAACAGTCAGAGTTGGAGGAAGGAAGGAAGGGAAGGGAAGAAAACAACAAATTCAGGTTTGGAGAGTGGAAGAGTGTTTTGTTTTGCTGCTTCCCTTCAAAAAACCCCAGCATTGCAGGGCACCAGGTGGAAACTCTGCTTATGGGAACATTCTTTAATGACAGTCATTGGCTCTAGCCCCGACAGTTTCCAATCATTTCTCAATATCAAAGCCATGCTTTCCTAGAACAAGCACAAAATGTGCTTCAGTCATCAGAGCATATTTTGAATAAGAACATGTAATGTTTGGAGGCAACACATTCCTCCCATCTTTCCCTGTAGGGTCATGTCTCCTCCCTGGGAGAGGTAAGGAGTCCTCATGGTACTAGGCACTCACACAGGCCCACTTGGACCTGTTCCACTCAGGGTATCCCCTGCCAAAGAGCCAATGCATATATTGTCACTAAGGCTTCAATGACTGGATAGCTGCCTGGGAGGTGCTGTTACACACAGCATGAAGGGGGAAAAAAAACCTTAACCTAACATGATCCAGGAGAAGTGGGACCATATGGCCCCTGACACACACACACACACACACACACACACACGTACACACGCACGCACATACACACAAAAGGAGGTTCAGGCCACCCTGTAGGTGACATCACACAGGTAGGACCATTCCGTTTACACCAGGTGAGCCCTGGGCTGAGGACAAGCCCAATGCCTTTCTAGAGGTGGCAGCAGCAGCAGGCGGGCACGGGCTAGGATGTGGGACTCCCCGAAGCAGGCTGTCCAGCAGGATGAAGCTGCTTGTTGGCACATCACAGAAGATAAATTAAATGTGGCTGGAGGCAAGGGTTCTTAGTAATAGAGAAAAACCAAACTGCTTGTGCTGGACATTAGATATAAAAAAGAACAAAAACCAGTCTGAAACGTGTTTCCTGTCACAGCCACCTGCCTTTTCATTTGGATTCTGGGTTCTGTCTCATTAAGCAGAAGAGTTGATCCAGTTGGGTCCATCTAATTATTCTTATTGAAATATGTAACCAGAATATTTTAATTGTAAATTAAAGTTGCATGCATGAATGAATATGAATTCATTTTAATTTTACAATGGCCCAATGCCAGGGCCTTTTTATGGGGCAGATCCATCAGCTAGGTTACTGCTCTCCTGGGAATTCAAACCGATGTGCAAATGGAAAATGTTTAACTAACAAGGGAGATTCTCACTCCCTATTCTCCTCTCTCTAGATTTATTAGAGTAATAAAGCTATTTTAACAAGAGAGGCTGCATTTGGTTCTCTACCTCCCCAAATCGTTAAAAAAATTTTTTGAATTACCACACTTCTGGGCTGGCACTACATTATGTGGAACGGAGACATCACTCCCAGACCACTTGAATCTTGAACAAGGATAGTAAATAGGTCTCGACTCAGGTGACAAGCTCATGATTAATTAGTAATGTCTGCCGTGGGTGCCGAATAGGAATGCTTACACGCGTGCCACTCGTTTGAGATTCTGGAACAATCGGTGATATTGCATTTGGCATTTACATAAGCAATTAGGTGAAGCCTGAATTGTTTTCCACTAAACAACAACAAATCATGAGAATATTTAAAGGACTCAATGGAAACCTCCCTCACTTCTAACTGGCACTGACTTGAGGGTGCTGTTGGGTAGGCAGTGATATCAAAATACCTTTTGTAACTGAGGCTTTAGGAAAGCCTCTTCTTGACATCTAAACTGAGGCCTGAAGGATGAGGAGGAATCAGCCAGTCAACACAGTGTGATGGCTAGAGGAAGAGACTATTCCAGGCAGAAGGAAAACATCTGGGAAAGCCCAGAGCTACAAGAGCACCAGGAGCATTCAAGGCTCCAAAATAAGCTCAGGGTGAGAGGAGTGAGAAGCACATTGGGGTGGGGGAGTGGCAGGAGATGAGCCTGAAGAAGTAGCAGGTTCAGATCCTGCAGGACCTGGGAAGCCACACTCAGGAGTTTTGATTTTTTTCCAAGAGCAAGAGGGACATATTTAGGCTTAGAAGCCAGGAGATCACTTTGGCCTACACATAGAAAATGGATTGATCTGTGCCGAGTAGTAATATATTACAGCACATCCAGAATCTAACCTTTTTATGTTTTTCACTCCTTGCTAATGAACTCCTGGCTAAAATGAACTTCTGAATATTACTCCTCTATCTACATGCAGATTTTTTTTTCCTTTTCAGTTGAAGAATTTTCCCATTTAAAATTCCTTAATGCTATAATATTACTATATAATTATTTATGATAAGGAACTTTTTCAAGGTCAATCAAATGCTTTCCTTATATAGTTGTTTAAAATCTACATCTAATTTTTATTAATGGAAATGAGTTTGCAATTTAAAAACTCAAGTGATTAAACCAATGATAACAACAACAACAACAAAGCTTCCTCTAACTGGAAAAAAGTCTTTGTTGCTTCATTGGTGATTGTCCTACCTTCCTCCCAGCCAGGAGGAAGCCAAGCTGGGGCTGGAGGCTTGGCAGGCCAGGCTGCAGCTGAGACAGAGCAGGCTTGCCTACATTGCGTGAACCCAGCCAAGAGACCCAAGATGCAACAAGCAGGGGAAAACTGAGACTAATGGCAGAGGGTTCCCCTGGGTTCTTACTCAAAAATGGGAGAATTCAAATATGAGGCAATGGAATAGAAAACCAAGAAAGCAGAGCAGAGACAGACTGCTCAAAACAATGGGTGGGAGGCAGAGCTTGGGAGAATTCTGAGTCATGAGAAAAGACACCTTTTATAAGCACTGGGTGGGAGACAACTATAAACACTGCTCCATAGATCAGTTCTGGACCCACCCACACACACAAAAGGCAAAAGCAAAGGATGCATCAATGGTTGGCAGGGGGCAGAATGGGAGCAGGAGGGTGGGTTTTTTGTTCTTTCATTAGCCCTCCTCTAGGGTTGCCTGAACCATAGATTTAGGGTTAGTGAATGAAGAACTAACCTGCAGTGAGTCAAAACTCAGATTATTTTTGGATTTGTGATGACATACCTCTTTCTGTTGTTCTGGAAACATCTTCAGCACAGGATACAATCAATCTGAAAGAAAAAAAAAAAGATGCCAACACTAGGTGATTCTGGCTATGTATTGGAGCAGATATGCCTTTCCCAGCCTCCCATCCAAATCCCCCCGAGAGAACTGCCACCCTTGGTCCGAGACAGTTGACTTCTGCTCCTTCCTCCCTCCCGTCCACTGCTGACTGGACCAAGGTGAACATCGCGCCACATGGGGGGTTGGAATTTGGACCATGCGAGCCTGGGGCATTTGGCTGATTGACAGGCCCTCAAACCAGATCAGGCTGGAGCTTTGCACCTTAGTGAGTCAGAGGAGGCTGGAGGGGCTGGGGGCCTGAGGGGCCATGTGCTTATGGCAGAAGCTGGTTGCCAGCAAGATGGAGAGAAATGGAAGAGATGACAAAGAGATCCACCCCTGAGAATGGCCCTGATGGTTTCACTGAGAACTCAAGCCTTCAAGGAGAAAGACATTCCTATGACGTTTCTCCAGAGCTCAGAGGAGCTGGGGCAACCCCGAGAGGGGTAAAGGTCAGGACTTTGATTCCTGACCATACATCCAGACAGGCCTGCCCTGTATTCTCTAAGCCTTATTTATAGTTATAAAAGCTCATTCGGGTTAATACCTGCTCCTTGCCAAAAAAAAAAATTAATTCTGACTTGATCTATACATAAACATTCTCATGGCAAAGGTGGTCAAGACTGCATGTTCACTACTGGCCTTTATTTTAATAATATAAACCTGAATCCATTTTCTGGATACTTATTATCAACCACAAATATCCCTGAGTCTCTCCTAAGGCCCTTGGTACCTTGAAGAATGCAAGGAAGCAAGAACATGAGCTCCAGCCTCCAGCCACTTAGGATGCCATAGGATGTCACTGAGGAGAAAACCCACAGGCAGGCAGAGGAAGGAACTTCCTCGGGAGAGGAGTAAACTGCTCTATGAGCAGCGGGCGGGTTTCCAAGAGGAAGGAGGTTCCTTTCACCTTGAGTGGTCAGGAGGGTTCAAGGAGAGGAAGGGGGGGACTTTCTTTTTTTAAAGATTTATTTACCCACCCCCACCCCCCGTTGTCTGCTCTCTGTCTCCACTCACTGTGTGTTCTGTGTCTGCTTGTCTTCTCTTTAGGCGGCACCGGGAACTGATCCTGGGACCTTCCAGTGAGAGAGAGGCACTCAATCTCTTGTACCACCTCAGAGTTAGCTCCCTGTTCTGCTGTGTCTCTTATTGTCTCTCCTCTGTTTCTCTTTTTGTTGCATCATCTTGCTGTGCCAGCTCTCCACACAGACCAGCACTCTGTGTAAGCCAGCTCTCCGCTCGGGCCAGCTCACTGTGTGGGCCAGCTTGCCTTCACCAAGAGGCCCTGGGGATCAAACCCTGGACCCCCTATATGGTAGATGGGAGCTCAATCACTTGAGCCACATCCACTTCCCATGGGGGACTTCCCAAGCCAGGCCTGGAGCCACCAGAAGCTGGAAGAGGCCAGGAAGGACCCTCCCCTGCAGGTTTCAGAGAGAGCACAGCCTTGCGCACACCTTGATGCCAGGCTTGTAGCCTCCAGAACTGTGGCAGAATAAGTTTCCATTATTCTGAGCCACAAAGTTTGTGGTAATTTGTTATGGCAGCCACAGCAAATAGGCTGGGATCATAGTTGAGAGTTAAATTCATTCATTCTCTAGATATTTATGCAGCATCTACTCTGTGCAGAGCAGACGGAGACCTTATAGAGATGGCTCCATAATCATAATGTGGGAATGACATGGAAGGACAGACGGACTAAACTGGGGGTGGCAGGTGGTCATAAAGGAAGGCTTTACTGAGAAGGTGGCACTGAAAGCCAAGGCCCACCGTGATTTAGCCAGTGTGGTAGTATGAGACTTTTACAGACCCCAGAAAAATCATGTCCTTAGAGCTAATCCATTCCTGTGGGTGTGAACCTATTGTAGGTAGGACCTTTTGATTAGGTTACTTCACTTAAGGGGCTTTTGATTAGGTTATTTCAACTAAGGTGTAGCCCAGGGTGGGTCTTAATCCTCTTACTAGAGTCCTTTATAAATGGGATAAATACAGAAAGAAACACACAGAGGCAGAAAGAAAGCCAGGGAAGCAGGAAGCTGAAAGCACGGAAGCCTGGAGGAAGGGGGAAAGCCCCAGCAGACACCACCATATGCTTTGCCATGCAAAAGAGGAGTCCAGGATTGTCTTTGAGGAGAAAGCATCACCTGATGATGCCTTGATTTGTACATTTTCACGGCCTCAGAACTGTAAGCTTGTAAGCAAATAAATCCCCATTGTAAAAGCCAACACATTTCTGGTCTATTGTCTTCAGCAGCTTAGCAAACTAAAACAGCCAGGAATACAAAAGGAGACAGAGATTCGAAAAGCAGAAGGACTGGCATGTGCAAAAAGAGCAGAGGCAATAGCTCAAGAATTCAGGTTATCAAAAGGATTCCTGTACTGGATGAAAAGGGAGCCGATGGGGTTGCAACCATCACAGGATATGGCAGTGACATCAAATGACTACAGCTCCCTCCACATACCCGCTGTCCCACACAGCTGGACCTCTGCCCAGACTGGGTCCTCTGCCCTTATACCGCCACCTCTTCCAGACCTCCCGCCGACATTCCCTCTTCCGCTAAGATTCTGCTCAGAAACCGCTGTCCTCTCCTGCCTTGGCTCTGCCTTACACGGCGGGATGCACAGTCCCCTACTACCATTAGCCTCATTGGCATCATATTTGTATAATCTCTATCTCTCCCCCTCACCCCCAGACTGAAAGACGGAGAGGACATACTTTATTTCCTTGTGTAATAAAACCACAACACTCCTTTGTGGGAGTTTTGAGCATCCTCATTCCACAGGTAAAAAACGAAGTTCAGAGGGCTTAAGTTGCTTAAGTCCAATTTCAACTCAAGCAGTTCTGACACCCAGCCCTGTTCTTTCCAGTCCCCCGAGGCGCTTCCGTGACTATGTGATAAGAACAACTGGGTCAAAGTTCAGGTCCTAATTCTTTCCAAAGGGTTTGGGCTTTCCCACCCAGGGAGAATGGCTGCAATCCTAACAGGGAGGCCAAAGGTGGCCCCTTGAGATGCTACAGCCCGGGTCAAACTATGAAAGTAGGAAACTATGCAAAGGTTAAACAGTTCCAAAACATGACAGGGAACCACCAAGGCCAACCTTTAATATTTTAAATCTGCAGTAGTAGATGCTTGTATTTTTCACTCCAGATGCCCCCATATTGTTTTAAAATTTTCCAGTTCACACATATTAGCTTTATATCTTTTGAAGTAATCATTGTTGATAATAAATTAAATACCATTACTCGATTAGAAAAGTGACTCTAACGTAAGTGTGGAAGATTTTTACTTCGTACAAAAGAAATACTTTTATAACAAAACAGGAAGTGCCCAGTAGTTTGCAGACCCTGCCATGTCATTTACTGGTAGGGAGAAGGAAATTAAATGATAGCTCATTAGCAGCTTGAGATAAAAGGTTCATTGTCTATAACTCAGCAAACCAAAGCTGCCAATCAGAAATTGCCCCCTGGCAAATCTATACCCTCCAGGTGAGTTGGAAGTATTTAGATTTGCTTAAATTTCCAAATTTCTCACACTACCCTATATGTGTCTGTCATAATTCTATACCTGGAGAATTCTTATGTCACTGAAAGATTTTTATGCCAACAAGTATGGAAAATTGCCTCCAGGCAACAATCAGAGAAGCTGTGTCCAGAGTATAATGGCCGCACAGCCACTGAGGAGCCACGCCACAGGAAGGCTCCCCCACTGCGATCTCTTCTCCTTCCCTCCTGCCTTCCTGGAAAGGCTGATCAAACTTCACATCCATTCTAGGCAGCAGGGATGAGCCCTCAAGCCTGCTGGCCAGGTCAGAGTTGGGTACACACTGGTGACAGATATGTGGGTAGTCCCCTTCCTGGGAAACATGGAGGCTCTGGAGACTTGTCTGAGAGCCTCTCCATATCTCTTCACCACTCTGTCACCACCTTGGGAATATGATGCTCAGATTTGCCAAAACTTGAAGCTTCAAGAGCAAACTGCCTCCAATTTCTGCCTTGCAATATTTCCTCTACAAAATGCAAAATATCTGTGAAAAAAGAATTCTATAGAGCTAGGGTCGGCACACTCTTTCTGTCAAGGGCCAGACAGTAAATATTTCAGGCTGTGAGGACCATATGGTCTCTGCTGTAACTACTTAAGTCTGAAATTTGTAGTGAGAGAGCAACCACAGACAATATGAAAATGAATGAACGTGGCTGTGTTCCAGTAACTTATCTACAAAAACAGGCAGCAGTTGTGGCAGACCTTGCTATAGCGCAATCAAGTATTGTGCCTTCAATTCTATATCTTAATAAAGCCCTTTCTCAGATCCACAGGAAAACAATGTTTACAATGCTAAGCTTGGCCTACATGCCTACAGGCAGCCTTCTCTCTGACAGCAAAATACTGAACCAAAGCTTGTGGCCTATCCAGTGGTTGCAGTGAAAAATGGTGAAATAAAGACTAACAGGTATGGTTTACACCATTTTTTACAATGAAAACGGCAGGGGTGCAGTGCAGTAGGGGGTTAAGTCACTTAGCTGTGGGTTTTCCTATAAAGCAGCTGAATGGGCCACCCTTCCATGTCAATGACTGATTGACATGAACAAAACACTTGTTCATCATGAAACTAGATTTGAATTTACATCAAAGTCACAAGGACATCCTAAACAGAATGAAACTGATTTTATCTCAGACTTACACAGTGTCTTTGGTCCACAGTAGCAATATACAAGTTCATAAACCAAATAGCTTTTGTGTGTGTCCAACACAACAGACGAAGGGAAATCCCAAGTGTTCCTAGAAAAGTGCAGGTAGATTCCCAACTCCCTTCATGGCAAGAAGGGCCTTTCTAAGAGTAAGGGGAGATGAAAATATTTTTATAAGGAAATAACTTTACTATCTTTCCTTTGCTGAATTAGGAGTGGTCAACTCTCAGACGTAATCCACTTACCCTCGCCTCCCCTTTGGAAGCATGGCCTGGTTCCCATAGCCTGGGGACAGGCCAGCAAGTTGGGTGTGGGGGAGGAGGAAAGTAAAAAAGATACCATCTTTCTGCTATTTCTCTCCATGTCTCATTTACGGGATGAACTGAATCCCTGAAAAGACCTGTTGAAGTCCTAACCGCTCACCCCCTCTTACGATTGTGACCTTATTTAGAAAGAGGGTATTTGGAGATGTGATTAGGTTACGCTGCCGCCCCCCGGGGGGGGGGGGGGCGGGGGGTGTGTGGCTCAAGACATTGAAAAAAACAAAACAAACAACAACAAGAAAACAACTCAGGGGAGCCGATGTAGTTCAGTGGTTAAGCGTCGCCTTAGAAGTTTCCGAGTTTAATCCCTGGCCCCAGAACCTCAAAAAAAAAAAAAAAAAAAGATGAAGTCAAACTAGATTGCGATGGGCCCTAATTCCAATATGACTGGCGTTCTAATAGGAAGAGGAAATTTAGACACAGAGACTAACAGACACCAGTGAGATGACCACGTGAAGACGGAGGAGGCAGAGATGGTGCGATGCATCTACAAGCCAAGGAACCCCAAGAATAGCTGGTGGACATCAGAAGCTAGAAGAGGCAAGGAAGTGAGGCAGGTTAGTATAGGAAACAGGGAAGGCGACTGGTCAGAATAAAGCTGTCACAGCTGGGACCCCCCTGGTCAGAACCCGGCCAGGAAACCCTGCCCGGAAACCCTGA
Source organism: Tolypeutes matacus (assembly GCA_026826555.1). Classification (NCBI taxonomy): domain Eukaryota; kingdom Metazoa; phylum Chordata; class Mammalia; order Cingulata; family Chlamyphoridae; genus Tolypeutes; species Tolypeutes matacus. Next base: position 14,127,348 of record JAKSZT010053769.1, on the reverse strand, counting down.
GGGAAGGCCACTGCTTGAGAACATGTAACCATTACAGCCAAAAAGCCCACCAAGACCCTGGTCATGAGGTCCCATTTGAGACTCCTGGGCTCAAAAGAATCCCCAGATAACTCCAAACAGAAAGACCTTCCCATGGGTTCTCTGAAAGCTGACAGGTGAAGGTAGAAAGGCAACCAATCAGGACAGCAGAACGCTGAGATCCCTCCTTAATATGGGGAAGGGGGAGGAGGAAAGGCCATAAAAAGGCCTAACCCAGGGCCCACACATGCGCCTTACCCTGTAGCACCCCTGCACCCCTGTCTGGGTGTGCACTCTCTCTTTTCTCGTTCTTAATAAATTTTTCACTCTCTTGCCTGTGGTATGTCCTTGAATTCCTTTATGCGACATAGCCAAGAACCTAGAAACCCAGAGCGTTCCACTCCCATGAAGGATCCTCTCCTGGAGCCTTCAGAGAAAGCACGACCCAGCTAACGCCCTGATTCCAGACTTCTAGGCTCAGAGCTGTGTGACCATCAATCTCTCTCGTTTGAAGCCATTCAGCTATGACAGCCCTAGGAAACTAAGACAATCATCGTCTTGATTTGACACTACCTCCCTTGATGCATTTTCTTCCTAGTCTTCTCAAGCATCACCATAACACACACATTTTTTTTTTAGTTTGTTTCGTTTCTTTTCAATGTATTTATTTTTTTTAATAATTTTTTTTTATTTTTTAAAAGATACTTGGATTACATAAATGTTACACTCTAGTCCATAGTTCCGATGGTACTGAGTTATCAGAACTTATTAATACATACTTTTTAGCACTGAAGAGGCTCTACTTTGGGACAACTGTGCTTAGGGAAGGCATAAGTCACCCTGGTCCTATCCTATCACAATTCTGCCATCAGACAGGCCCATTTTACAAGCAAATTACAAACAAGAGCCTTGGTACTAAGGGGAAAAGGGTAGCCTGGGCCACACTCAGTTTTCTAAGAAGTGGGGGTTACTGTCAGAGGCAACTGCAGCTGTTTGGAGTGAGGTCCTCAAATCCTAACGCCCCACCCCTACCCACGCCCACCCAATTCCTATGTCACTGGCTCCTCCAGTGGGCAGAAAGCAGGGAGCCGTGTCCTGTCCACACCTGTGCTTCCCCAGCTCACTGCCCAACCAGGGAAAGGCTGGCCATGCCAGAGTTTATGCTGTTGCCCTCTGACTGGCCCTGTGTGGATGCCAAGGGCACCAAGGGCCACAAAAAAAAACCCAGGACACATCCATCTTTCCCATGAGATATAAGTCCCCTTTCAATTGGAGGTGGAGTGGACATCACCATCCCAGAATCCTCAGGATTGAGGGAAGAGCTATGGACTAGAGCAGACTTACTGGTGTTCTAGCATAGACATATTGTGATTCTAGCGATGGAAGAAATTACAACACCAATGTGGAGCCAGTGGCCACTGGAGCCTTTGGGGGCAGGGAGAGGGAAAAACAGTTGTAATACGGGGGCTTTTTTGGGACTTGGGAATCGTCCTGAGTGACGTTGCAATGACAGATAAAGGCCATTTTACATCATCACGTAACATGCAGAACGGTGTGGGAGAGAGTGTAGACTACAATGTGAACTATGGTCCATGCTTAATGGCAAAGCCCCTATTTATCAATTGCAATGAATGTGCCACGCTAATAAAGGATGTTTATGTGGGAGGTTGTGGGAGGTGTAGGAAGTGGGGCATATGGGAATCTCTATATTTTTTGTGTAACATTTATATAATCTAAGTAGCTTTTAAAAAATAAAAAACAAATTAAAAAAATCAACTTCCATAACTAAAAAAAAGTTTAATTTTTATTTAACAATGTTACAAATCTATAATATTGTAATTCCTTTAATATCATAGGAAAATATACTTATTAAATTTTCATTAAAAAAAAAAACTGCTTTGGCTCTTCTAGTTCCTTTGCTATCCATGTAAATGATACAATAAGCTTTAAATATCTACAAAACTCCTGCTGGGATTTTGACAGTGACTGCACTGAATCTATAGTTCAATTTGGAGATAACTGACATCTTCAACAACATTGAGTCTTCTAATCTATGAACATGATACATTTCCCTACTTATTTAGATCTTTGATTTCTTTCATCAGCATTGGGTAGTTTTCCACATACAGATAACTCACATATTTTATTAGATTTAAACCTAAGTATTTAATGGATTTTGGTGCTATCATAAATAATACTTTATTTAAATTTTTTATTTCCAATTGTTCACTGCTAATAATATAAAAATACGGTTGATTTTTGCCTTTCAATCATGTATCCTGCGGTCTTGCTGAACCCACCTGCTAGTTCTAGATTGTTTGTAGATTCCTTAAATTTTTCTACATAAACAAACGTCTGTGAATGGAAACGACTGTATTTCTTCCTTTACAAACTGTATTCCTTTTATATTTTTTCTTGCTTTATTGCACTGACTGGGAATTCCAGTACAATGTTCGGTGGGAGTGCTGAGGGTGGCGTCCTTGCTCTGTTCCTGTTCTTGGGGGGAAAGCATGGGTCTTTCACCACTGAGTATGATGTTTGCTATAGATATTTTGTAGACGAACTTTGTCAGATAAAGGAAGTTCCCTTCTCTTTCGTGTTTGCTGAGAGTTTTAGTCATAAATGTTTTTTAAGTTTTGTGAAATTCCTTCTGGATCTATTGATTTGGCCATGTGGTTTTTATTCTTTAGATTGTTAATGTGGTGAATTGAATTGATTGATTTGCTAAGGTGGAATCAATCTTGCATTCCCAGAATAAACTACACTTGGTTATGAGGAATTCTCCTTTTTGTCTATTGCTAGATTTGATTTGCTAATATTTTTATTGAGGAGTTTTATGTTTATGTTCTCAAGGGATACCAGTCTGAAGTTATTTTTTTTCAGGACTGTATCTCTTTGTTGTTGTTTTTGCTTGTTGTTTGTTTTGTTATTGTTGTAGGTCCAGGGATAACTATATACCCACCAAACATTTCAAAGTTTACTACTCCAAGTAAAATGTGGAACTTACAACCACATAAACCTCAAAAAAACATACAAAAAAAAAAAAAAAAACCCAGGACACCTAAGGGGTGAGGTAGGGTGAGAGTTTCAACCCTGTGTGTAGAGGGATTGGTCCTAGAAATGCGGTTGCTGTTATGCACAGTACAAGCACTAGGGTTAGTAAATGCTTCCTTCTCTTCTTACATAACCATAAAAGCAATGGAAACAAATTTCAATAAAATAGTCATAGGCATGGGCATATGAAAACTTAAGCCCGTTGTATGCTTCAGAAGAAATTTAAAGACCCCAGACTAGCCTCTTCGTGTCTGTCGTCACAACGTCTAGGAAAAATTCGTGCCTCCCTGGGAGAGTTATAAAAATTATTATGAATAATAATAAAAATATTTATAATATATAAAACAAAGGATTAATATTTCCTAATTTATGAAAAGCTCTTGCAAATCCCTACCAAAGAATATTCCTATATAAAAGTGAGCAAAATCCATAAATAAATCAGAAGACAAAAATACAAAAAGCCAATAATGGGAGCCAATGTGGCTAGTGGTTGAGCGCCAGCTTCCCTCATAGGAGGTCCTGGGTTCAATAACCGGCCCTGGCACTGCAAAAAAAAAAAAAAAGTCAATAATGTAAAATGTTTAACCCCCACTATGAAGAGAAATGCAAATAAAAAGGTACCATGTTTTTGCCCACACAATTGGAAATTTTCTTCAATGATAATATCCATTTTTGGCAAACAGCATGAGAAATGGGCACCTGCCTACTGCCGGAGGGAATGAACTGTTTCAATATTTCTGAAAAACACTTTGGCCATATGTTTCTTAAGCACTTTTAACTGCTTATATTCTTTGACTCAGTAATTCTACTTCTGGGAACTTATCCTAAAGAATCACTCAGGCTTCTCTTTTTGGAGTAATGAAAATGTTCTAATATTGACTGCAATGATGAATGTACAACTCTGTGATTATCCCAAAAGCCACTGAATGTACACTTTAGATGAACTGTATAGTATATGAATATATCTCAATAAAATTCCTTTAAAGAAATCACTCAGAAATGCAAAAAAATTTATATGAATGTTCAAAATACAGTGTTTTTAAAATATCAAATAAAATGGAAACATAAATATCCATAAGTATGAGGTTAGAAAATATGAATTCATGATATACCTGCATAACAGGCTACCTTTCAGTCATTATAAATTATGTTATAGAAGAATATTAAATGATAGAGGCTCTTCAAGCAGTATTGTCAAGTGACTTTTAAGAGCATGTGTTTTATTTCTTTACTTATTTATTTAAGAATTGGAGCCCATACACAACTAAGTTAACGGTGATCATTTCTGAGGGATGGGATTATAACTGGTTTTTACTTCTTTCTTTTTTGTATTTCTCCAAAAGTTTTTACAATGCATCTGGTTACTTTCAAATCAGAAACACATATATCTTTCAAAAGAAAGTAAAGCCTAATGTGCTCAATTACTTTTATTATTTTCAAAAAACCATGTACAAGGTTAATTTCACTGTTAAGTTAATTTCACTGTTTCATTTCCTCCTACGGCATTGAGCAATTTTTCTATTAAAAAAAAAAAAAATCACTGACTTCTACTTTCATCTCATGGGGATATTTCAATGGTGAAGTTATTTTAAATTCAAATTCTAATTTAGTGTCAGTTTTCCTTATACCTGCTCTTGGAATTACCTATATGTCCTTTGCCCTGCCCTAGCATGTCTGCAGCAGTGCCAGAGCCTTCCCAGGCCTCTTCTGGGGGAAGCCCTGGAGCTAAGGTCCCTGGCTCAAGGGGCAGCTCTACAGGAAGCCCTGCTGTCACCTGGCCACAGGTGACTGCATCAGGGATAGGCATCAGACTCTAGGGAAGCCAGCGCACAGACTAGCCAGGTCCTAAGGCATGGCCGGGCATGACAAGAACTGGGCAATGCATCCCAGTATCTGGACGAGGAAACAGAGAGTCTTGGCAGTTATCTTTTGTAACTGAAGGCAGAAACTGATGAGAGAGCAACTGGAGTGATAATAAGGCAATGGCAGGAGTTTTGAGGGACCAGAGGTTATATTTAAACAGAAGACATAAGGTAGACAAAAAATTTCGTGAACTATTAAAGGCCAAAAAACTGGCCAGCAGAGAAGCTGAATTATAGTAGCCAGTTTCAAAGCTGATACCCCAGCCTGCCCTGGAGCCAGCACCAGTTCCCAGAGTTCTTATTCTGCCAGTGGCTCAACTGTCTGGGGCCTCCTGGGTTCCCAGGTATAGTGTCTTTACAATAAGTGCCACTTTACTTGAGGAGACTGGAGGAAGATCCCAATTTGTGTAATCAAAAGAGCTCAACCAGGGGAGTAGCACAGTGGTTTGAGCTTCCCATGTACAAGGTCCTGGGTTCAATCCCCAGTACCTCCTAAAAAAAAAAAAAGAGGTCAAACAATACATACAAAAATAATTGAAAACAGAGACTCAAAGAGCTACTTGTATACCAATGTTTACAATAGCATTATTCACAATAGCCAAAACATGGAAACAACCCAAGTGTCCATCAACAGACCAGACGAATGGATTAAAAAATGTGGTATATCCATACAATGGAGTATTATTCAGCTCTAAAAACAAATGAAGTGCTGATACACGTTACAACATGGATGAACCTTGAAAACTTTATTAAGTGAAATAAGACACAGACAAAAGGATAAATATTATATGATTCCACTTATATGAAATATCTTTAATATATAAATTGCTAGAGACAGAAAGTAGATTAGAGGTAACCAGAGGCTTGGAGAGTAGGTAGGAATGGGGAGTTATTGCTCAATGGGTACAGAGTTTCTGTTTGGGTCCATGAAAATGTTTTGTTAATAGATGGTGGTGATGGTAGCACAACAATATAAATAGTATTAATACCATCGAATTATACATGTAAAAATGATTAAAATGGAAAATATGTATATATATATATATATATATATACACACACACACACATATATACACACATATATATATAACCATAGTATAAATAAATAAATGGGGGGAGGGGAGAACTCAACCAAAAAAAGAAAAAGAGCTGCACCAAAAGATGGAAACTGGGCTGAAGTGGGCAGCCATCCAACTTTGGGGAGAGTCAGCACACTGTGCAGAACCATCTGTCAACCAAGGCACAATTTTTTTCTCCCTCAGTCCAATCTTAAAGCTTGAAAAAGGCAAATCAAAATGGAAAAACAAATAAGCAGGAACCTGAAATTCAGTTACAGTTAGAAACATAAATAAAGTTACTAATTAAGGTTTTCTACCAATTATCACAAAAGATAAAGGATAAGACATTTCCTGTTAAGACTGGGGAGCAGACTAAAAAAAATACTGGTTTACGGTACATAAAATAACGAACCACTAACTTGATAATCTCTCCAACCTATGAGTTCCATGTATGGTCATGAATATGATGGTAGGCCAAATTAGGGTTTAAAATCTGGGAACAAGATTTTAAATGATAGAGTTTTAGCCTCACAGTTACCTTGGCGGCATTTAGGAAGAGCGCCACCCAGACTTGCAGACACTCTGGACCTAAATGCCTGTGCCTGCCCAGCCTGGCCCCTCCTCTGTCCATACAGGCTGAATCTACCTGACCTTCAGGGGGACAATCATCCACACAGAATAACTGAAGTAAAGAAGCCGTAAAACCTCAGGGTAGGAGAGGGTGCTGCCCGCTAAGCTCCAAGCATTACTGGGTTTCCTAACCTGTGTATGACATCCTCTCTCCTCAGAGGCAGCCCTAACCTCCCAAATCCCAACTTATTTTTGTCCCTTCCCCAATGGCTCCTGTCCTTTTTTAAACTACCAAAGGGCCTCCTAATTAGTGATTCATTTGGGTTAACAATTTTCCTCCTTTAGAAAAGCAGATAAATCTTAGCAGTTAGGGGACAGGTAGTAGTAATTTACACATTGATGTGAATTCGGACAGCCTACTGCATTCTCTCAACCAACTGAAAGCCACATTCCACCTTCCAATACTCACTGCCATCCCCCTTGTCCCACCAGGAAGAGGGAAAACATTGGCACCTGAGTGCAGGGCATCCTTTGGAGGCTGACAGGTCATCCCTTGGTGCCTTGGAATGTGGAAAAGCCTGAAGAAGAGCTAAAAACACCCTGTCCTCTCCTGCCAACACCTGGAGAGACTTTCCGCTCTCAGCTCACTGTACCCCTTCACTCGGAGAGAGGACTTTGCAGACCTGATGCATACTACCACGACACCCCATCAAAAGGCATCTATCCACCAAGCGGCACGTGCAAGGATGTTCCCAACGGTCTTGTTCGTGACAGCCCCAAACTGGAAACAATCCAAATGTCCACTTACAAAAGAATCAATAAATCATAGTATTCATACTATGGAATACTACAAAGCAATAAGAACATGCAAAGGCATGGATGAGTCTTACAGGTATTATTCTAAGCAAAAGCCAGACATTGAATGGTTCTACCTACATATAGTTAAAGAAAGGTAAAATTAACCTTTGACAGACAGAAGTCAGAACAGAGGCAGAGGGTGGAGGGTTGGAAATATTGCTAGGGAGCTCAAGGTTGCACAAGAAAGGTTTCTGGAATATTAGAAATGTTCTATATCTTGAGCTGGATGGTGGTTACATACATGATTGTGTGTAAAAACTTACTGAAAATAAGTTTCATGCACCTCACTCTTTGTATGTTACACTTCAATAAAAAATTAAAATAAAAAAAGTGCTACCTGACACCCTAAGCCGGAACGTTTCATTCATGGCCCTCAGAATAGCCTCTGCACTGTCTGCTCGAGCTGGAAGCCCCTCCGGGTGTCATCCACCCTCTTGGTTTTCTCATCCCTTCCTGGCTCTGACCCCACCCTCCCTGGGCCATCTCCTCTTCCAACCATACCTTCCACTCTGCCTCTGGAACTGTCATCTAGAGCCTGCAAATGTCCCCACATTTGCCCCCACCTCAGAGCTCTACCTTAGCCAGAGGCTAGATTTTCCACACTCATCTTATAATCCTCCCAAGTACAAGCTGCTCATTTCCCCACGTGTCTCAGGGCCAGGAGAAAACCAAGTTTCCCTGGTCACTGTAATCTCCAGACAATAATGTACCCAGCAGTCCCTACAACCTAGGAACAGGCCTCTCACCTCCTCCTCTCTGACTGGCCTGGTTATCTCCCTCCAGTCTCCTGCTCCTACATTCCTCCCTTTTCTCCTTTCTCCCTCCAAGAACCTGATTCCTGGGGAGTGATCTAACAAGCCCTGCCTCAGCTTATCTCTTCATTCCTGTGCCCCAACCCTTCATTTTCCAACCCCCAGGTAACCACAGCCCAGCAGGCACTATTTTCTAAAATGTAAAACTCAAAGTCCCAGTTGTCCTTCCTTATCTCACTTCCTCATTCTCACCCAATCTGCTCCAACACTTGAATGAAATCACCAGAATGATCCAACCTTTCCTCTCCTCCCCTGGACTTCACTTCCTTCTACCCAGGCCTGGAACAAATGACCAATTTCCAAATTCCCTCCCTCCAGCACCCTTAGTTTCCTGCCCCCATTGACTCAACAGATACTTCTGCCTAACCTCTGCCCCATCCACCTTCTCTCCTCTCTCTACTGAAGAAAATTCCCAACGGCTCTATGACTGCCTTCTTTACCACGTTATGAGCTCCAACTTCGGTGGGACCCTCCAGGGTTCAGGAAACCTTCCTCTTTTCCCAGGTAGCTCCAGACCTTTACCTCTTGTCTCCAGCATCCTCCCTCTTCTACCTCTGCTCTCCCTCCATCAGCTGATAATGATACATCCCACTTCATCAAAATAGTAAGACCCTCAGGTTTAAATTCTTTCATCTTTGTTCTCTGCCCCCTTGAAATCTACCCATATATTCACCCACTTTCCCTCAATCCCAAGAAAAGCATCAAGCTCTCCCCTCTCTTCATGAATCGGATCCCCTTGCCTCCTCCAAGACCTTGGTCCATCAACTACCCCACTTCCTTAATAACTCCAACCACTTCCTTCCTCCTTCCCTAACGAACAAGCTCAGGATCCTCTCATCCCAGTGTAGATGGGCATCCCTGGCTAACTGATCCAGCCAATATTTACTAAGCACCTGTCAAATAGCAGTCACTGCTGGAGACATCAGAGCTCCACCCTGAACAAGGTGACCAGGTCCCTGATTTCACTTACATCACAGTGGGGGAAAGTCAACCTGAAAACAAATACATGAACAAGATGGTGATAATGAACAAACTTAAGGAAGAAAACAAAAGAGGGTGACAATGGGGACATGGTAAGGACTACTTCACATATGACTTCTCAGAGGAGGTGACATTTGAGCCGAAACCTGAAAAGCAAGGAGGAGCCAGTGAGGAGGCAGTCTGGGCAAAGAGCACCCGAGGAAGATGGACAAGCCAGTGCTCAAGCCCCAAGGCAGAACAAGCCCAGCATATGTGGAAAGAGTAGGAAGCCAGCGTGGCAGGAGTGTAGAGGACACAGTGATAAGCTCAGACAGGGAGGCAGGGGCCATGGTATGCAGGCCCTGAAGACCACGCTAAGGAACCTGGAAGCCACTGGAACGTTTTCAGCAAGTGAGTGACATAACAGGTTTCCTCTGGCTGCTGCGTCAGGGAGACACTGTAGGGGGCCAGAGTGGAAGCAGGCTACTGACATAGTCCAGGCCAGAGGTGATGGTGCCTCAGATAGAGGAGCGGTGGAGGCGTATACGAAGTGGCATGGTTGTTGGTGTGTTATCCTCACTTGTTTGCTTCTCTGATGAAGGAGGAAGGCAATGATGCACAGCTGTTTGGAGAGGGACCAAGAAGTGTTCTGTGAGATGTTGCAGGGTGCTAATGGATTGAATCGTGTCCCTGAAAAAGATGTGTTCAAGTCCTAATTCCCGCTTCCGTGAATGTGACCTCATATGGAAATAGGATCTTTGAAGATATTATTAGTTAAGGCTAACCTGAATCAGAGTGGAACTTAATCCAATATGACTCAAATCCTCTCAGGCAGAGGAAATGTGGACACAGTCTGTAGTAAGAGACAGAAGAGGAGAGAGACAGTGGTGTGACAGGGCAGACACTGAGCTATGGACTGCTGCCAAGCCACCACCATAATGCTACAGACATGAAAGCATGATTCTGCTCACACCTTGGCTTTGGGCTTCTAGCCTCTAAAACTGTAAGAAAATAAATTCTTGTTGCTTAAGCCAACAAGTCTATGGTATAGCAGCCCTGGCAAACTAAGACATGGGGTAAAGGACAGAGAGTCATGCAGCTCAGGGCCTCCAGGAGATGTGATGGGGCCCAGGATGGGGGCATATACTCCCATTCTGCACTGACACCTTAAGGGATGGCCTTTGAAATGCACAATAGTATGTTCTTCGTGGGGGGCAGGCAGCATCAGTGGTAAAGCCATGTCTGCTTTCATCAAGGAAGTTCCCAACAGGCCATTGGCAGCCCTCTTCTCTTCTGCTACACCCCCACCCTGAGTGATCTCATTCTCAGATTTGGCTACCACACATATCATGTGCAAAGTAGTTTACAGTCAGAGCTGCCTCTGAGGCCAGACTGGCTGTGAACCTCCTGGACACCTCCATCCAGACGTACCACAGACGCCTCAAGCTTACTGGGTCCAAACCAGCTGGTTGTTACATGATACCTTTTCCCCACCCTTCCCTGGCCTAACCAATCCCACACCTCCTGTGGTCCCCATTTTAATGAGTCGTGTCAGCATCCACCCAGGCACTCAAGAAAGAATCCCAGAAACTGTCTTTGATTCCTTCCTTTCCCTTAATTTCCAAATCCAATTGGTCAACAAGCCCTCCCTCTAAAGGCCTCATAAGTCCATTCCCTTCTCTCCAGCCCCACTGCCACTAGTTCAGACTCTCATCATAAGTCTCCTGGATTCTAGTTAGAATAATGGTAGATTCCAGGACCCAACACATTTAGCAGGTGCTCAGTAAATATTTTTTGAATACATGAGAGAATGCATGAGTGAAAAAATGAATGAGGAAATCAATCAATCAATAAAAAAAAGAATGAATGTATGCTATGTAGAGAAAAAGAAAACTAAGGAATCTATAGTCTAGTGGGAGACATGGCAATTGACCAGGGACAAGGCATAAAGCAGAGTGCATTTGGGGGGGCGGGGGGCGGTAGAGAGGGGAGACAGAAATGAAGATTTGTTGAGTGTCCTCAGTTAATAAACCAGGTGTTTCTCATACAGTAGCTCACCTGACTCAACTAACAACCATATGATATATTGCTCTACAAATGGAGAAACTGACATCCAATCAAGTTAAAATAACCATCCAAGGTCACCTGACTCATAAGTGGCAGGGTTCAGATTCAAACCTAGGTCTATAGGCCCCAAATCCCTTGCTCGTCAGTGGGCATAGGCTTAAAGGACAGGCCAGACTTCAAAAGATAATAATAATAATCCACTGTATTAGTCAGGGTTCTCCAAGGAAACAGAGCAGATGGAAATTTTATATATACTATATATATTAAGAGATTTATTATAGGAGTTTGGCTCACACAGTGGTGGGGACTCGCAAGTCTGAATTCTGCAGGGCAGGCTGCAAGTCGGGAACTCGATGGTAATACTGAATTCCCCAGGAGAAGCTGGCTGGCTGAAGTAGAGACAGAAATTCTTCTTTCCCACCGCCAAAATCATCAGGTCTCCCTTTAAGGGCCTTCAACTGATTGGATGAGACTTCTCCCATTGCTGAAGGTAATCTGCTTTGTTGATGGCAGATGTCATCAGCCATAGATGCAATCGACTGACTGATGATTTAAACCCATGAAATACCCTCACAGTAACAATCAGACCAGTGCCTTCTTGACCAGACAACTGGACTCCATAACCTGGCCAAGTTGACACATGAACTTAACCATCATACCAACCCACAAGAGTGCTACCGATGGGCAGTCACTGTCCTAAGTATTTTACATAGATCCTCATCATGTAGTTCTAATATTATTTCCATTTTATAGACAGGGAAGCTGAGACACAGAGAAATTAACAAGTATTTACCAAAGGTCATCCAGCTACTAAGCCACTTTGGCAGTTTGAGGTGATTTATGAATCCCAAAAATAGAAAGATTATGTTTGTAAACGAATCTATTCCTCTGAGAGTGATACCCCTTGATTGTATTAAATTCAAAGGATTTAAGTTTACTTGATAAAATCAATTTAGAGCTTTTGATTCAACCATATCAGTAGGGCATGACTCAGGTTGAGTCCCCACCCCCTTGGTGTCTCACTCAAGGAGACACATGGGAAGAGAGAGAGCTCTGTTATGTTGGATCCTGGGGCCCCGGGGAGAGATGGACCATTTGCCTGATAGCTTACAACTGACCTTGGGAAGACCTTGGGAGACTGATATAGTAAGCCCTGAGAGATAAGCTCTCACCAGGAGAGAGAGGACTGGAAGCCCAGAGGGAAAGGAGAGACCTGGCAGAGATGAGCAGCCATCTTGCTTCAACATGTGCCAACTGACTTTGGTGAGAAAACAACCTTGAGTTGGACTCTACGGCCTTGCAACTATGTGCTTTTTACCCCCAAATAAATACCCCTTATAAAAGCAAACAGATTTCTGGTATTTTGCAATGGCACCCCTTTGGCAGACTAATACAGCCAGAGAATTAGGATTTGAACCCAGGCAGTCTTGTTCCAATGCCATGTTTGTAAGATCCTTTAACCTTATGTTTTACTGCGTCAATGACAGAGGTGAGAGGGAAGAAGTAAATTCCAAGTACAATATGATTTCATGCAGGGAAGCAAGAAAGTACAGGTCATGTTTGGGAACTGCTTCCTGTTCCCAGGAATCCAGGGTATTAGAGGGAAATAAGCCTTGAGAGAAATGATGGAATGCGGCTTCCTATTATCCAGCAGAGGGCCATGTGCTGGTCTTGCTTGGTGTTTAGGTGCCTCCATCTTTCACAGGTAGTAAACAGTTAGAGGAGAGTGGTCACTGTTTTCTTAACCAAGGCATTTAGTTCCCTCACATTTGAAGGTAGAAAAGTTAAAAGGCAAAGGAATTACTGATTTGATTTGTTCAAGTCTTCTGGTCACTAAGTGGTACAACCATCCCCACAGTCTGTGAAAATAAATATTGGCACCCAGACCCTCGGCATTTGTTTTTACTACAGTTTTAGTTTTAAAAGCCTACTTCTAACATATTCGTTCTCTTTCTAATTTTGTTTCACACTACTTCAAATGTGAACCAATAAATTGCCATCTTTATCTCACTACTATGAGGTTATACGCAACATAAATTTATAGTAGGCAAACTTTAGTAGAAAAACATTAAAAGGCAGATCCTGAAAGTTAACCTCTAACATTGTTTTGGGAAAGGTCAGAAAGAATGGGCCTGTCAAGTAATTTAAACAAACCCATAGGTCATTTTGAAACTACTAGGACTCTAATCTTATCAGCCACAGGCAAAGGTCATCTTGGAGTCTGTAAATGCTATTCTAGGTCTTCCTTCATGAGAATCTAGGGATTAAAAAATGGTCACAGCGTCGAGGCTTCCCAGGTTTATTACAGTCAGTGTTTGAGACCAACAACCCCTCTGTCATCCTCACCACATAAGGAAGCAGGAGAGACCTAAGTGCTGGGTCAAAGAGCCCACAGAAACGATTTCTGGTTTCTGAAAGTAAATATGCCAAAGCAAAGAAATTCTTTTTGCATATTTTTTAATTTAAGTTGAATTAAAAACAATATAATTCGGTAAGCCTGAAAATAAGAGATGCAGAAATGTCAATAACCAGCGGACTGCATACTCTGGGTTGCTCAAGACAATCCTGGTTTATACTTGTCGTCTCAGTATCATTATTAATAGCACACACACATACACACACACACACACACACACTTGAAGAGTGCACAAAAGTGCTATTGTTTGGATGATAAGTGTTTCGTGATCACTCTACCCACAAATAAACAATTATCACAATTTTGGTACATTTCCTTACAGTCTTTTTTCACATACATATACATACATATCTTTTTAGAGAAGTTGTACGTTTACAGAAAAATCATGTATAAAATACAAAGTTCCCATTTAACATATGTATTTTTAATTGTTATAAATGTTTACCCAATTCTATATCTTTTTTCCATCAATTTTTATTAGAACAAAAATAATATTCTATATTTCTAGATAATCAGCCATTGTATTCCACTGAGTAGATCTTACCTTTCCTCTATTTTTGAACATTTAGGTTGCTTCAAGGTAGTTCTAAAGGAAAGGAATTTATGGTGTACTTGGATGACCTGTGTGTAAACCTTGAGAAAACTTCCAACCCAAGTTAAGGGAGAGGCAAAAAAGTAATAATTTGGAAGAAATTTTACAAATTCCATTTTTGTGAACAAGACAACCCCTTCCAAATCAACTCCTTCATTTATCCCTTTAATAAATATTTTCTGAGCACCTACTATCTTCAGGCACTACAGCAGGTGCAATATAGAGCCACATGTCCCATTGGCACTACTCCCAAATGTGGCCCAAATCTCATCACTTCTTACCAAATTTGCAGCTGAAACCCTAGTCAAGGTCACCCCGATCTCTCCCCTGGACTCTGAAGCATCTACTCATGCCCTGTACAATCCAGAGTTATCTTCTCAAAGCAAAAATCAGATCGAAACCCTCTTCTGCTTAAACTCCTCCAGTGAGTCCCCAATGAAGTAAGAAAAAACCCACACCCCCTGCCAGGACTTCTGAGCTCCACCTGATGTGGGCGCTGCCCCCACTTATCTCCTCCTCTCCTCTCGGCTCGGCCACACTGCCCTTCTTTCTGTCCCTTGCATACACCATGTGCATTCCATCCCAAAGCCCTTGCACTTAGATTCCCTCTTCTTGGAATGGTTTTCCTCTAGATCGCTTCTGGCTGTGTTCTCGCCTCAAACTGTCACCAAAGTCATCTTCCCTGAGATATCTTTACTACAGTTTCTCCCTCCTGAGCCATTCTCTTTCCAGTTACCCTATTTTATTTTCTTTTACAGCACTTAACTTGAATTTATATTATTTGTTGGCATGTTTTTTTCCTCCCTGCAATGTGAGGGAGAAGAGGACAGAGACTCTGACTAGTTCGCTGCTATAGCCCAGAGCCCAGCAAACAATAATAGGTGAGCAATAAATAACTGACAAATAAGTGAATGAACAAACGAATGGTGGACAAGATAGTCACTCTGAGAATATATCCTTATTTAATCCTGAAAGTATGACAAAACCTTTTTTGTTTGCTCTGCAAAACGATCTAGTACTATTATGTGACAATAATAAAATAGTGTTTATCCATGTACACATGATCAATACCACTAAACATTATCACCTGGATTAAAGGAATTAAATTTGTGCTTTATTAGGACCCCCAAAATAAAAGAAGAAAACCCCTAGGGGTCTAAAATTTGCAATAGTGATTCCTAAATAGCACTAAGGTCTGTAACCAAGTTTTTAATGGTCCACAGCAAAAATAAAATACTTTTATAAAGGTAAAAATCTCTCAATTTAAAGGACTCTCCTTTATTCTGAGATTATATCTTTCCTAATTTGGGGGTATCAAAATATTCTTTCTTTTATAAAATGACAGTGATGGTATTTGATAGCTTTGGGGGAAGATTTTTATGTCTTTTATATAAAAAATTAGTTGGCATCCTATGTAAGGCCCCAACCTTCTTTTTGAAATTTTAGCAATCCAAGAATTCCTCAAATCTGGGCACATGGTGTCAGCACTGCCCATACACCCTCTCAAGTGTGTACCTCAGAGGGGTTTTACCAGCTGCCTGTAAAATTCCCAGGGCCTGTCTGCTCTGTGGTGGGAAAGAGGCCAGGACCCATCAATTAGTGATGTTTGCTGTGGGTAGAGAGGAGGGTGGCGAGGAGAAGGGAGAGAAATGTGGGGAGCATGATATGAGTACTACATCTGATAATGGTCACCCCTGCCCTAGGACATGTCAGAGCCCAGTATTAAAGCATAATTGAACATTTTAAGTGCCTTGTTCAGCCCCCTAACCTAAGTCATTGCTGAATACAAAGGTGTGTGATTCATTCCCAGCCTCAACAAAACCCTGGGAAGCTGTCGATGTGAAACCCATTAATTCCAAGGCCCGCACCAGGAGAGGAATGCTTTGCCAAGGTAGTGTGGCCAGGAAAAGTCTCAGTGGGAAGAAGTCACAAAACTGACCAAACTAAACAAAGCCAGTGAGAGTCTTTTTCAAAGACAGCTAATCTTGAAATCCTGTCAGCAATCCAAAGTCCAAAGATTAACAAAATACCAAGGAGGAAAACAAATGCAAATAGGGAATAGGAAAGAAAATCAAGATCAGCTTGATTCTAGGAGCAGATTGGACATATTAGTGTTTTCTGTGAATACATATAGATTGAAGCAAGATCCAGGAACTTTAACCAAGTTTTTAATCTTTGTAAATTTGTAAAGGATGAGACAGTTGGGAGAACTGTCCGTGTCTACACTCCCAGGATCAAATAACCCCCGACCAAATAACTCTGCCTAGGCACGTGCTCTGGGCCACTTGGTTAGCTCTGCTACCTCGTGGACAAGAAAATGGGCACAAAAGAAATGATCCCATCAGAGACAGGCCAGCGTTCACACTTAAAATAAAGGGTTTACTGACTTTAAAGTCTTTTTTTTTTTTTCTTTTTTTTTTGTTTTGACTCTAAAGTCTTGAGCTCACATACCCTTTGACCCAGCACCCCACCTTCTAGGAAGGCATCCTTCAGACAGACCAGCAGCCAGGTGCAAAGCCTTATGTGGGAAACTGCTCATTTGTAGCCTTGTTTATAATTGTGAAAAAGTTGAGACAACCCAAATGCCCGTCAGTAAGGAAATAATTAAATAAAAAGTATGACGCAGTCATGGAATACCTTATAGTTGTTTAAAGGAAAGAAGTAAATCTGTAAGTGCTGAGATAGGACAATGTCTACAATGTACAAAGTGGAAAAAGTAAATTGCAGAACAGCATGAAGCGTATGAGTCCATTGTTTAAGTGTATACATATATGTGTACGCATTTATGTTTATATATGCATAGAAAATGGTCCAGAAGGATATATGACAAAGTGAAAGGGATGGGAGTGAGGCAGGATAGAATAGGAACCTGCAGAGGAGGGGCAGAAAGCCCCAAGTGTCAATTCTTAGAACACACACATCCTTATTGGAATGCAACTTGCAACATTTTCACACTGCAGAAAGAAGGAAAAGCAGGAAGACACCCCCAATTTACTTTCATAATGACCTCACGCAGTAAACATGCAGCAGGGCTCGTGGACAGTGGCCAGAGGCCAATTGCTGCCGGTCAACGTGCCCTGCAGAGCTCGTGGACAGTAACCAGAAGCCAACCATCGCCAAACAATGTGCCCTAGAAACCAAACCACCCAATGAGTTTCCCCCGCTTCGTCTTAAATACATCAATCAGAGCAGACCCTAACCCCTTGCGATAGCCAATAAAACCAGAACACCCTAGAGAAAGGATGCATCCCTTCCTTGAGCATGCTCACACTCACATCCTTGATTGTGTACTTCCTCCTCATTAAATTCTTTTCTAACTTTCTTATAACCGTGGTGCGTCCCTGAATTCTTTCTTACAACATGACAGGAACCTGGAAATCAGCTCTGGCAACAGGGGGAGTTCATTTTTTACTTTAAACACTCCTGGATTGTTAACAACTTAATTTTTTTTTAATGTAATACTTTTGTAATTTTTAAATATATATTTATACATACAATACATATATAAATATATAAAGTAAGAGCCCCACAGTGCTCAACATTCCTCTTTTGCTCAATCAGGAAAACCAGTTACTAAGAAAGGAAACAAGGCCTAGAGAAGTGGATGTTTGACTTCCTCTCTCTAGCCACGTTTGCTATTTCTCCCTTCTTTAGCTGACACATCACATTGTATTTTTATTCATTTTTTATCAGTCAAAAACACTTAATTTTTGAGGCAGAATTTACATTAGAAGAAAAAACAAAAACTCAAGAGCAAATGTAAGTGGTTTGGAAGTCAGCTAAAACCAGCCCAAACTGGCTCAATACAAGCTGGTGGCATTATCAGCTTGGAACAGCTAACAGCTTTATAGGCCTAATAACATCTCATTGATATTCCCATCCAATGGTACACATATTGTCCACACCAATCTCTGAATGAGCTATTATTTATTCATAATTCATCCTCTCCCTGCTTCCAAATGGATTCAAAGCAGTTCCCAAATGGATTAAAGACAGCCAACAATAGTTGACCTGGACATGGTAAAGCTGTGAACATAGAAATTGAGATACAGAAATGGTAAGAATGTGGAAGGAGTAAAAGTCCTATTGTAAATATAAACTCCTAGCATTAAGTTATTTACTTTCCTGTTCATACACATTAGAACTCCTCAGAGGCTGTACTGTAAAGCCAAGGTTTATAATAATCAGGAAAACAACAATCCAGAAAGACATTGCAACAACATCCCCTTCTACTGATTCAATGAATTAAATCTAAATTCAACAAGTTTCCCTATGTTCTTCAAAGGTCCTTGGTATTTTTCATAAGCCACTCTCATGACCATATAAGTACAGTAAACCTTTTGAAAACATACCTACATTGCTCCACTGAAACAGAAGTTCAATAATCTTCAATAACTAGCTTGGAAGGCAGCATCAAAGAGTTTAGAACACCGGTTTGGAGCCATTCGGATCTGGGTTCAAATCCCAAGTGTGCCACTGACAGCTGTGCGAACTTGGACACGTGATTTAACTTCTCTGAGCCTCAGGTTTCTCATGTGGGGAAAAAAAGATCCTAATGGTACCTGTTTACAGAGTTGTTTCAAGAATTAACTCAGATAACATCCTTTAAAGTATTTAGCAAGTGTGCAATAAAAACTAAGTATGGCTTCTGGCAAAATTCTTGGTATCTTTTTCTTCAAGATATAAGAACCATGAAAGGTGCAAAAAAAAAAACTGTATTACTCCAATAAAAAGCTGGATTGGATATATGCACATATATACATGTACATCTCCAAGGATCAGAGAGAGAAAAGCAAGATTTACCTTTTTTTCCCCCCTAAAGATATATTGCACCAAATATTAAGACAAAGGACACTGGACTTTAAGAAAGAGGTCCACCCCAGTCTTTATAATCTGGTGCTGTTAATTTTCTTGTGTGTACTCTGCTAGCATTATTACAAAAACTAAGAAATGGTCCTAGTTTCTGCAATTTTAGCACAGTGCTTATACAAGAAGGTAAAGACTTGCCTTTCTTAATTGATCCAGAGGAACCCCAGCACTTTTTTTTTTTTTTTTTTTTTTTGAGGTACCAGGGGCCAGAGATTGAACTCGGGACCTCATATGTGGGAAGCTGGCGCTCAACCACTGAGCCACATGGGCTTCCCTGAGTTGGTGTTTTCATTTCTTTTGCTTGTTGTTTTTGTTTTTTCAGGAGGCACCAAGAACCAAACCCGGGACCTCCCATGTGGGAGGCAGGTGCTTAACTGCTTGAGCCACATCCACTCCCCGCTGCACATTTAAGTATAAGAAATATCTATATATAACTGCAAACACTGTGGCAAAAATCAACTGGGCAAACAGACTATGGTATTGGTACAGAAAATATGCACCAGTCTAGCTATTTATGATTGACTACAATAAAAAATGTAGGTGTGATTTAATAATACTTGTGTCTTATAATTCTAGTATATTCCAGAGGAATTATTATTGCTTCCAAGAGAGTCCCTAGAGGGGCCTTTCCACAACTTAGATGCTTAGGACAACTTGGCCTATTTGGGGGCTTTTTGGGGTTTTTTGTTTTAAAGATTTATTTTTATTTATTTAACCCCACCCTCCCACCCCCCGCCCCATTTGCAGACGCTGTCTGGTCTCTTGTCCATTTGCTGTGTGTTCTCTGTGTCTTCTCGTCTTCTCTTTAGGAGGCACCAGGAACCAAACCTGGGACTTCCCAAGTGGGAGAGAGGCGCTCAATCACTTGAGCCACCTCAGCTCCCTGGTTTGTGTCTCTCATTGTCTTTCCTATTTGTGTCTCTTTGTTGTGTCATTTTGTTGTGTCAGCTCACCTTCTCCAAGAGGCACCAGGAACCAAACCCAGAACCTCCCATGTGGTAGGCAGGAGCACAATCACTTGAGCCACACAGCTTCCAACTTGGCCTATTTGAACACCATTGTTAAATTTTCCTCAGGCTCCTGTTTTCCATGCTAATTATTCCCAGGTATTTGTAGCGCTTACTAATCTGAATAAAGAAAAGTTTAAATAAGTGTCCTTTCCAAGTTTCCAGTAAAATGAAGAGATAGTAATAAAAACAGGTATTGTTTACAAGTGCCACGTATGTGCCACCACTGTGCTGGATATATTATGTGCACTACTTCAATGAATACTCACAATCACCCATTTTACAGATGAGGACACTAAAGCTTAGAGAGGTGAAGTCACTTGCTCAAGGTCACCATGGGGGAGAGGGGACAAGACTAGAACTGAAACCCATGTGTTATTAGTTAACCACTATTCACTTTTCGGATCTCAGCTCCAATCTCGCTGACCCAGGGCAGCTAGCCCTCCATCCCCGCAACAACAGCCTCTTGCACCATCATCTTCCTCTGTAGCTCTGAATAAATGATATTTTCACCCTTTTTTGTGTAATTATTGAATTAACGTCTGTCTCCCCACCAAACTGTAAGCTCCATGATAGCCGAGCCCCTGGCTATCCTTGTTAATTTTGGATCTCCAGTATCTACTGTAGTACTGGCACATAACAAGTCCTCCATACACATTTACACTGATGGAATGAATAGATGGAGAAAAGCAGTGCTCAGAAGTTACCCAGCAGCTCAAGGCACAGAACTAACAAGACACAGGCAGACCCGTTTACACCCCCATGTGGCATCATAGTACCAGCTCTCCATTCATCATTTGGGGGGCGGGGGCAAGACAAGGCTGAAGCAAACCCATCCCCAGCACTGGAAGGACTCAAGGCACTCAGTCTCTCCGCAGTGCGATGCAGCAGGACCTCGCCATCAGTGGAGGGTGGGATGAGGTGTGGGTTCGGGCCCATCTCTGGTGCCTGAACCAGGTCTCAAGTCCTGCTGAGTGACCCTGGGCCACTTGCTTAACCTCTGTGTGCCTCAGTATCATAATCTATAAAATGGGATTAACAACAGATGCTATACAGTTACAGTGAGGAATAAACAAGTTAATATATGACAAACACCCAGGCCAATGCTCAGCTTAGAACAAGGACTAGAAGTGTTTGCTGTTAATGATTATTATTAGGTTAAAAATAAAAAGAACTAATAAGAACGACAGTTTGTCCTTCGTTTTTCCCACTGGAACAAGCCCAGTGAACATGGGTGGCAAAAGGCCACCAGAGGTGAGAACAAGGCTTTCATCAGTTAACATAGGGCAAACCCATCGTGGTTACAGAATAATGAAAATTACACCAATGAGTCATTGTTCTCACCCATAATCCTGGGTTTCTGGACAACCCTGGTCACTTTCAGATTTAAAATCATGTGTTTTTTTAGCTATCAACTCTATTTACGTCTTTGGCTGTCCCTAGAATCCAAAACTATCATCTGCTGCAATGAAACTGAACTGCAGATTTTTACTCAGTATAATATTAAGCAAGTAAGTTGTGAAAGATATAATTTACATATATATTTGGTACAAATATGAAAATCTCAAATTTGGCAGCTTTAATCCCATTTATAGAAAAGGAAGCATTCCTTTTAAAAGTAAAAAATAAAAACTCTTTGATTTTGCATTACATTAGCCACCTTGCAGTTAAAAAACACTATCTAAAAACAAAATGAAAAAAGAAAAAAGAAAAAAGAAATAACAAAAAATATATATATATTAAAAAAAAACACTATCAAGGGAGCAGATGTGGCTCAAGCAGTTGAGCACCTTCTTCTCACATGGGAGGTCCCAGGTTTGGTCCCGTGCCTCCTAAAGACAAGCAAACAAACGAAAAAACCAACTCGGAGGAGCCAATGTGGCTCAGTGGTTGAGCGCCGGCTTCCCACAAACAAGGTCTCCAGTTCAATCCCTGGCCCCAGTACCTCAAAAAAATTAATAAATAAATAAAACTATCAAGTAAGTCTGACTCCAGCAAACAAGTGTTCCAGTGATCACATCTGTAGGTCTTTCTATGCACACAAACACATAAATTTATTATTTACTCTTCATCAATCCAATTAATACATTTTGTTTGAATCACTTTTATGATTCATTTTTGTTGATTCTTTCCACTACCTATGACTTATTTTTTAATCTGCTTTCTATTTCCTTCCTCAGATAGTTTGTTTTCTCTAAGCAAAATCACATGCAGTTCACAGGCTATGCCCTTGATACTCAACTATGGAACTGAAAGAAACCAGGAAAAAAGGATTGAAGCAATAGCTACTATGCAAAATTAGTATAAATCTCAGCACTTCTTCACAAATCAATGTCACAGGGGTTCAAAGCTATATATTTTAAACAAGCTGTATAGCACCATCCCATGCTATACTCATTTAAGATAGAAAATTATTGAACTAATACAAGCATTACATCTCTCCAGAGAATAGACTATCCTTTGAAAACACATCCACAGAAAAGCTATTTCAGTCTAATAAAACAAAAAGGAATAACTTTTCAAAAAAGAAAGTTATATTTTCTACCTGTCAGAAATTCGGGTTCTTAAAAGCTCAGGTTTTGACTGTCAGTCTGATGATAGGCTCAGTTTCCGCAATGTTTTTTATTTTTATGCCACAAGTGAACAATGAGCTTTGAGAGGAGAGGGTGGAGACAAACAGGAGGTGGGGTTTTGTCACATGAATGTTCAGGAAAAAAGAGAAAACACACATTTGCCACACTGGTTTGGCTGAGTCCCAAAGTCATCTAGGGCCTAAACTATTTAACCCTTATTTAGCATGCAATCTTACAGTATATAATTTCCCCTGGATATTCTTTTCAAAGAGTGCCAGTTATAGTGGGTCCTCCCATCCTTACAAAACAATCTGTGAATGCCCCATTAAGCAAGCATCGAGTGGGAGAAACAATAGCATTTGCGCATGACAGTAAAGACTTTAGTTTGAGGGTTCTAACAAGATCAGGTGTCAGCTAAGTGGTTTGCTGGTTAGCCCTTCAGGGAGGGTTGAAATGGAATACCCATATCCCCTAAGAGCCACAAACACAAATGCAACAAACACATACGCACAATCACACACACCACAATCGCACACCTAGCTCCTTCCTCCTTTTGCCAGCAAACTTCTACATCTTGACTCCTAAATACGCATCCTGCAAACTTTTTATATAAATAATCTGCCCTTCCCTGAGAGAAGCAGCAAGGGTATGTGCAAGAAGAGAATTGGTTCTATTGTTGAGTCTACCACCTGGGGCTACAGCCTCTCCCAGCTTCTGTTTCCTTAGCTGCAATAAGGCAGAGAAGGGAGAGAGTAAGCTAGAGCTATGTTTCCAAGAGCCCTGAGCAATTCTAAGGTGAAAGTTTTAAAAAGTATGTGTGACCTGCACTTTGAATGAAGTAAATCCATAGCTAGGCCCATTCACAATCACTAGGACCTTGAATTTACTCAGAATATAATTTTTTTTTAAGTACTGGGGCTGCCGGGGATTGAACCCAAGACTTTCTATGAGGGAAGCCACTGGCGCTCAATCACTGAGCCACATTGGCTCCCCTGAGTTGGTTTTTTCATTCGTTTGCTTGTTAGTTTTTGTTTTTAGAAGGCACCAGGGACAAAACCCAGGACGTCGCATCTGGGACCTCGCATGTGGAAAGCAGTCACTCAACCACTTGAGCCACATTCGCTCCGGAGAATACAATTTTAAGGAACTCAAACTGCTTCGCAATAGTTCTACATCTCCAGTAACTCCTCCAAGTAACTGATACAGTTGACAGTGACCAAAGCTCCTGTTATTTTCTGTAAAAGCCAAGTTCCTCCCCTTCTGTGCACAGCATGGGGAAGCAATACCTGGGGGCCACTGCCACCTGACAGGAGGGACATGACTCAGCCTCGCCTCATTCTGAGAAAAGCACCCACTGGAAAGATCTGGTACGCACACATACCACCCAGAGGCCAGCTGTAAGCTGGGACAGAACCTGTGTGATTCAGGCTCAGGGAAGACTAAGTCCTCTCAGGGGTCTCCCACCCACCCACCGCCCAGAACCGTCTCTCATTCGGCAAGCACTGACTGCACGGCAAGCACTGACTGCACGGCAAGCCAAAGGCCACCATTTGATGTCACCATGTATGCATCTGTTTATTGCTTGTTATCTGTCTCCAAGAGAGGAGGGCAGACACTATGTCTTTTTCATGACTAACTTTTACTGACTGCTGGCACAGTGCCTGCCACTTGGTAAGTACTTAATGAATATTTGATGACTGAATGAATAAATGACATCCTAATCACAACAACCCTTTGAGGTGGGGAAAGTATTACTGTATCTGTTTCTCAGATGAGAATAGAAGAGGATGACTTCCCCCAAAGACAAGCAAGCTGGTACCCTTTTCCTTTGCCCCCTTCCTTTATGACAGGAAGAGGGGTAATAAATTCATTCATTATTACCTACCTGTCCCTTTGCACAACTTCACTTATCAGATAATGTAGCAGAGAAGGGGCCTTGAGAGACTGACACTCTATCACCTAAGTTTTGAGGGAGTGAGAAAAATGGCAGGAATAAGAGGAAGTGGACTGAGGGAAGGGAAGGGCCAGGAGATAAAGCTCTTAGGAAGGAAGACCTGGCTGGGTTCCCTAAGAGGTCCTGGGTATCCCAGAGTCAGGAAGCACAATCTGAGCACCTGTGAGGGAAGAGGGATTCCCAAAGGCAGCAGAACAAAATACAGGGAAGGGCAGCTGGTCTGGAAGACACAGATTCCCATTTCTGCTTAAAGTACTCCCACCTGATTTGGCTGTATTCCTTTCAGGTGTCAGGATCATTCTCTCCAACAACCCTGAAGGTTCTGAGGACTTGTCTGCTCAGAGACCAGCTCTACGTGCTGAAAGGCCACAGACCCCAAATACTAAAGGCCTGAAGGTGCTGGCTTGTGGCAGGCACCACGACAGGGCCAGGCTCAGCCTGGGGCCCGCCATTAGCCTATGGGGCCCTGCCAAGCCACACAGCTGTGGTTTCTGCTCCTCTCTCAGTGGGGACAGAGAAGAAGTCGATGACTGGCTTTGAAGAAGCAGGTAACTATGACTATACAAACATGAGAGCCAGCTACAGCTACCACTTAGTATCCCTATGAGTACCAATATTGTATCCCTAGAGAAACTGGGTCCTGGTGCTCCAGTACCAGGAAGGTACTAGGGGTGGTCCCTGAAATCCATCCACTTGTGGGTGGAAACAGGGAGTGCAAAAGATAGGGAAGTGATCTTGGTTAGAAGCAAGACCACTCAAGTTAGGCAGATAGAGGAGACAAGGTGAGTGTGGAGAAGATTCCAGAGTCATTGCTCAAAAATGAGACCCACCTTCCCAGTTAAAGCATCATCCTGCCACCTACTTGATGAATCTTTTAGGACACTAGGAGTGGGCACACTGGTCCAACTTTCAGGGCCACCATCGCTGGCTTCCTCCTCCTAAACAGCCTTATTTTCTGCTTCTCCCCTGAATGCTCCCACCACTCTAGTGAGGTCCCTCCTCTTCCTCTTGTGGCACAGTAGCCTGCTGTCCCTGGATGCTCCTCCATCTCCTCTTTGCCTACCCCTCTCTTACCCATCTGTTAAGGCAAAATAACAACAGCAAACACAAAGTTCTTGCAATGGCCAGGAACAACTCATAGCACACTGCACACATTAACTCATTTACCCTGCCCAACAGTCCTTAGAGGAGTATCCCCATTTTACAGATTAGAAAATTTAGTGACCTAAAACAACACAAATTTACTGTCTTCCAATTCTGTAAGGTCACAGTCTGACACGGGTCTCTCTAGGCTAAAATAGGGTATCAGCAGGCTGGTTTCTTCTGGAGGCTCTAGGGGAGAATCTGTTTCCTTGCCTTTTCCAGTTTCTTGGCTCTCCCCTTCCTCCATCTTCACAGCTATTTCTCTAACCCTTTCTCTGTAGTCACATCTCCCTCTGACCACAGCCAGGAAAGATTCTCCACTTCTAAGGACCCACGGGATTACACTGGGCCCATCCAGATAATCTGGAATAACATCCCCATCTCAAGGTGCTTATCTTAGTCACCTCTGCCAAGTCCCTTCTGCCATGTAAAGTAACAGATTCACAGGTCCACCACCCAAAGCCACATAGTGTAGTCTGAACTCAAACTCAGGACTCCTGAATGCCAGAAGCTGTTCTCTTCTCTACCTTACACTCCCTCTCTAACAAAGGAACAACATCCAGAGGCATTAAAAATTAGACGTCTCAGAAGTCATCTCTAAATAACTTTAAAAGAATGTGAACAGGAACTTTACTATTCAAAACAGTATTTATTCAAGTGAGTCACACGGTCACCCAAATAAGCAGTGACTCATCCTCAAATGTCTGTTCCAATGTTCTCATCAATTGATAGAATTCCATGTTCCTATAGTGTGCCTATGTGACACCAAATTTTTTAATTGAAAAGTATATATTTCCAAATCCCCAAGGAATCTGAGTCGAGTGTGCCAAGCAGTGCTTCCCAATTTGGGGAGGCGGAGGACGTAGGTCTACTCAATCACACACACCCCAGCCTTTGCCATCCTCCCAATAGTCCCACTCCAGGGGCACATCACATACTCCCTCAAGTGTGTTGAGGATGGAAACATTTTGTAGACCATGTTTGAGAGGCTATGGTCTATATTTGTACAATCCTTGCAAACCACACCCCTGATTCTCCAACCAACCGTTTGTGTTAACTCCTCTGCATGCTTGCGGTGGCCAGTTGCACTAACCAGGACAGTCCCTAGACTTCTCACCTCAGCCTTTGTGCTTCCTGTTCCCTCTGATATTACCCCATCCTATCCCCCACCCAACCCACCAAGGCCACTCCTTTCCCTCTTTCAGGTCTTGTTTTAAATGTCACCTCCTCAGAGAGACCTTCCCTGATCACCCACTAAAATAGACTCCCCCAGTAATGTTCTATCCTCTTATTTTCTCCTTAGAATTGATCGCAGTCTATATTATTTTATCTATTCCTTTCTTTTCTTGTTTATTGTCTGTCCTCTCAGAAGATAAGGAGTTCTATGAGGGCAGGGTCCTTGTCCAAATCATCCCTGCTCTGTCAACCCAGCACTTAGCACAGTGCCTGGCAAACAGTAAGTGCTCAATAAAAATGAGTAAATTAAATTTGCTTGAATTAGTCCCAGCTAAAAGCAACATGAGGTCAAGTATAAGCAAAACTATAGCTTCCTCCATTTCTACAGCATCACCAAGTTTCTACGCAGTCCAACCACATCGGGTGGGGAGAGGGATAGGAACAAAGTACCTGGCCCTCCTGCCAGCCCACCTCCTGACTCATGGTTAATCACTCACTTTGCCAGAAAAAAAAAAGCTTTTAGCCAGCTACAGCCAGATACTTTGGAGACCACATGTCTTCTGTTTTTTTCTATCTTTCCTTATGACCTAACTCCACTGGACCATGGAGGGTGACGTTGAAGAATAATGCTAAAATTAAGCCATTAATAATCATCACAGCAATCGAACTAAAAAATAATTGTTTGTTTACTATGTGCCAGACACTGTGCAAAGCTTATAAAGTGCACTATCTAATCTAATCCTCATGATTAGCCAGGTTTTAATGCCCCCACAAGCCAGGTATTAGTTTTACCCAATTTTATGAATAAGGAACAGTGTCAAAGGTCATACAGCTAGTAAGTGAAGCAGCCAGGGTTCAAACCCAGATAGACGGGACTCAGGAGACCTCTCACTCTTATTCATCACATTATACCCCCTGCATCTAACACGGCATCCAAGCTATCTCCTTAGGATTACGTGCATAAAAGATAGCAATGAGAGAAGAGAATGCCAACCAATAATTGAGTTGCTAATGGCTCCAATGCTTTGGAGTCTTGGGGTGAGGGCAGAGTTATGCCTGGATATGAGCCTGGGAAAAGCCATCAGCCAAGTATCTGAAAATGACTATCTCATCTTCAAACAGGAGGCAATACTGGGAGAAGTGCAGTGCATTCCTGTGACAAACATGTTTGAAGTCATTAAACTATAATGGACCACCTAAAGATAACTAAATGACTGTGACAATTCAGTTCAATAAGTAATTGCTGAGAGTCTATTGTGGGATAGTTCCAGATTTAGTATTTATGAGGGATAGTTTTTTAATGGTTAAGTAACACTCCCTGAGTTCTAAGACCTCACATTCCTAAAGAAGCCAAGACACAAGCATGAAACAGTTCCCTTGTAATGCAAAGCTCACAGACTGTGCATGTTGAAACAAATAGCACTGAAACAGGGCCACAGGAAGTGGTGTATGGAGAAAGGAGGCTTCACAGAGAAGGAGGGACCTGACTAGGCCTTGAAGCTTGTGTTAGGACCGGGCTGGAGGGATTAAAAAGCAGTTACACTGTTGGAAGAAAGCCCAAACCCCAGGAAGTGGAGGACCTGTATTGGCAGAATGTTTTGAGGTTAAGTCCGGAAGGACTACAATGGGCATTTTATTAAGATGGGGAAATTCCTGAATGAAGAAAGGAGAAATCTGGACTTTGATCCTGTTGGAAGCCAGGGATGGAGTAAGTGGAAGCCTGATATGGTGATGATGGTTCATTTGGACATAGGGTGGAGGATGGATTGGCAGAGAGAGAAACTATAGGTCAAGAACTTTGTTAGACAAGTTGAGGACATTATGTTGACATAAAGGGATGAATATTGTATGTTCTCACTGATATGAACTAAATACAATGAGTAAACTTATGCAGTTGAACTATAGAGTATAGGTTAGTAGGAGACAGATGTGGGTTGACACAGGGGAGCTGATGTAGAATGTTTAATAAGGTCAATCGTAAATATGTGGTAATGGATGGAGTTGATGGTAGCATGTTATAATGAGTATAACAACACTAAATGTGATTGTGACTAAAAGGGGCAGTCTAGGGAGGTTAATGTTCATTGAAAGACAGCTAGAGGATAATCTAGGGACTGTATAACATAGTGACTGGTGGTAAATGAGGATTGTGGTTAATAATATAAATACAAGAATATTCTACTACAAGGTGTTAAGAATAAGGTGATACATGGAAAAAATACAACTAACATAACTTATAGAATATAGTTAACAGTAATATTGTAATATTTTTGTAGCAAAGGCCAAGGAGG
This sequence comes from Tolypeutes matacus, assembly GCA_026826555.1. Lineage (NCBI taxonomy): Eukaryota > Metazoa > Chordata > Mammalia > Cingulata > Chlamyphoridae > Tolypeutes > Tolypeutes matacus. The sequence continues at coordinate 14,098,066 of JAKSZT010053769.1, read as the reverse complement.
TACTATATCAATGCTAAAGGTAAAAAAAAAAAAAAAAAAAAGAAAAGAATATGGGGTTTAGTTTTATGAGATATGAATATGATTAAGCATTTTTTTTCTTCATGTTCTTCATTAACACAGACACCTTGGTCATGTCATTTACCCCATCTGTGCTCATTTATGTATCTTTCTGAACAGTGGAGAAACAACTTAGTTTGTTTTTAGGAATAAATGAGATAAATGTGCCCAGAAGAAGTTTTTAGAACTTCTATTATGCTTGCATAATTTGTTAAGCTGCCTTTTGTCTTTTATTTAAATTTTTGAAGTTGAAATAAAGTTTCCTGAAAATTGAAAAAAAAAAAAGGGACTTTGTTAGGGGGCTGCTGGAATGCAAGAGGCCAGGAGATGAGAGCATGCACCAGAGGTGAGCAGGATACTTGAAAACAGCAAGAACTTGGACACTGGGCATGATGGAGAAAAGGGAGTCATGGGTGACTCAAAGGTCGGGTGACTGGAAGAAGAGGGGCGCTGCTGGCAGAATGAGGAAGTTGGACAGGGAACCCGTTTGTAGAATAAGAGAGACAAAAGAAGAGTTCAGTTGGGAACATGTTCAAAGGAAACAGGACATCCACACGTAACAGTCGTCAGTCATCTGGAGAACATTTTGGGGCTGAGATAAGAAAAGGGAATAGGTATGTAGATCAGAGGAAAAGTTCAATATTAAAACATTACTCTTTTAAAATGAGTATGAACCAATTTCCTTTTTAAAAAAAGCATTGTAACACACTGGAAATGGCTGCCTGTATTGCAAAGAACTGCTGCTGGGGAGACAGTTTCAGTTACTTGTGAGAAAAGGAACAACCAGGAATTATGATTTGTTGGTCAAGTTTAAGTCTGTCCAATATGACATCAGTCCAGTCGAGTAATTTGAGAAACAAAGAAGAAAAAGAGTTCACTTTTCAGTAAGGATTGTCCCCCGAAAATGATTAGGAAGGGTAGTGCAGTTGTTAAAAACCAGACAGCTGTGAATTTTTATTCTGCCCTTTGACAAGGGAATTTTTAACCTTTCTGGGCCTCAGTTTCCTCATCTATAAAAAAGGGGTTAATTACCTACTTCATGGATCTGCTTCAAAGATCAAATGAGCAAACATGAAGGCCACTGTGGGTGGTTACTGTTCATTGTGTGTTTTTGACATCTCTGAAGTCCTGAGGTTAAAAAGAGTGAGGTCCCTTCAGCATGATCACAGGGCACTCGTTTCTTTAAAATAAATTTTCCCTTCAAGTACCTATTTTGTCAGACAGGATAATAAGATTCACAGGGGCAGAATATTTTAAAACTCAGCCCACTCACAGGAAACACACATTCCAGCCACACAGCGCGACAGTCAGATCACTGGCCCATGTTGTTCACTCCTAGCCTTGATCCCTGAAGGCTAAGATAAAAAATATAGAAAGGCCATTAAAAGGCAGGGGAAACGCCAAAGTTACATTCTGTAAACTCTCTTTGCCGGAAGTACTGACTGTAACTCAATGTCTGTCTACAAGACTCAGTTTGGCAAAGTTCTCAAAACAGAGGTCACAGTTTTTCAAGGTTTCCCAATCGGAAGTAAGCTAGAAAAAACCAGCATCCAGTCTGCTCCTCATTGTAAATCATTAAAATGACTTTCTAGTGTGGGAATCTCATGTGCATTTGGGCAAAAGGAAACCAGTTTCCCAGGGTCTGATCACTCACAGACAAGTTGGTGAAAAGGCTCTGAGTCTTCCACTCTGAAACCAGAATCCAGGGCTATGGCAATAGGCGCTAACTACCGGCAAACCTGGGCATGGACCTGTGACTCTTTTGCATGTTTGTATTTCTAACTTCTAAGAAGTATGGATTCCCTACATACAAAATCTTTCCTTCTGCTCTGCACTTTGATTGGCCTGGGTTTGTAAATTTAAGAGAGGAAGTGGGGAGTATCAATTGTTAAAGAGGGAAGGAATCTGGAGTTCAGGGGAGAAGGAGGGAATGGGGCTGACAGGTGGACTTGGGAGACGGCTGGAGGACAGGAGTCCCACTATGTGACTTCTCCACTAACTCTGTAAACTCTATAAGCTAGCAAAACACGAGGTGAGGTGGATTGCTTCATCAGTGATCAAAGAAGTTTGGGTCAGAACTGATACCATGGTAAAATAGAAACAACCAAGAAAGAGGAGCACATGGCCTCCCCCCTGATTCTACCCCAGGGAATTAACAGGAAATCTGGGCAGGACTTTGGATTTTCAAGAGTCATGGGCTTGTGGGTTCTCAGCAAGGTTAATTAGTTTTCTAAGGAACAGAAAGCCCCCAGATGATACCTGGGCTAAAAAGAGAACGTGTCTTTCTTCTCCCAAAGTAATTAAACATAGTGTGATTTTACTATTTAACATCTAAACACAACAGGGAGCCATTTAAAGCCAAAGAATTAAGGAACATCTAGCCCATTTCGTGTCATAGGTTTTACACAGTACCCAAGTTGTTTCAGTGAAAGATGGTAAACTAGGACTTAAACAAGCAGTAATTGACAATTAGGGTATGCCTCCCCAGATACACTCCCACTTCTTTGAAACTGGTTGCACTCGTAGCTCACTCATTGACTAAGAAGGTCACGCTTGTGTGGTGTGATCCCACCCTGATCCCATCCTCCCCACACGCCTGGCCCTGCCTCCAGTCACAGACTCAAGCCACTCGTGGGCTGAGCAAATCAGGGAGTGAGTGACAGGTTCCAATTTACGTTCTGTAAAAGATTATTCTGGGAAACTGGATTGGAGGGGAGCAAAATGGAATGAGAAAAACTAAATCAGAATCTAATATAAAAGTGCATGATAGTGACCTGAACTAAGGGAAAGAGTTGTAGGGGAGAGAAATGGATAGAACCAGAGGGAGAATCCACCAAAAGTCTGTGATGCTTGGATGTGGGGGTGAGAATGAGAATTGGCTCCTAGGTTTCTGCTTGAACAAATGAGTGGAAAGGAATAAACACTTATTCAGATGGGAAGGCTGGAGGAGGATGTGTTCGGGGCCAAGAGTGGGGAGCACAGGAGGAATGACCATGAAGCTGAAGGAGCTTAAGTTTCAGAGCCCATGAAGGAGTTGGTGGGTTATCAATATCTAAAGTCATGGGAATGAATAAAAGCAGCTTGTCCAGTTTTGTTGCTGCATCTGGATCGGCTGGCAAATTAAGATATAGATTTCCAGGTCTCACCCTGGATCACTGAATTAGAATATCTAGGAAGTAAGGGCCCACAGATCTGCATTAACAAGCTTCCCAGATGATTCTCGTGCATAAAAAACAGTTTGAAAGCCACAGACCTAGGGAGAGAGTATAGGGAAAAGGAGGAGGACCCAGGACAGGCCCTGAGGAGCTACCAATTGGAGGAGTCGGAGAAAGAGGAGGAGCAGGCAAGGAAACCAAGAGGAAGCAGCCAGAGAAGTAGCAGAAAGTTGGAGTTTGGAGTCACAGAGGGAAAAAAAAGTGAAGTGGGGGGTGGAGGAGCCCTGAGAAACAGTATCAGAGGACGATGCGCACTTGAATGGAAAAGCATAAGTTAGGACCAGACCAGCCATTTTCAGCCATGTGCAAGTAGAGGAATCCTAGCAACAGAGCACAAAGAAGGAGAACGAGAGACCTTGCAGTCCTTGAGAGATGAGAGAAAGGGCAGCTTTGGATTCTGACTTTCCAGTTCCAAGTAGATGCTTTTGAGATCGCCTGCTGTATCCTCACAATAAGCCTCCCTCTGTTGAAGCTAACTTTAGGAAGTCTCTCTTCCTTATAACCAGCAATAGCTAAAGCACAAATGGGTGAATTTGCAAGAATATTTTAAATATTGAAAGAAGAGTAATAAAACCTTTCAAAGTTCTACGCCCTGCCATCAACAGAACTAAAGCTAAATCAGTTAAGTGTTACCTATGACCTCCCTTCTTTGCTTCTTTGGTGGTTCACATTCTCTCTCATTTATTCAGTTTCTCTTCTTCATACATAGTCTCTCTCTCACACACACACATACACACACACACACACATACGCACACACAACTAAAATGGCCAGAAAGAGATTCTACCAAGAGATGGCAAAACTGGGCTTGATGGGGTGAGGGCCTTAGACTGGAGCTCCAAGCCCAGCCTTTGGGAGTATGCAGCAGCAGCCGTCACAGGAGCCAGGGAGTACCAGAAAATCATGGTGTATTCTGTGGAAAAGAAGATGTGCTGGTAAAGATGAAGGATAAGAGCACAGATACAAGTAAGAGATCATATGAGGGCCCCAGGATGTACTTAGCAATAAGGCAGGCCACACGGAGTTATACTATGCTTAAGAGATGAGCTAGAGGAAAATTGTGGGAAGATGGCGGAGTAGGAAGCTCCAGGAATCAGTTGCTACACCGGAACAACTATTAAACAGACAGAAACTATCTGAATCAACTATTTCAAAACTGTGGAGTCTAGCAGAACATTGTACAGCATCCAGGGAAGAGCAGGAGGAAGAGGCAGGTAAATACCAGTCAATTGCCCTCTCCTCGTGGCAGATACCAGCGCTTAACCCCTACTCTCATGGCAGGCAGCAGTGGGGTTCAGCCCCTGATGTAGCTTGCTGGTGCCAGAAAAGGACATAAAAATACACTCCCCCAAAATGCAGGGGCAAGGGTGTAGGTACAGGCCAATCTCCAATCACTGCTTTTGATCAGCTACTTTGGATCCTTGGGGGCCTGGCCAGCGTTCCAACCCACCCTGGACAAAGGTGGCAGAGGACACTTAAAGACTGTACGCTTCCTCAGACTTGCAGATGACAGGGGAAGGGCTGCGTTTGCTGGGTAGGTCAGGAAAGTGAGGCTCCTTATAACCTTGAAAGCCCCTCACCCCACTCCACCCCCATCTCTTCCCCAGGGCAGTTTGGAACAGACAGGCACTCCCTTTGTGAGACCTCAGCCTTGTACCAGCTGGGGTGCTCCCTCCCCCAGAATTTGCCTCCAAGCAAAAGCAGCTTGAGACAACAAAAGCAATATAAGAAACAATTGAGGCAGATGGCCTGGGGCAAAAGTTTACCTGCTTAAATGTGTGGAATATGTGACTCTGCATTTTCTCACCAAACCCTTCCAGTTCTTTTCCCCTCCAGACCCAGTAGCATTCCAGCCCTAAATAGTTAAAAGGCAAGCCTCAGGGAAGCGGCTGTGGCTCAATCAGTAGGGCTCCCGTTTACCATGTGGGGGGCTCCGGGTTCGGTTCCTGGGGCACAGGCAGCAAGGGGGGGGATAAATGAATAAATAAATAAAATCTTAAAAAAAAAAATTTAAAAAAAAATAAATAAATAAAATAAAAAATAAAAAAAGGCAAGCCTCAGGAACTGGTTGTGAACTGGTGACTGATCAGTAAATCTTGCAACACTGCATTCTTTAGAAGTCCTGCAGCCCCTCACATGCCTTCCCCATCTGCACATAGACATGCATTATAAAAGACCTCTCTCATTTTGCAGTAAACACTGAGGATGAAGCTCAGAAAATGCTGTATCTGCTCTCGCCACCCAGGATGAGGACCCTACGTAAGCCCCCTAAATAAACGCTCATTACTCGCCAAACTGGACTTGTCAGAGGCATTTTTTGGCCTGATATATCCCTATCAGTTCGGCGAAAAGCTGCTGTTTTACACAGCTCCTCACCATACTCGGGACAAAGTAGAACACCAGGAAAGGGAAATGGTCTGTCTCCTGGGATGTAGAAGGGATATTCAAACTCCTGTAAACAGGAAAACTCCTAAGGCCACTAGAAAGCACAAGCCCAACATGTCACAGGCACAAAAAAGATAGAGAAGACCCTGCAATTTGCATTTCACCTAGGGCTGACCTTAGAACTGCTGAACTCTGATGGAGCGCACCAGTCAATGCAAAGAATCAGCAAACTCAAAAACAAGACAATGAAAATGAGTCAGCTGAGGCGCAGAAAGAAAGAATTATAAAAAGAGAAAGTAACCTAACAGACCTCTGGGACACCATGAAGCATAATAATATTTGCATTATGGGAGTCTCAGAAGGAAAAGAAAGGGAGAAAAGGGCAGAAGGAATATTAAAAGAAATAATGACAGAAAACTTTCCAAACTTAGCAAAAAATGTGAATATTCATATCCAAGGAACCCAGAGAACACCAAACAGGATAAACTTGAAGAAAATTATGCCCTATCACATGCTGATCAAACTGTGGAATGCCAAGGACAAGGAGAGAGTTCTGAAAGCTACAAGATAAAAGAAACATGCTATATACAAGGGAGTCCCAATTAGATTAAGTGCCAATTTTTCATCAGAAACCATGGAGGCAAGAAGGCAGGGGATTGAAATACTTAAAGTGCTGAAAGAAAATGATTCTCAATGAAAAATTTTATATCTGGTGAGACTTTCTTTCAAAAATGGGAAAAGATGAAAGCTGAGGGAGTTCATCACCACTAGACCTGCCCTACAAGCTATGCTACAAGGACTGAAATAAAAGGACACTAGACAGTAGTTCAAAGTGGCATAAAGAAGAAAGACCTCTGGTTAAGGTAACCATTTGTGTAATTACAAATGCCAGTACGATCTTATTGTACTGCTTCTTACTCCCTACAGGTTCTAAAATGCAAATGCTTAAAAAGTAATGATAAATCTATGATTTTGGATATACAACATACAAAGATACAATTTGTAACAAGTACAAAAAAAAGTGGGGGGATGGAGGGGTATAGGAACAGTGTGTGTATCTGTATGCTAATGAAGTCAAATTGGTATCAACTCTAATAAGATTGTTATATATTTAGGATGTTAAATTTTAATCCTATGGTAACCACAAGGAAAATATATGAAAAATATAACCAGATAGGAATGAGAAGGGACTCAATATGGTATAATACACAACTATATGATTCTACCAAATATCACTGATGGTACACTTTGGATGAATTGTATGCTTTATTAATATGTACCAATAAAATTGATTCATTAAAAATAAATAAATATGAAAGTAGGCATTAATGGAAGAACTGGAGGACAAAAAGGTATAAGACTTACAAAGACTAGCAGAAGAAAGTCCTGAGTTATCAATAGGGGACTTTAAATGTAAATGGGGGAAGCGGATGTGGCTCAAGTGACTAGGCTCCCGTCTACCATATAGGAGGGTCCAGTGTTCGATTCCTGGGACCTCCTGGTGAAAAGCAAGCTGGCCCGCCCAGAGAACTGGCCACAACAAAAAGAGACACAGAAGAGAGACAATAAGAGATGGAGAAGATCAGGGAGCTGAGGTGGTGCAAGAGATTGAGCAGCCTCTCTCCACTCTGGAGGGTCCCAGGATTGGTTCCTGGTATCTCCTAAAGAGAGGACAAGCAAATACAGAAGAACACACAGAAGTAGACAGCGAGCACACAAAAAAATGAGGGGAGGAGAAATAAATAAATACATCTTTAAAAAAAATAAAAAATAAAAAAAATAAATGTAAATGGATTAAACTCTCCAGTCAAAAGGCAGAGATTGGCAGAATGCATAAAAAAGCATGCTGCAGGGAGCAGATGTGGCACAAGCATTTGCACATGGGAGGTCCCGGATTCGGTTTCCGGTGCCTCCTAAAGAAGACAAGCAAGACAGTGAGGTGACACAAAGGCTAGCACAGTGAGATTTCACAGCAAGGAGACATAACAAGCAGGGAGCAGATGTGGCTCAAGCAATTGGGTGCCTTGCTCTCACATGGGAGGTCCTGGGTTTGGTTCCCGGTGCCTCCTAAAAGAAGATGAGCAGACACAATGAACAGACACAGAAGGCAGACAGCGAGCATAAACAACTGGGGGTGGGGAGGGAAGGGGGAGAGAAATAAATAAATCTTTAAAAAAAAAATCATGACCCAACTATGTTCTTTTAGTTTGTCAAATGCTGCCGATGCAAAGTACCAGAAATGAGTTGGCTTTTATAATAAGTATTTATTAGGGTAAAAGCTTACAGTTCTGAGGCTGTAAAAATGTTCAAACCAAGGCATCATCACAGATGCTGGCAGATCCTGGATTCCTGCCACGTGGCAAGGCAAAATGGTGGCTCTTATCTGGGTCTCTGATTTCTCCTCCAGGCTACTTTCTCCCTGAGCTCAGCTGTGGGTGATCAAGCACATGGCAGCAGTAGTTTCTTCAGCTTTGAGCTGTTCTGTGGGCCTATCTCTCTGGGGCTTCATTCCACGCCCTCTGCTCTGCTAATTTAGAGCACACACAGCCTTCAGCCTCCAGGACCTCTCTCAGCCTCTTGGGACTTCTTTTTCTGCAACTGCAGGTTCTCCTGGAGTCCTTTCTCACATGGTAGGGTCAAAGTGGCAAAGTGTTGTTTCTGCTTTCAGTTCTCAGTTTATGTAAGACTCCAGCGAGAGTGCAAAGACCCACGCTGGGTCCCATCTCACTGAAGTATTCCAATCAAAGGCCCTAAAGCAATTTAATTAAAAGTCATCTAGGGTGTGGATGTGGTTCAAAAGGCATGGATGTGGCTCAAATGGTTAGGTGTCCTTCTCCCATATGGAGGGACCTAGGTTCGATCCCTGGGACCTCCCAGGAAAGTAAAGAAAAAATATAGAAAGTGCGTGGGCCACCAGGCCTGGTGAGTGGGCGAGCACCCAGGCCCCATGAGCGGGTGAGCCACCAGGCCCCACCCCAGGCCCCACACACAGGTGTGCTGTCAGGCCCCCAGGAGCGGGTGCACTGCCAGACCCTGCCCCTAGGCCCCACGTGCGGGTGTGCCATCAGGCCCCATGAGAGGGGATGCACAGGTGTGCCATCAGGCCCTGCAAGCAGGTGCACCGCCAGGCCCCACCCCCAGGCCTCACGTGCAGGTGTGCTGTCAGGCCCCGCGAGCGGGTGCGCCATCAGGTCCTGTGCTCAGGTGCACCGCCAGGCCCATGCACGGGTTCACCGCATGCAAGACGATGACATAGCAGGAGAGTGCCATAGCAGGAGAGTGACGCTGGGGAGAGCCAAGACAAGACACACTGAAAACCCAGGAACTGAGGTAGCGCTGGTGGCAGAACATCTGTCTTCCGCATTGGAGGTTCCCAGGATCATATCCTGGTGAAGACAGGAGGAGAAGGAAGAGAAGAGAGGGCAGGAAATGGACACAGAGAATTGCCCAGTAAATGGACACAAAAACAGCAGAAAGGGGGGGGGGGGTGTTAAAAATGGATAAAACTCAATTAATTTTTTTAAAAAAGAAAATCAATTGGCAATAGATGCGTGAATTTATTTTTTTAAAAAAATCATCTAATCAAAAGTTCCTTTAACTGAATCCAATGCAATCAAAAGGTCCCAAACCCATAGGAATGGTTTAGTTTAAGAACATGATCTTTTGTGGGAGTCACAAAAAACTTCAAACTGTCCCATATGTGCTGTCTACAAGAGACCCACTTTAAATTTCAAGACATAAGTAGACTGAAAGTAAAAGGATGGGGAAAAAATATATCATGCAAATAGTAACCAAAAGAGAGCTGGGGTAGCCATACTAATGTCAGATAAAATAGACGTTAAGTCAAAAACTGTTACAAGGGACAAAAATAGTCATTATATACTGATAAAGAGGTCAATTCAACAGAATGTAACAATTACAAATACATATGCTACTAATAGCAGAGCCCCAAATAGCAGAGTATATAAAGCAAATACTGACAGATTTGAATGAAGAAATTGACAGTTCCACATTAATAGTAGGAGACTTTAATAAACCACTTTCAATAATGGATAGAATATCTAGACAGAATATCAATAAGGAAAGGCAAGACTTGAATGCTACTTTAAACGAACTAGACATTTATAGAACATTTCACCCAACAACAGAATATACATTCTTCTCAAGTACACATGGATCATTCTCCAGGATAGACTATCTTAAGTCACAAAACAAGTTTCAATGAAGTGAAAAACATTGAAATGATACAATTGATCTTCTCTGATCTTAATGGAATGAAGCTAGAAATCAATACAGAGGGAGAAATGGAAAATTCACAAATAAGTGGAAATTAAACAATGTACTCATAAACAACAAAAGGATCAAAAAGGAAATCAGGGCTGGGAGCTCCGGGATCAAGACTGAGGGATAGGAAAAGAAAGCCTGCTGGCCCATTAAGCATGAGGACCCAGCGTCGTGAGCCCTTCAACATGTTCAGTATCAAGGTTTGACTTGTTCCTAACGTCAAGGCTCCCAAGCTTCACTTCGGGTTCCGAGGGAGCCTTCATGAAGCCCCCGGAAGTCCCACCCCCACACTTGAGGGCTGGGCCATTCCTGCCCTAACTACATTAGGCATGCACTAAGGAACCTGGATGCTGCCCATGGTCAATTTCCCTCACCCATCAGGGCCAGCCCTTAGGAGGCTCCTGGATTCTTAGGCCTTTCCACCTTTTTTTTTTGTTCCCCTCAGATGCCACTGTCATTTTATACCCCTACTGAGATACGATTGAGAAGGCTAGGTCAGCCTATCTTTAGTAATGCCCCCTCATTCTGCCTATGATCTATTAGTGACCTCTGATCTTGAATCCTATGGCGCCTTCCTGCTGGCCTCTGCCCCATTGATTTTTGCCTTCAAGACTGTTCTCACTCGTGACCTTTGCTGGGCATATAGTAGTAAAGGGCACTAACTCCGCTTGTCCACGGAAGTCTGTAAACTTTGCGAATCATAGTTAGCAAAGGGCTGCATGGGTCACAGTTCTAGATCTGCAGTTCATTATTTTTGGCAATTTATTTAATCTTTGTGCCTCCGTTTCCTTCATCTGCAAAGTGGAGTTAATAATGGCCATTTAATAGCTTGTTGAGAGGACTGAATTTGACAAGCCACATAGATTGTCTCAGCAAAAATTAGTTATTAGTTAACCATTTTCAAAGAGCCTCTTCCTCTAGGCATAAAGCTTTGCCTGAGCCAAAAGATAGGATTTCTGCACTCAGAGTGCCCCCAGTCTGTTGGAAGAGCTACAATTCTTGTAGTAATTATCATTACCCCATTTAAAAAATAGCAATAATTGTACCTAACATTTATGGGACTTTTTTTTTTCTTATACATGACCTCGTTTAATGATGACAGCTTCATTTAATAACTACTTTGTGATCACTGCTGTGTGCCATGTCATGTTCTGGGTGCTGGGAATACAATAATGAACAAAACAAAGTGCTTGATCTCATATTGTTGACAGTAGATATTTGTTATTCTGAGGCATACAGTGATTCATTCTTTGAAAAAAATAATTGCACATGTAGTCTGTGCTGGAAACTGTATTAAGCATTAAGCATGTTTTAGAAAACAGAAAGATTGTCCCTGTGCTCAGGAGTTTATAGTCCAGGTCAGTGGTTTTAAAGTGTGATCCTGGGATCAACAGCAACAGTATCACTTGGGAAATTGTTAGAAATGCAAATTTCAGGCCCACCCTAGAAATACTGAATCAGAAATTCTGGAGGTAGAACCCAGCAATCTATGGTTTAACAAGTCCTTCAGGTGATTCTATTGCACACTCAAGATAGAGAACCACTGGCCTAGATAAATAATTTGCCAAATTCAAATAACATTTGTTGAGCACCTGCCCTAGGCTGAGCACCCTGCTAAGTATTTGCACATAATTTATCCCATTTAACTTTCATAACAGCATTGGAAAATAGATATTCTCTGTCTTGCTCAAGGGTGCACCCCTAGTAAGTGACAGAGGCTGGATTTATTGCTTCTTGAGGATAGATTCTGATGTACTGAGTTCTACTGGTTTCTGTATCCCCACTCAGTAGTTCTCACCCTTGGCTGTACTATAAAATCATCTATGGTGCTTTTAAAATTACCAGTACCAAGGGAAGCAGTTGTGGCTCAATCAGTAGGGCTCCTGTTTACCATATGGGAGGCCCCGGGTTCGGTTCCCGGGGCCTCCTGGTGGGGGCAAGCCCGCCCGCACGGCGTGGTTAGCTGACCCAGTGAGCACAAGCAGCAAGGGGGGAATAAATGAATAAATAAATAAAATCTTTAAAAAAAAAAAAAAAAATTACCAGTACCAAGTACCAGACCAATAAAATCAGAATCTCGGGGGGGGGGGGGGGTGCGAGGAAATCACAAGATAAATTAGGAAATATCTTGAGGTGAATGAAAATGAAAACACAGCATACTAAAATTTATGGGATGCAGCCAAGGCAGTGCTGAGAGGGAAATTTCTAGCTCTAAATGCTTACATTAAAAAAGGAAGAAGGATGTCAAATTAAAGACCTAACCTCAAAACTGGATGAACTAGAAAAAGAAGCACTAATTAAAACCAAAGTGAGCAGAAGGAAGGGAATAACAAAATTAGAGTGGAGATAAATGACAAAGAGAATAAAAAACAATAGAGGGACCCAACAAAACAGAAATTGGTTCTTTGAAAAGATCAATAAAATTGACAAACCTTTAGCTAGACTGATGAAGAAAAAAAAGAGAGAGGACACGAATAATTAACTGATCCCAGGAAATAAAAAGACTGTAAGAGGAAACTATGAACAACTGAATGCCAACGAACTAGATAGCCTAGACGGAATGGACAAATTCCTAGAAACACTCGAACTACCTACACTGTCTCAAGAAAAAATAGAAGATCTCAACAAACCAAAAACTATTAAAGAGATTGAATTAGTCATCAAAAACCTCCCAACAAAGTAAAGCCCAGGACCAGATTGCTTCACAGGGGAATTTTACCAAACATGTGAGGAAGAAGCAACTCCAATCTGGCTCAAACTCTTCCAAAAAGTTGAAGAGGAGGGAACACTCCCTAACTCATTCTACAAGGCCAACATTACCCTCACACCAAAGCCAGATAAAGATACCACAAGAAAAGAAAATTACAGACCAATATCCTTTATGGATATAGATGCAAAAAATCTTCAACAAAATACTAGCAAGCTGAATCCAACAGCTTATTAAAAGAATTATATACCATGATCAAGTGGGATTTATGCTCCAGGTATGCAAGGGTGGTTCAACATAAGAAAATTAATTAATGTAATACACCACATTAACAGAATAAAGGGGGAAAAAAACAGATGATCATCTCAATTGACACAAAAAAGGTACTTGACAAAATCCTTCACCCATTCTTATTAAAAACACTTAGAAAGCTTGGAATAGAAGGAAATTTCCTCAGCATTTAGCATATATGAAAAATCCACAGTTAACAACATATTTAATCGTGAAAGACTGAAAGCCTTCTCTCTAAGATCAAGAACAAGACAAGGATGCCCAATGTCACTGCTGCTATTCAACATTGTACTGGAAGTTGTAACAAGAACGATTGGGCAAGAAAAAGAAATAAAAGGCATCAAAATTGAAAAGGAAGATGTAAAACTTTCCCTATTTGCAGATGACATGATCCTATATACAGAAAATCCTGAAAAATCTACAATGAAGCTCCTAGAGCTAATAAGTAATTGAGCGAAGTGTGGGGTACAAGATCAACACCCAAAAATCATTAGTGTTTCTATACACTAGTAATGAACAATTGAACGATGATATCAAGAAAAAAAGTCCATTTACAATAGCAACTAAAAGAATAAAATAGCTAGGAATAAATCTAAGCAAGGATGTAAAGGACTTGTACTCAGAAAGTACAAAACATTGCTAAAAGAAATCAAAGAATGCTTAAATAAATGTTCATAGATGGAAAGATTAAATACTGTTAAGGTATCAATTCTACCCAAAGCAATTTACAGATTCAACAGAATCCCAATCAAAATTCCAACAACCTTCTTTGCAGAAGTGAAAAAGCCAATCATTAGATTTATATGGAAGGCTAAGGGGTCCCTCACAAAGCTAGAGTAATCAAAACAGTGTGGTGCTGGCACAAGGACAGACATACAGACCAGTGAAACTGACCTGAGAGTTCAGAAATCAACCCTCATATTTATGGCCAGCTGATTTTTAACAAGGGGGCAAAGACCACTCAACTGGAAAAGAATAGTCTCTCCAACAAATGATGCTGGGGAAACTGGATCTCCTTTTGAAAAAGAATGAAGGTGGAACCCTACCACATCATATACAAAAATCAACTCAAAATGGACCCAAGACCTAAAATATAAGAGCCAGAACTATAAAACTCATAGAAGAAAATGTAGGGAAGCATCTTCAGAACCTTGTGTTAGGCAATAGTTTCTTAGACTTTAGACCCAAAGCACAAGCTACAAAAGAAAAAACAGATTAATGGGCGCATTAAAATTAAACTTTTGTGCAAAGAGGACATTATCATGAAAGTAAAATGACAACCTACACAATGGGAGAAAATACTTGGAAACCACATATCCGATAAGGGTGTAATATCCAGAATATATAAATGAATCCATCAACTCAACAACAAAAAGACAAACAACCCAATTTAAAAATGGGCAAAGACTTGAATAGACATTTTTCCAAAGAAGATATACAAATGGCCAAGAAGCATATGAAAAGATGCTCAAGATCGTTAGCCATTCAGGAAATGCAAATCAAAACCACAATGAGATACCATTTCACACCCACTAGACTGGCTATAATGTTAAAAATGGAAAACTACAAGTGTTGGAGGGGATGTGGAAATATAGGAACAGTCATTCATTGTTTGCGGGAATGTAAAATGGCGCAGCCATTGTGGAAAAGTTTGGCAGTTCTTCAGAAAATTAAATATAGAATTACCATATGACCCGGCACTCCCACTTCTAGGCATATACTCCAAAGAATTGAAAGCAGGGGCTCAAACAGATCTTTGCACACCAATGTTCATAGTAACCCAAGTGTCCATCAACTGATGAGTAGATAAACAAAATGTCTATATATACCCAATGGAATATTATTCAGCCTTAAAAAGGAATTATGTTTTGATACATGCAACAAAAATGGATGAACCTTGAAGATATCCTGTTGAGTGAAATAAGCCAGATACAAAAGATCAAACATTGTATGATCTCATTGCTATGAAATAGTTAGAATAAATAAATTCATGGAGTCAGATTCTGGAATAGGTTACCAAAGGATGGGGTAAGTGTAGGGAATAGGGATATAAAGCTTAAAATATACAGAGTTTCTATTTGGCATGATGGAAAAGTTTTGGCAATGGATGGTAGTGATGGCAGCACAACATTGTGAATGTAATTAATAGCACTGCATTATATATTTGAATGTGGCTAAAAGGGGCAATTTTAGGTTATATATATGTTACTAGAATAAAATTTTTTAAAAAAATCTATGGAACTGCACAACACAAACAGTAAACCCTAAGTTAAAGCACTGACTATAGTTAATAGTACAATTATAAATTGTGCTTTCATCAATTGTAACAAATGTACCACACTGATGCAAGGTGTTAATAATAGGGTGGGAAAAAATAATAATAATAGGGTGGCATATGGGAACCCTGTATTTTATATATGATTTTTCTGTAAACCCACAATTTCTCTAATAAAGGGGGGGGGGGGAACTGTGCAAGGATTGTGAAAGAGGAGGCTGGCTGCAGACAGATGGAGGCCATCTGCAGGGAAAACACATAGCTAACATGGATTTTTCTTGGGGTTGCAGAGCGACAGCTCCCAGTGTCACTGCTGGTGTCGGGCTGGGTAGGGTCTATGTCCTGCGTGTAAAGGAAGTGGCTCCCAAGACCATATCAGAGCAAGTGCCCCACACGGATGACAGCCATAGAATGTTCTAGGCCCATGAAACTAGAGTTGTGTCTTCCCAGGAAACACTGGTCAAATGCTGCAAGGCCTTTAATGGAATCAGGGAAGCATAAAGAGGCACAAAGAATATAAATGTGTACCTGAGATGGAAAACGCAAAAAGAGGCTAGAAAAAAACGAGAAGGAAATAAGCTTGTACCACTAACTGATCTCAAAACTAAACGCTCTGAAGTTTTACATCTATCTCTTCATTTTTGTAAACAAACCAAGACAGAGCACCCATTGCCCATTATGTCAGTGAAAAAAAATTTATGATAACCCAGTCCCAAAACTGGAGCCTTTTATATCCTACATGTAATATGTTTGAGGATCAGAAATGGGAACCTCAGCATTCCATATCTAACAATGTACCCAGTATTGCTTGTTAAATTTTCCCTTAACAGTTTTATCTGAGAGAATGGCATGTTGGCCCTAAAAGCAAACACAACGCTGGGAACCTTAAGATAGAGCACGGCGGGGGGGGGGGGGGTGATGGAAGCAGCTATGGGTTCAAATCCTGACACCTACACTTGTCAAGTCATGAAATAGTTCTGAATAGTAGAAAATGGCTATAATAATTCTTATTTCACGAGATTAACTGGAATAATGTAAATGGTGTGGGATACAATGAGTACTGAATAAACATCAGTCCTCATCGCTATCTTAAAACATGCCATCATACCAAACAAATCTAAAGTGTTCCTGGAAACAAATCAGAAAATGTTATCACACACCTTGGACACAGGACTGGTCTTAGGCAAAGTCTGTTTCTGCCCTTTGGTTCCCTCTTTTATTTCCCTCACTCCCATCTTTGTTCTTCCAACCCCAAGAATCCAGAGGTCCCCGATGGAGGGTGTTTTAGAAGCTATTAGGAATTCAATTAGGAATTTCCAGTTTAAATCAGAAAAGGACTCAAATTGTTAGCTAAAATTTCCCTTTCTTGTCTTCCTAAGGGTATCCAGGCCACCTGGGGCGGGGCGGGAGGGGGGAGTAAGGGACATCTCTCGGTAGAGCTATGACACAGATATATATCATTACAAGTTCTACCGCTAATGAGCTGGAGAACGTGCCCATTTTCAATTGCACAGGAAAATGAGATCTGGCCTTTTAAAGCCAGAAAGCCCAGGGTGGACATTAAATGGGGTGGAAGGGAATATGCTGAGAAAATACTAATAAAAGCATAACAGAACTAAGAGTCTTGCTCTACCCAGGAAACAAATCTAAATCAAGAGCGGAATGCGGTTTTGTTTTGCTTAATGCTAAAGACAGAGTAATCCAGGATAAATATCCTTCAGAATTAAGCAATTTTCTTGCTATATACAACTCTTCAGGAATGCAGGTTGGGGCAAACCTTTGGAGTGCTCACCTGGAATTCCAGAGGACCGGGTGCTCCACCCAAGGGGAGACCATCCCCTGACCAAGCAGTCAAGCTTGGAGGTTCCCCTAGACAGTAGAGCCCTATTAACACTAAGTTATTTGTCCACTATATCTCATCATCACAGGAATACTTAGGTATTATTTTTGGTATGATGTTTTTTTCAGTACTCCATGCTCATTTTTTAAAATAAAACATTTATTATTTTGTTCTTTTTTTGTAATTCTAAAATTTTGAAATTTAAAAGTTAAGCAAAATAGGAATATAGTAGATGAAATCCTCCATATTACCATCCCCTTTCTCATCCCACTCCACAGAGGTAATGGTTGTTTACAGCTAGTGACATATCTTTCCAGACATTATTTGTTCAAAAAATGAAATCACACTATACCTACTATTCTGCACCTTGCTTTCATTACTTAATATATAATGGACGTTTTCCATATCAGCTCATTTATAACAACTTCTTTCTTTGTTCACACAGGCAAGTATTTCCTAAGGATAGAGATTAAGAAGTAGAATGGATGAATCACAAAGTATGTAAATTTTTAATAATAAATGCAGCCAAACTGCCTTTTGGGTATACCAATTCACACTCCCCCAAACAGTGTATGGAAAGAACCTATTTTCCCACTCCCTCACTGGATATTATCAACCTAAGCACAAATGGCTTCATGGTTGTTGGGTTTTTGTTTTTGTTTTTTATTTATTCCCCCCTCGTTGTTTGTACTCGTTGTCTGTTCTCTGTGTCTGCTTGTCTTCTTGAGGCACCGGGAAACGAACCTGGGACCTCTCTTGTGGGAGAGAGTCTCTCAATTACTTGAGCCACTTCAGCTCCCTGGTTTGTTGTGTCTCTCATTGTCTTTCCTCTTTATGTCTCTTTGTTGTGTCACCTTGTTGCATCAGCTTGCTAAGCCTGCCAGTCGCACCACCTCTCCTGCTCCAAGAAGCCCTGGGAACAGAACCTGGGACCTCCCATGTGGTAGGTGGGAGCTCTATTGCTTGAGCCACATCTGCTTCCCTTCATGGTTGTTTTTAATCCACATTTATTTGATTATTAATGAAGTTAAGCATTTTTATATACATATTTTAATACATATTTTCTTTTTTCCTCTTGATTTTTAAGAGTCATGCCTGTTATATATGTTAAAACAATTTGCTTTTACTCCTTTATCATCTACCTTTTAACTGTTTATGGAGTCTTTTTCTTTATAGAAGTGTACTGTTTTATGAAGTTAGATTTATCAATATATTTCTTTATGGTTTTTAGGTTTTATTAAACTTGGAGAGGTCTTCCCTACCCCAAAATTATTATTAAAAATTACCATAGATAGATAGATAGATAGATGGAGGAAAGATAGATGATAGAAAGAATGATATAACAAATGTGGCAAAATACTAATAGTTGGTAAATCTGTGTAAATGGGTGGGGGTATGCTGGAGTTCTATATATTGTTTTTGCATTATTTTTGTTACTTTCCTGTAAATTTGAAGTTATTACTAAATAATAAGTTTAAAATAAAAAACCTAGAGTGGATGTAGCTCAAGTGGTTGAGTGCCTGCTTCCCATGTATGAGGTCCCAGGTTCAATCCCCGGTACCTCCTTTAAAAAACAAGCAAACAAAAAACATTATATATACACACATACACACATACTTAATATCTATAGTTTTCATTTGGACATTAAATCTTTAATCTATATTGAATTTACTTTTGTGAACAGTATGAGGCAGGGATCTAACTTTTTTCTAAATGGACAGCCAATTGTCCCAACAGACTTTACCGCAGGCAATTTTATCATATACTAAATTCCTATCTTTACCATAGAACCATTTCTGGACTTCCTATTCTTGATCCTAGGTGATATATTTTGATATCTGGTTGAGCAAGGCTCTCTTCTGTATTCTTTTTCAAAAAATGGTTTGCCTGTTAGTACAAATTTATTTTTCCAGGTAAATTTTATTATCGGTTTGTAAAATTTAAATCAATTTAAAGAGCTGGTCTATACTAATAAAACTCCCAAGACCTATTAGTCTGGTTTTGTCATTGAAGCATTAACTTTTGGCCAGGAGATGGCCTTACTTCCCAGTAATTCACTCACTACACAGAAACCTCAGACTTCATGAACTTTTGCTTGAAGTTACCAATCCCTCAGCAAAAACTTTTCAACACCATAATTAATTCTTCCAAGAGGTCTGAATGATCTCTTTGTGCCTCAACCAATACATGTTCTGAATCTTTCGTCCTCTTCTCCCGAAACACTTTCTATCTTTCCAGCTCCTATCTTTCAGAGCTAGAGATTTCTACCCTAAATCACAGGAAAGTGGTTCAGCTCAAAAGATAACATGCCAAGGATGCTATATTTTAATAGGCACTTCCAGGAAGCTTTGCTGGTCTCTCACACACTGTACAGGCTAGTGAGAGAGTTGAGAGTGAGCAGGTCTTTTGGCATTTCTTAATCTATTCAGCTGACACCACTTACTCCAAAGGGAAATATTGGGGTGTAATGAAGAGACTATGAGGCTGGACCAGGAAAACTGTGTTTTAGTCCCCCTTCTACCTCTAATTAGCTGTGTAATAGCCTCTCTGCTGGACCTTGGATGTCTCATTTGTAAAAATAAGATTACTGGAATAGAAAAGTCATTATTAACCTTTCTTTACACCATGGGTGACCCTTTAAAAATCTAAAGATACCTTTTCAGGGGGAGTCCACTGACCCCCTTCAAGCCCATCTGTGTATCTCCAAGGTCAAGATCAGTAAGTTGGACTAATTGATCTTCCTTGAATGGCGTGTCCAGGACATCTACCAGAAGAAAACAATGCTAGTTCTTTGTATATAAAATAAAACTAAAAAATAAATAAATAAATATCTCAAAGTCTCACTTTCCCCAGAAATAAACAGAGGACAATAGAGCCTGTTTCATGAATTTGTTGTGAGGATTAACAGAACTGCCACATAGAAATTCTTTTCACAATATCTGGCACATAGTAAGTGCTCAATAAATAAATGTCAGCTGTTGTTATTAACAACCTTAGCAGGTAAGGATTATCATGATCCCTTTATTTTTTAATAAAAGATAATTCAGAGAGGTTAAGTGCCCTGCAGATAGTGCCTCTGCTAGCAAACAATTGTGCCAAGATTTCTACTCAGATGGATCTGAAACCAGAAGCTGTAACCACTACTCTTGTGTGAACTCTTGGTTGAACAGAGCTTGAGAACATCAGGGCTAATTCGTACTCACCATATCACTAAGAGAAAGAAGGAGGTTTGGTGGTAACAGCTCCCTGAAATGAAAGACCAAGATGGCTGCAAGGTGATGCCCTTCACAAGTGGTTGTTAAGCCACAGTCCCTACACCAAAAGAGGAAATAGAAGCCATTTCCCCCAACAGCTAAACCAGCAAACTGAATCTTTAAATGATAGTGGAGATCCTAAGGCTGAGAATAGATAGGAAGAGTGCTACAGGTCAGACAGAGCATACACTTAGGTCTTTTTTATTTGAAAACAAATGAAGATGTTGATTTCTATTTTTAGGATAACAAGCTTGAAGGGACCTTCCCATAAACAAAATAAGAGGAAGTGCTTACCACAGCCCAGAGTGATAGGGAGAGCAGCAGCTCACAAGAGGAGCTCCTCACAAGAAGCTGCATCAACCTGAGCAAGTCCCTCTCCTTCAATACCAATTTCCTCACCACGGAATTGGTAACCCCAAGTGAGAATGAAATGGACTGACAGAAGAAACAGGATGATCGGCTAACTTTGAGTCAATGCTAATCATTACTTTATATCTTCACATATTTACTTCTAAACATATTTTATTTTTGTATATTTATTTAGAAAAGCCCAATTAGTCCATCTCAAAGTAGACAACATTAAAAAAAAATAAAAAAAAATAAAAAAACAAGCGTATACCTGCCTTAGGAATGGGTATCCAGCCCACACCCAAAGGAGGAGAGGGGGGGTCTCTGCACTCCAAAAGCCCTCCCCCCTCCCCACAACCCCCACAGTGGAAAGAACTCTAGAGTGGGGGTCAGAACCTCCAGGTTCTAGGCCTGCTTCTGCTCCCACCTGGTCTAAAACCCTGGGCGACACTACTCTCCCGGGGCTTAGTTGCCCGGTAAAATGACAGGTTTGACAGAGATCACGTGAAAGCCTCCTTTCTGCTCTAAATTTCCAATTCCAATATTCCTACATGTAAGCACGTCTGGCGGAAATAGCAGCTCTTCCTTTCAAGCAGCATATGTTGCTCTACGTTACCGTGGGCTATTCTCTTCAATAATCCGTGTAATCTTGGGAAAGTATGGTGCATCCAGAACTGAAAAGCAAGGCTGTTGCTTCAAACCTGGTAATCAGACAATGTGGATTTTTTCTCTGGGCCTTTTCCCTCAATCTCACAATCCCCACCCCCCACCCCCCGCCAAAAAAAAAAAGGTCCACCCCTCCCAATTTCTAAATTCAAAGCTACCCTTTCATGAATTAAAAATGCCCACCCAAACCCGGCCTGGTGTAAGGGGCCACAGCACTCTTTCTGGAATCCAGGACTCCATCTCTGCCCCACCCTACCTCTCAGGTGTCTTTTTTAGCAAATGAACCCCTGAACCTATACGTTCCTTCCCCAGTAAACGAACGGGCAATTTCTTCTCCCCCCACCCCTGCACACCGTGCCTGGACAGGAGGCAGCTCCTCGACTCCAATCTCAGGGGACCCAAATCTCTTCGGAGCCTGGGTGCGGCGGGAAGGGCCCCGCACCTCTGGAAAGGAAAGAGGTGCCAGCTCGTCCCGGGCCGCAGTCCCCACCCCGGGCGGCACAGAGGAGGCCTCCCTGGCACGTCTCCCCTCACTTACAGGCGGCTTCTCCAACTGGGCAGGACAGGACAGAGCAGGGTCGGCGGGCAGGCAGGAGGGCGGGCGGTGGAGTTTGCTGACTCAAAGGCGCGGCGACAGCGGCGGCGGCGAGCGACCAGGAGCGCACCCGAGCGCAGTCCCGCGCTCCCCGCGCACGTTAGCAGCCCCGCGCCTGCGCTCGGCGCCTGCCGCCCGCGTGTGGCCGCCGCGTGTGGCTGCCGGATCTCCTGCTCCCGCGGCCCCCGCAGCCACCGCACCGCCCAGCCCACTGCGGTCCCCGCGCCGCCGGCCTCGCCACGCCCTTCGGCTCCGCGCAGGTGCAGTCGACTGGGGGCGCCGCCGCACTTTGGAGCCCGGACTCAGCCCCCTAAGTCCGCTAAATCACGTTAGGGTGGAAATAAGCACGCACACACACTTGTCTGGACGCTGAGGGTGAATGTGTGCAAACGGCACCCTTTGGTATCAACACTTGAAAGCGCCTTGAGTTTGCTACCCCTGTTCGTTATGGGGAGGATTGATGGATGTAGAGACCGATAGATAGATATGTGATAAGTTAGTAGAATTTATTGGTACAATCTAGGTGTTGGGCGTATATGAGTGTGCGTACGTGTGTGTAAATACTGTAAAATTCTTTCAACTTGTCTGTGTATTTGAGATTTTTCATAATAAAAAGTTTGGAGAAAAATAAATGAGATCTGCAATAAATGAATCATTTCCCAAATAACACCTTGGGCTGGGTCGGATGCACTCTGTGCATGGAAAATCTCAATGATTTGGTTGAAGTCATTTAAATGCTAATACCTGACACCGAGGAATAAATGTTACCTAATATTTTATATTTCAAGCATGAATTCTACCATTCATGGGGAATCAGTCTGTGGCTGATTATCATTGGGGGGGCCATTCCAATGCACACCTAAAGATGTACATGTCTACACTCCACACCTAAATTGACTTTGCATTACAAAGCTTCTAAATGTTTAATATGTTAACATTTTGGATCCTGAATTTGCATTGCTGAATCCTGAATCATTGGTATTGAATTTCCTAAAATTGTATGGGTCATAAGACACAAGTGACTGTAAACATGATCAAATTCTTGTCCCTATGCTCCACAAAGAAAAGCACTGACTGGAAAGCAAAATGCAGCACATGTCTGAGAGCCTAAGAGAGTCTGCAAAATTAAAATCTTTCTGAACTTATATGGTCAAGAGTACAATCTATGGGAAGCGGCTGTGGCTCAATCAGTAGGGCTCCCGTTTACCATATGGGAGGCCCCGGGAACCAAACCCCGGGCCTCCTGGTGAAGGCAAGCCCGCCCGCGTGGCGTGGTTGGCTGACCCAGCGAGCACAAGCAGCAAGGGGGGGATAAATGAATAAATAAATAAAATATTAAAAAAAAAAAAAAAAAAAGAGTACAATCTAACAACTGTGGAGAAAGCAGCATATTAAGCCATGGTGAGTCTACAGAGGTCATTTATTTTATTTTATTTTATTTTATTTTATTTTTTAAGCTTATTTAATTATTGCATTTAATTTTATTAAAGCATCACATTTATTTTAAAAAAATGTCTACAGAGGTCATTTAAATATCAATTAGAATTATGGCCCTAACAGAGGAAGAATATGCAAAGAATTCACAATAGAATGAAGCAATGAATAGATTATTTTAACCCAATCAGGCAGTGTAGCAGTTGGGTAGTGTTTCTGGTTTAAGAGTTGGGTAATATGATCCCTGAATCATCCTATGTTACTATGTAACAGTCACCATTTTGTATTTTTAGGTTATGGTATTTTTGTTATACCATCAGTGAGTCTGGTGAAAAAAAAGTGTTCTCCACTCTGCTTGAGTCACTCTGGTCTGCCTAAAAATTGCTTTTAAGAAGAAATGTCAAAATTCTTAGTGGCTGAGCAATTCAACCCTGGAAAGAATGAGAATTAAGTATGGAAAATTTTAAGGGAATCAACCCCACAATGTTAATATTTTGCATTAAGGAACTGGGCAGAATCACATTTTATATACATGTAATGTTTACAAGAATTTGGCTATTGACTGGTGCTTCAAATTTTAAAAGTGTAATTTAATTTAATTGATAGCTGTATAATAATAATTGTAAAGTTACAATCTTACTAAGTGTATTAGTTAAGGTTCTCTAGGGAAACAGAACCAACAGGAGAAATCTGTAAATAGTATGAGATTTTATAAAATTGTCTCATGCAACCCTGAGGATGCACAAGCCCAAATTCTGTAGGGCAGGCTGCAAGCCAGGGACTAAGATGAAGGTCTTGGATGAGTTCCCAGGAGACACTGGCTGTCTGAAGTAGAGAAGAAAATTCTCTCTCTGAATGCTTAAATCACTTCTTTTAAGGCCTTCAACTGACTGAATGAGAAATAACTCATTGCTGACTCATTGCTATCTCCTTAGTTGATTGTAAATGTAACCAGCCATCTATGCAAATCAACCCACTGATGATTAAAGTCCATGAAATCCCTTTGTATTACAATTAACCCAGTGTTTGCTTGACCAAAAAACTGGGCACCATTACCTGGCCAAGTTGACACATTAGCCTAATGATTACACTAAGAATCAAAATACTCAAAAGAATTTAAGATTTGCCACATTTATATATTTAAGTTATTAGATTTTTAACTACTTGTTAATCAGAAAATTAAAGAGCTTAAGGTTAACTTCATGAATAAAGTTTAAATATTTAAAGGTGATTATTTTATTTACAGAATCAAACATTAATCACATGCTCCTTTGTTAAAAATATGCTAGATTTATAAAAAGAATAATAGGATTTGTAAACCAAACTTAAAATTAAGGAAGAGATGACCACACCCTGATCAAGATGGCTGTGTGAGACACTTCAGGGCTCTCTGTTCCCCCACACAAGTTTTGAGCAACCAGCAAGAACTGGCAGAAACATCTTTCTCAAAGCCTCCCAAAAAAACCATTTGAAGGACTGCAGTACTAGGGCCAGCAGTGAGTCAAGAAAAAGGCAGTAGGATCTCATGGCACACTGGGGAGCCCCTCCTTCACCCTCACCAACTCAGCACAGAGCCATCCCATGTTCCCAGTGCTGATCCCTGATCCTCGTTCCAAAGGGAACAGAGTAACGCTGGGAGCATTTATGCCTGGCCCAATTTGTCTGGTGATGGCCTGAAGGACTCAGACTTTCTGACAGAAATTCTCTCCCAGATTAGTCCTGCTTGTAGAAAGCAGCTCACCCAGCTCTCCTACAGAAGGCTGTGGGAGAGCAGTCAAGTTGTGCTGCCTGGGGCAGGAGGTTGCTGGCTGTAGGACATACAGTGCAGTGCCTGAGGCGGTAAGGAAAGTTTCCCAGGGAAGAGGATCCTTCAGAACTGTGTAAATTAGGGAATTCCTAGGGCCATTTATGCCTAAAGCAAAAGGCAAGAGCAGAAAGGATCTGGGCGGCCCCTGCGCTTTGGCCTGGAGCTATTCCCTAATTTCATTGTATAGGAAGCCCTGAAGGAGAGCACTTACACAGGTCAATTTGCAAAGACAGGTGAAGATGTTTTCTTTATTTCCTCCTTTTTTGGTTTGTTTGGGTTTTGTTTGTTTGTTAGCTCCTGGCATTCAGGGAAAGCTCTGTCCTAAACTAACTAGTCTAAATTTCAGCTATAACACATTAAAATATCAAAATGTCCAGGTTTCAACAAAAGGCTACAAAACATACAAAGAAACAGGAAGTAATGGCCCAGGCAAAGGAGAAGATTAAAGCATTAGGAACTATCAATGAGGAGGATCAGACCCAGGACATACCAAACAAAAACTTTAAAAATTGTCCTAAAAATGCTCAAAGAGCTAAAGGAAACATATACAGAGGACTAAAGGAAATCAGGAAAACAACAAAAGAACACAAAGAGAATATCAGTAGGGAGATGGAAATTGTGAAAAGGAACCAACAAAGCTGAAGACCTCAATAACAGAAATAAAAAATTCTCTACAGAGGTTCAACAGCAGATTGGAGCTGGTAGAAGAAAGAATCAGACAACATAGATGAACCTTGAAGACATCATGTTGAGTGAAATAAGCCACACAGAAGGACAAGTATTGTGTGATCTCACTGTTATAAAATAGTAAGAATAAGCAAATTCAGAGTCAGAAACTAGAATATAGGTTACCAGGGGCTAGCATGGGGGTCAGGAAGGAGGAGTTAATTCTTAAATTGTACTGCATTTCTATTTGGGGCAATGGAGTTTGCTAATGGATAGTGGTGGTGGTAGCACAGTATTGTGAAAGTAATAGTAATATATTTGAATGTGGTTAAAAGGGAATTTTAGGTTGTATATATGTTACTAGAATAAAAATTAAGAAAAAAAGAATCAGAAAACTTGAAGATATCATAACTGAAATCATTCTGAGGAACAGAAAAAGGAAAGAATGAAAAGAAGTGAACAGAGCCTGTGGAACCTGTGGGACACCATCAAGCATACCAAGATTCTCATTGTGGGAGGCTGAGAAGGGGAAGAAAGAGAGAAAGGGACAAGAGAATGTTCAAAGAAATAGTGGCTGAAAACTTCCCAAATTTAATGAAAGCTGTGAATAGACACATCCAAGATGCTCAATGAACTCCACATAGGGTAAACCCAAGTAGACACATACCACGGCATACTAAAATCACACTGCTGAATGCCAGAGATAAAGAGAGAATTCTGAAAGCCGCAAGAGAGAAGCAGCATGTCACCTACAAGGGAGCCTCAGTAAGATGAAATGCCAATTTCTCATCAGTAACCACGTAGACAAGAAGGCAGTGGGATGGCATATTTAAAGTGCTGAAAGCAGAAACTGTCTAACAAGAATTCTATATCTGGCAAAACTGTCTTTCAAAAATGAGGGAGAGATTAAGATATTCTCTCAAAAGCTGAGGAAGTTGACGACCACTAAGACAGGCTCTACAACAGATGCAAAAGAGAATTCTGGATGTGGCTCAAGCAATTGAGCTGCTGCCAGGTTCAGTTCCCAGTGCCTCCTAAAGAAGATGAGCTGATGCAACAAGAGACACAGGAGGAAAACATAATGAGAGACACAACAAAGCAGGGAGTGGAAGTGGCTCAAGCAATTAGCTGCCTCCCTCCCACATGGGAGGTCCTGGGTTTGGCTCCTGGTGCCTCCTAAAGGAAGACAAGCACACAACGAACAGACAGCAAATGCAAACAATGCGGGGATGGGGAGAAATTAATAAAATAAATCATAAAAAAAAAAAAGAGAGAGAGAGAGAGCTCTGCAGGTTGAAAGGAAAGGACAATAGACAATAGATGGCAGCCACATGAAGAAATAAAGATATCCAGTGAGGTAAGGACAGGGGTAAATATAAATGCCAGTACTGTTGTATTTTGGGGTTTTTACTTCCTACGGTATCTAAAACGCAAATGAAGAAATGGAATGATAAATCAGTGGTTTTTAACTCATCTTGCAATTTGTGACAAAAACTACATAAAAATGGGACAGAGGAACATAGTTTGTGTAGACTATTGAAGTTAAGTTGGTATCAAAGCAAATGAAATTGTTATAGATTTAGGATGTTAAATTTAAGCCTCATGGTTAACTACAAAGAAAATATTGGAGAATATGCAAGCTCATAGAGACAGAAATCAGAGTTTGGGTTGCCAAAGGTGGGGGCCAGGGGAACGGGGAATTAATGCAAAGTGGGTGTAGGGCTTCTGTTTGGGGAAATGGAAAATTTTAGTAATGGAATGTGTTGAGGGTACTGAATGAGATTAATCTTATTGAATGATTTGCTTGGGAGTGGTTGAGTTGGGAAAGTTTATGTTGTATGCATATTCCTGCAATTTAAAAAAGGAAAAGATAGAAAGAGCAACTAAAGGGACAATGACAATTAAATGCAATACATGACCCTGCATGTGATCTAGTAAGGGAGGAGAACAGGCTCAAAAGGACATTATTGAGACATATGAAAAAAATGTGAATATAGACTATAAGCTTTATAGCAATGTTAAATTTCTTAAACTTGATAACTGTGCTTAGAGTTCATATTCATAGCTGAATATCCTTATTCTTAGAAAATGTACATAGTAGTATTAAGTGTTCAAGGAGTATGATCATACAAACTACATTCAACTGTTCAGAAAATGGATTGATAAATAGCTAGACACAGGCAGACAGGCAAATAGATGGAGAGAATAATACTACAAATGTGCAAAAATGTTAAAATTGGTGGATCTGGGTATCTGGGTAGGTGGAGTAGGGGTATGTTTGAGTTCTCTGTATGAGGTGTGTATTATTCTTGTAGCTGTCCTGTAAGTTTGAATGTATTTCAAGATAAAAAATTAAATTTTTAAAAATTGTGCTTAATTTATACAGAATTTCTATTTAGGTTGATTATAAAGTTTTGTAAATGGATGGTGCTAATGGTAACACATTATTGTGAGTATAATTAACAGCACTGAATTATATATGTGAATGTGGTTAAAAGAGGAACTTTTAGGTCATATGTATGTTACTAGAATAAAAATTGAAATAAAAAAGTAAAAAACAAGAAAACTGAGGAAGAATTATGTTATTAAGTTTGTATCTTTAATACATCAAACATTTTTAAAGGAGCATCAAAATAATATTTTTTGTATGCAAAAACTCCTGGGGACACAAAAAATTCACCTTAACACTAATAATCCTTTCTGTGTCTCTGGGCATAATTTTCTACTGCTGGGAAAATGTAGCATCTAGCATCTATGTCTATGAGCTACCAACTGAGCACATGCCCTGATTTATAACTCCTCAAGTCTCTGTATTAATGACTGTAATTGGAGCATTTTGGAAATCACTCATCTCCTTTTATATTTGTGGTGGATATACAACTGGTATGTTTTCACCCAGCCTTTTGCCTACCCAAAGCCTGCTTCAAGTGCAGCTTCTCGAGCCAGACCAACTAAGTTCAACTCTTAGGCTTATCATCTACTCACAATGCAATTGTGGCCAAGTAACTTAAACTTTCTGGGCCTGATTTTCCCATCTGAAAAAAATGGGAGATGACAATAATAGCACCAGCCTCATACGGCTGTTGTGATGATTCAATGAAACAACTCAGGTAAAGCTCTTAGAACTGTGCTGGGTTCATAGTAAGTGCTCAATAAATTTTAGCTGTTATAATTACTTGATCCTTTTTTCTAACCTCTTCCATCAGGCTAAGTGCCCCCCCCCCCCCCCATCCCTTGCCTCTGAGTCAGTAAGAAGGCATTCTGTCCTTCTTCCTCAAAGTGCAAAATCCACAGACAGTAAAATGTAAGTGGCCTGGTCTCAACATTCACAGATTGTAATTAACTGTATTAGTCAGACAAAGGGGTGCTGATGCAAAGTAACAAAAATCTGTTGGCTTTTATAAAGGGTATATATTTGGGGTAAAAGCTTACAGTTAGTTACAAGGCCCTAAAGAGTCCAACTCAAGGTTACTTCCTCACCAAACTCTGTTGCCACATGTTGAAGCAAGATGGCAGGCCACCTCTCCTGGTCTCTCCTTCCTTCTTCCTCTTAAGGCTCTGTGAGCCCAGCTTTTTCCCATCTCAGCTGTACGCTGGAGGGCTCATTTCTTTCCGGGCCTTCTCAGCTACTTAGGGCTCTGGTCTCTTCAGCTGCAACCTATCAGGCAAATGGCTCAGCTCTTTCCAGGGTTTTAGCTATTTAAGCCTTCTCCTTTCTATCACATGGCAGGACCGAAATGACCAAGCTCTCTCCTCTTCTGTGTCTTCTTTCGTGTGTATTCTTGATTTCATGTGTTTGTTTATATAGCTGAAGGGGATGGGGACGTAACCCTGAGACATATCCTACGTGGCCCAAGAAAAGGAATATATCAAAGCCCCAGAAGAGACACAGGATTTCAGAGAATAAATTAATGAGATGCGCACTAATTTCCAAAATCAAATTAATGAGTTGAAAGACAATATGGCTAAAGAAATAAATAACACCAAGAAAATATTGAAAAAAGAAAAAGAAAAAAAAAGAATAAGAAGACATAGAGCGAGGAAGCAGATGCAGCTCAAGGGATGGGGCTCCTGTCTACCATACAGGAGGTCCAGGGTTTGATTCCTGGGGCCTCCAAGTGAAGGCAAGCTGGCCTGCAAGGTGAGCTGGCCCAAGTGGAGAGCTGGCCCATGTGGAGTGCTGGCCTGTGCGGTGTGCTGGCCCGTGCAGGAGTGCTGGCCCGCATAGGAGTGCTGGCCTGCATGGAGTGCTGGCCCAAGCGGAATGCTGGTGCAGCAAGATGACAAAACAAAAAGAAACACAGAGGAAAGACAATAAGAGACACAGCAGACCAGGGAGCTGAATTGGCGCAAGAGATTGATCACTTCTCTCCCACTTCAGAAGATCCCAGGATCAGTTCCCAGGGCCACCTAAAGAGAAGAAAAGCAGACACAGAAGAACACATAGTGAATAGACATAGAGAGCAGACAGTGAGCACAAAAACAGCAGTGGGTGGGTGGGTGGGGGATAAATAAATAAATAAATCTAAAAAAATAGAAAACAGTGAGGTGGCACAACAGGCAGACATGGCAAGCTGACACAACAAGATAATGCAACAAGAGGTACAAGAAGAAAAACCATAATGAGAGACACAACAAAGCAGGGAACAGAGGTAGCTCAAGCGATTATTCGCCTCCCTCCCACATCAGAAGTCCTGGGTTCGGTTCCCAGTGCCTTGTAAAAAGAAACAAGGAAGACAAACATACA
Source organism: Tolypeutes matacus (assembly GCA_026826555.1). Lineage (NCBI taxonomy): Eukaryota > Metazoa > Chordata > Mammalia > Cingulata > Chlamyphoridae > Tolypeutes > Tolypeutes matacus. The sequence continues at coordinate 14,067,495 of JAKSZT010053769.1, read as the reverse complement.
CAGCAAGTGCAAACATTGAGGGAGTGAGGAGAAATAAATAAATAAAATTTATCTAAAAATAAACCACACACATTAGAGGGAGACAACAGCAGACTCAAAATGATAGAAAAAAGAATAAGTGATACAGAAGACAGAACAGGGGAAACTGAAGAGAGAAAAGAACAAAGAGAGAAAAGAATGGAAAAGATTGAGCAGGGGCTCAGAGAGTTGAGTGACAACACGAAGCGCAACAACATATGTGTCACAGGAGTTCCAGAAGGAGAAGAGAAGGGAAAAAGGGCAGAAGGTGTATTTGAGGAAATAAGAGCTGAAAATTTCCCAACACACACAAAAGAAATAAAATTACATGTCCAAGAAGCATACCATACTCCAATCAGAATAAATCTGAATAGATCTACTCCAAGACACATACTACTTGGAATGTCAATTGTCAAAGAAAAAGAAAATTCTCAGAGCAGCAAGGGAGAAGCAAACCATCACATACAAGGGAGGCCCCATAAGATTTAGTGAGGATTTCTCTTCAGAAACCGTGGAAGCAAGAAAACAGTGGTATGATACAATTAGAATACTGAAAGAGAAAAACTGCCAGCTGAGAATTCTTTTTTTTCCCTTTATTTTGTAGATTTAATAATTGAAAATATAAACAATTAAAAAGTAAACACAGATGAATAAATATATACATTTCTCAATTAAACGTACTGGATACATATAAAATTTTTTTGACTCAAACAATATGTTACACAATATATTTCGTTCATAGTAACACATTCATACAGTATTTGTCCTTTTGTGCCTGGCTTGCTTCACTCAACATAATGTCCTCCAGGTTCATCCATATTGTCAGATGCTTTATGACTTCATTTCTTCTTACAGCTGCACAATATTCTATTGTGTGAATAGACCACAGTTTGTTTATCCATTCATCTGTTGATGGACACCTGGGTTGTTTCCAACTTTTGGCAATGCTGAATAATATTGCTATAAACATTGGTGTGCAGATGTCTGTTCATGTTACTGCTCTCAGTTCTTCTGGATACATACCCAGTAGTGGTATTGCCAGGTCACGTGGCAACTCTATGTTCAACTTTTTAGGAACTGCCAAACAGTCCTCCATAGTGGCTGTACCATTCTGAATTCCCACCAACAGTGAGGAAGTGTTCCTATCTCTCCACATCCTCTCCAACATTTGTAGTTCTCTGTCTTTTTAATAGTGGCCATTCTGATAGGTGTGAAATGATATCTCATTGTGGTTTTGATTTGCATTTCCCTAATCATGAGTGTTGTTGAGCATTTCTTCATGTGTTTTTTTTTTTGTTTTTTTTTTTTTGCCATTTGTATTTCATCTTTGGAGAAATGTTTATTCAACTCTTTTGCCCATTTTTTAAATGGGTCATTTGCCTTTTTATTGTTGAGTTGTAACATCTCTTTATATATCCTGGATATTAAACCCTTATCAGATATGTGATTTCCAAATATTTTTTCCTATTGAGTTGGCTGCCTTTTCACCCTTCTGACAAAGTCCTTTGAGGTGCAAAAGTGTTTAATTTTGAGGAGGTCCCATTTATCTACCTTTTCTTTTGTTGCACGTGCTTTGGGTGTAAGATCCACAAAACCGCCTCCTACCACAAGATCTTGAAGATGTTTCCCTATATTTTCTTCCAGTAGTTTTCTGGTCCTGGCTTTTATATTTATATCTTTAATCCATTTAGAATTGATTCTTGTATAGGAGGTGAGATAGGGGTCCACTTTCATTCTTTTGGTTATAGATATCCAGTTCTCCCAACACCATTTGATGAAGAGACTGTTTTTTCCTGTTAGCATGGACTTAGTAGGTTTGTCAAAAACAGGTTGACTGTATAAGTGAGGGTTTATTTCTGGGTTCTCGATTCTATTCCACTGATCGATGTGTCTATCTTTATGCCAGTACCATGCTGTTTTGACCACTGTAGCTTTGTAATATGTTTCAAGGTCAGGCAGTGAATTCCTCCCATGTCGCTCTTTTTTAGAATGCTTTTTTCTATTCAGGTGCACTTACTCTTCCAGATGAATTTGGTAATTGCCTTCTCTAATTCTGTAAAGTAAGTTGTTGGGATTTTGATTGGTATTGCATTGAATCTATAAATCAGTTTGGGTAAGATTGACATCTTCATGATATTTATTCTTCAAAACCATGAACACAAAATGTCTTTCCATTTGTTTAGGTTTTTTAAAATTTCTTTTAGCATCGTTTTGCTGTTTTCTGCATATAGGTCCTGTACTTCTTTGGTTAAATTAACTGCTAGGTATTTGAGACTTTTTGTTGCTATTGAAAATGGAATTTTCCTCCTGATTTCCTCCTCAGATTGTTCAGTACTCGTGTACAAAAACATTAATGATTTTTATGTGTTGATCTTGTATCCTGCTACTTTGCTGAACTCATTTATTAGCTCAACCAGCTTTGTTGTGGACACTTCAGGATTTTCTAAGTACAGGATCATGTCATCCTCAAACAGTGAGAGTTTTACTTCCTCTTCTCCTATTTGGATGCCTTTAATTTTTTTTTTTTTTTTTTTTGTCTTGTCTAATTGTCCTAGCTAGAACTTCTTAGTACAATGTTGAATAACAATGGTGATAGTGGGCATCCTTGTCTTGTTCCCAATCTTAGAGGGAAAGCTTTCAACCTTTCCCCATTGGGTATGATGTTGGCTGTGGGTTTTTCATGTATGCCTTTTATCATATTGAGGAATTTTCCTTCTATTCCTATCTTTTCAAGTGTGTTTATCAAAAAAGGATGCTGGATTTTGTTGAATGCCTTTTCTGCATCTATTGAGATGATCATGTAGTTTTTTTCCTTCAGTTTGTTAAAGTGGTGTATTACATTGATTGATTTTCTTATGTGAGCCGGTTTGTATCCCTGGGTCTAAGGTGAGTTTCTTGTAAGCAGCATATGGATGACTCATGTTTTTTTATCGATTCTATCAGCCTGTATCTTTTGATTAAGGAGTTTAATCCATTCACATTCAATGATATTACTGTAAATGCCCTATTTACTTCTTCCATTTTATTCTTTGGTATTCATATGTCATTTTGTCACATCTTGTCTGTTTTTTACTCTTTTGGTTATTCTTTCTGCTATTCTTTCTTCTATACTCACCTCCAAGACTCTCCTGTCTTTTTATTTCAGGTTCTAAGGCTTCCTTTAATATTTCCTGCAATGGTGGGTTCTTTTTGCAAACTTTTTAAGTTTATGTTTGTTTGTGAATATTTTATACTCACCATCATATTTGAAGGACAGTTTTGCTGGGTAAGGAATTCTCGGTTCTCCAGAAAAATCGCTAGAGGACAGGCTGAAACAGCCCCAAAATAGATCTTCTAGGGTTTAGGACAGCAGGTGAAGGCTGCACACCACCCAGAGGAGAGAGGGACAAAAGAGGGAAATCACGACAACAGAACCATGAGTTGGAAGTAGCAGCTTCTGCTGCTGCCAGCACCCACCCCGACACTTTTCAGAATTCTTGGGCCTCTGGGCCTGCGACCACAGACAAAGGAGGCTTGAGGGATCTACCACTCCTGGAAAGGGGAGAGAGAGGGACACAGCCTTAGGCTGACTCAGGTTCTGACCCACAAATTTGGGCTGCGGAGCCCCTCGGACCCTTCCACATGGTGGTTTGCCCTGGGAGCCTAGGAAGGACTGGAGAAATCTGATCCTTGCACACTCCCTCTCTTCTAGCCTGGACTAATTGTTGAGGACTTCACAGGAAAGGGGAGAGAGAGCCTGGGGCTGACCCTGCTTTTGACTCGCAGGTTTGGTCTGCCCTGTCCCGAGAGCCCTTCCAGGCTGGGTGGGACTGCGCCGTTGTTTGCCTTGGAGCCTGCAAGGGGTTAAAGATGTACAAACCACAGAATCCTCTCCTGTACTAACAGGGACTGATTGTTGAAGATTCAGAGGGGAGTGGAAATATTTCTGAGCTGGGAAAAGGGACAAACAGACAGGGCTATCTGAGAAGACTGGAGAACTATCTCAGAAAGTTTGAATTACAAGGCTCTTAGCCCCTGACAGGAAGCTCTATCACATTGATCTGGTCTGTGTCACAAAAAATACACTCCGACCAGGCATTGCATTGAGAGCTGCCAACGAGCGCCATCTCCTGGCAGACCAAGGAAGTGAACATAAGAAAATTAATAAATAGGACAGGCTTTTCCAGGCTTCCATAGGCTCCCTGCCCAAGGCCCTAGAAAAACGACTCTACAACCAATTACTGGGTCCAGTGCCCAGTTTTGAGCAACCAGCAGAACAATCCTAACAATCAAGGTTGAGCTAAAAATCAAAGAGCTGTGGTAACTCACAGCCTCCTGCCACTAAAACCCTATAAAAGAGAAAGAGATAGAGCATCTAAGTAAAATACAATCTAAGCAGATGCCTAAACACCAGCAAAAAATTACAAGCAATACTAAGAAAATAGAAGACATGGCCCAAGAAAAGGAATACATCAAAGTCCCAGAAGAGATGCAGAATGTGAGAGAACTAATCAGTGAGATGAGCACAAATTTCCAAAATCAAATTAATGAGATGAAAGGCAATATTGGTAAAGAAATAAATGACATCAAGAAGACATTAAGAGAACGCAAAGAAGAATTTGAAATCCTGAACAGAAAAGTAACAGAGTTCATGGGAATGAAAGACATAATAGGTAAAGTAAAAATCACATTTGAGGCATACAACAGCAGACTCAAAATGATAGAAGAAAGAATAAGTGATACCGAAGACAAAGCAGCTAAAATTGAAGAGAGAAAAGAACAGAGAGAGAAAAGAATGGAAAAAATTGAGCAGGGGCTCAGAGAGTTGAATGACAACACAAAACGCAACAACATACATGTCATGGGAGTTCCAGAAGGGGAAGAGAAGGGAAAAGGGGCAGAAAGAGTATTTGAGGAAATAATAGCTGAAAATTTCCCAACTCTCATGAAGGAAATGAACTTACATGTCCAAGAAGCACACTGAACCCCAATGAGAAAAAATCCAAATAGACCTACGCCAAGACACATACTATTCAGAATGTCAAATGTCAAAGATAAAGAGAAAATTCTCAGAGCAGCAAGATAGAAGCAAAAGATCACATACAAAGGACGTCCAGTAAGACTTAGTGCAGATTTCTCTTCAGAAACCATGGAGGTGAGAAGGCAGTGGTATGACACAATTAGGAAACTGAAAGAAAAAAATGCCAACTGAGAATTCTTTATCCAGCAAAACTGTCTTTCAGATATGAAGGTGAGTATAAAGTGTTCACAAGCAAACAGAAACTAAGAGAGTTTGAAAAAAGAATCTAACTTTGCAGGAAATATTAAAGGAAGCCTTAGAACCTGAAAGAAAAAGACAGGAGAGAGAGGCTTGGAGGAGAGTATAAAAGAAAGAAAAGCAGAAAGGATAACCAAAAGAGTAAAGAGACAAAAACAAGATGACATATGAAAACCAAAGAATAAAATGGAGGAAATAAATAGTGCATTTTCAGTAATATCATTGAATGTGAATGGATTAAATTCCCCAATCAAAAGATACAGGCTGATAGAGTGGGTTAAAAAAACATGAATCATCATATGCTACTTACAAGAAACTCACCTCAGAACCAGGGATACAAACCAGCTGAAAGTAAAAGGTTGGAAAAAGATACTCCACGCGAATAGTAAACAGAAAAGAGCAGGGGTAGCTATACTAATATCAGACAAAACAGACTTTAGGTGCAAAAAAGTGATAAGAGATATGGAAGGCCATTATATATTAATAAAAGGGACGATCATACAGGAAGATATAACAGTCATAAATATCTACGCACCTAACCAGGGTGCCCCAAAATATATGAGACAAACTCTGGCAAAACTGAAGGGAGAAATAGACATTTCTACAATAATTGTTGGAGACTTCAACACCCCTCTCACATCATTAGATAGAACAACTAGACAGAAGATAAACAAGGAAACAGAGAACTTGAACAATATGATAAACAAGTTAGACCTAACAGACATATACAGAACACTGCATCCAAACTCAGTGGGTTATACATTCTTCTCAAGTACCCATGGATCTTTCTCCAGGATAGAACACATGTTAGGTCACAATTCAGCTCTCAAGAAATATAAAAATATTGAAATTACACAAAGTACCTTCTCAGATCATAATGCAATGAAACTAGAAATCTATAATAGGAAAAAAGTAAATTCACAAGTGCGTGGAGACTGAACAACACACTCCTAAATATTTGGTGGGTCAAAGAAGAAATTGCAAGTGAAATCAGTAAATATATTGAGACAAATGAAAATGAGAACACAGCGTACCAAAACTTATGGGATACAGTGAACGCAGTCTTGAGAGGGAAATTTATAGCCCTAAATGCCTATATTAAAAAACAAGAAAGAGTTAAACTCAAAGATTTAAATGAACAACTAGAGAAACTAGAAAAAGAACAGCAAACCAATCCCAAAGCAAGCAGAAGGAAAGAAATAATAAAGATTAGAGCAGAAATAAATGAAAATGAGAACAGAAAAACAATAGAGAAAGTCAACAAAACCAAAAGCTGGTTCTTTGAGAAGATTGATAAAATTGACAAACCCCTCGCAGACTAACAAAAAAAGAGAGAAGATGCAAATAAATACAATCAGAAATGAAAGGGGGGGAGTTACAAATGACCCCACTGAAATAAAAAGAATCATAAGAGGACATTATGAGAAACTATATGGCAACAAACTAGAAAACTTAGATGAAATGGATAAATTTGTAGAAACGCACAACCAACCTATACTGACGCTGCAAGAAATACAAGAACTTAACAAACCAATCACAATTAAGGAGATTGAATCCGTCATCAAAAATCTCCCAGCAAAGAAAAGTCCAGGACCAGATGGCTTCACAGCTGAATTCTACCAAGCATTTCAAAAAGAATTAACACCAATCCTGTTTAAACTCTTCCAAAAAATTGAAGAGTAGGGAAAATTACTCAACACATTTTATGAAGCCAACATCACCCTAATACCAAAGCCAGATAAAGATTCCACAAGAAAAGAAAATTACAGACCAATCTCTCTCATGAACATAGATGCAAAAATTCTCAACAAAATACTTGCAAATCGAATCCAACAGCATATCAAAAGACTTATACATCACGACCAAGTGGGATTTATTCCTGGTATGCAAGACTGGTTCAACATAAGAAAATCAATCAATGTAATACACCACATTAACAAGTTGAAGGAAAAAAAACACATGATCATCTCAATAGATGCAGAAAAGGCATTCGACAAAATCTAACATCCTTTTTTGATAAAAATACTTCAAAATATAGGAATAAAAGGAAAATTCCTCAATATGATAAAAGGCATATATGAAAAACCCACAGCCAACATTATACTCAACGGGGAAAGGCTGAAAGCTTTCCCTCTAAGATCAGGAACAAGACAAGGATGCCCACTGTCACCATTGTTATTCAACATTGTACTAGAAGTTCTAGCTAGTACAATTAGACAAGACAAAATAATTAAAGGTGTCCAAATAGGAAAAGAGGAAGTAAAACTCTTACTGTTTTTGGGTGACTAGATCTTATATTTAGAAAATCCTGAAGTATCCACAACAAAGCTACTTGAACTAATAAATGAGTTCAGCGAAGTGGCAGGATACAAGATCAACACGCAAAAATCAGTAATGTTTTTGTACACAAGTACTGAACAACTTAAGGAGGAAATCAGGAGGAAAATTCCATTTTCTTTTTTTTTTTTTTTTTTTTTTTTTTTTTACCGGGAGGTCCCAGGGATCGAACCCGGGTCCCTCAATATGGGAGACAGACGCCCAACCAGTTGAGCCACATCCGACCCCCTCCATTTTCAATAGCAACAAAAAGACTCAAATACCTAGGAGTTAATTTAACCAAAGAAGTACAGGACCTATATGCAGAAAACTACAAAACAATGCTAAAAGAAATTTAAAAAGACCTAAACAAATGGAAAGACATTCCGTGTTCATGGATTGGAAGAATAAATATCATGAAGATGTCAATCTTGATCCAACTGACTTATAGATTCAATGCAATACCAGTCAAAATCCCAACAGCTTACTTTACAGAATTAGAGAAGGCAATTACCAAATTCATCTGGAAGTGTAAGTGCACCCAAATAGGCAAGAGCATTCTAAAAAAGAAGAGCAACGTGGGGGGAATTTCACTGCCTGACCTTGTAACATATTACAAAGCTAAAGTGGCCAAAACAGCGTGGTACTGGCATAAAGATAGACACATTGATCAGTGGAATAGAATTGAGAATCCAGAAATATACCCTCACCTATACAGTGAATTGGTTTTCGACAAACCTATCAAGCCCACGCTAATGGGAAAAAAACAGTCTCTTCAACAAGTGGTGTTGGGAGAACTGGATATCTATAACAAAAAGAATGAAGGAGGACCCCTATCTCACTCCCTACACAAGAATCAACTCAAAATGGATCAAAGATCTAAATATAAAAGCTGGGACTATAAAAATACTAGAAGAAAATGTAGGGAAACATCTTCAAGACTTTGTAGTAGGTGGTGGTTTCTTGGACCTTATACCCAAAGCATGTGCAACAAAAGGAAAAATAGATAAATGGGACCTCCTCAAAATTAAACACTTTTGCACCTCACAGGACTTTGTCAGAAGGGTGAAAAGGCAGCCAACTCAATGGGAAAAAATATTTGGAAATCACATATCTGATAAGGGTTTAATATCCAGGAGATATAAAGAGATGTTACAACTCAACAATAAAAAGACAAATGATCCAATTAAAAAATGGGCAAAAGAATAGACATTTCTTCAAAGATGAAATACAAATGGCAAAAAAAAAAACATGAAGAAATGCTCAACATCATTAATGATTAGGGAAATGCAAATCAAAACCACAATGAGATATCATTTCACACCTATCAAAATGGGCACTATTAAAAAGTCAGAGACCTAGAAGTGTTGGAGAGGATGTGGAGAGATAGGAACATTTCTTCACTGTTGGTGGGAATGCAGAATGGTACAGCCACTCTGGAGCACTGTTTGGCAGTTCCTGAAGAAGTTGAATATAGACTTGCCATGTGACCCTGCAATTCCATTTCTGGGTATATACCCAGAAGAACTGAGAGCAGTGACACGAACAGACATCTGCACACCGATGTTCATAGCAACATTATTCACCATTGCCAAAAGTTGGAAACAACCCAGGAGTCCATCAACAGATGAATGGATAAACAAACTGTGGTCTAGTCACACAATGGAATATTATGCAGCTGTAAGAAGAAATGAAATCATAAATCATATGATAACATGGATGTACCTGGAGGACATTATGTTGAGCGAAGCAAGCCAGACACAAAAGGAAAAATACTGTATGAATGCATTACTATGAACCAAATATATTGTGTAACATATTGTTTGATTTTTAAAAAATTTATATGTATACATTACATTTAGTTGAGAAATGTATATATTTATTCATCTGTGTTTACTTTTTAGTTTTTAATTGTTTATATTTCCAATTATTAAATGTACATAATAAAGTTTAAAAAAAAAAAGATAAAACAGCTCGGCCTTTCAACATGATCTCTTTTTCATCAATGACCTTGTGCAAGTCATGGAATTTCTTGGGCCTCTGTTTCCTCATAACAAAAATAATAGAAAAAAAGAAAAAAAATAATAGAGTTTAACCAGAATGGACATTCCCCATGGGCTTTAAAATGCTGTATTTCTAATTTAATATTCAACTTGAAAGAAAATATGTAAAAATAAACTGAGCAAGTCTAAAAAAAAAAAGAATTCTCCGGTGGCAGTGTTTCTCTTTCAGTTTCCTAATTGGGTCATACTACTGTCTTCACACCTCCATGGTTTCTGAAGAGAAATCTGCACTAAATCTTACTGGAGTTCCCTTGTATGTGATCGTTTGCTTCTCTCTTGCTGCTCTGATAATTTTCTTTTTATCTTTGACATTTGACATTCTGAGTAGTATGTGTCTTGGCATAGGTCTATTTGGATTTATTCTGACTGGGGTACATGGTGCTTCTTTGACATGTAAGTTCATTTCTTTCTTGAGAGTTGGGGAATTTTCAGCCATTATTTCCTGAAATACTCTTTCTGCCCCTTTCCCTTCTCTTCTCCTTCTGGAACTCCCATGACACGTATGTTGTTGTGTTTTGTGTTGTCATTCAACTTTCTGAGCCCCTGCTCAATTTTTTCCTTTCTTTTTTCTCAATGTTCTTGAATTCTAGCTGTTCTGTCTTTGGTATCACTTATTCTTTCTTTTATCATTTTGAGTCTGCTGTTGTATGCCTCAGATGTGTTTTTTATCTCACCTGTTGTGTCTTTCATTCCCATGAGCTCTGTTACTTTTCTGTTGAGGACTTCAAATTCTTCTTTGCATTTGCTCAATGTCTTCTTGATGTCATTTATCTCTTTAATTATATTGTCTTTCAACTCATTAATTTGATTTTGGAAATTTGTGCTTATCTCGCTGATTAATTCTCTCAAATTCTGCATCTCTTCTGGGACTTTGATGTATTACTTTTCTTGGGCCATGTCTTCTATTTTCTTAGTATGGCTCATAATTTTTTGCTGGTGTTTAGGCATCTGGTTAGGATGTAGTTTACTCAGATGCTCAATCTCTTTCTCTTTTATAGGGATTTAGTGGCAGGAGGCTGTGAGTTACCACAGCTCTTTGATTTTTGACTCGACCTGGATTGTTAGGATTTTCCTGCTGGTTGTTCAAAGCTGGGCACTGGACCCATTAATTGGTTGTAGAGTCGCTTTCTAGGGCCCTGGGAACCGAGGCTATAGAGGCCAGAAAAAGTCTCTCGTACTTATTTTTAATGTACTATTGTGCACTTCCTTGGTCTGCCAGGAGATGGCGCTCTTTGGCCGCGCTCAATTCAATGCATGGTCGGAGTGTATTTGTTGTAATACAGACCAGATCAATGTGATAGAGCTTCCTGTCTGGAGGCTAGGATCCTTGTAATTCAAACCTTCTCTGAGACTGTTCTCCAGCCTTCTCTGGCAGCCCCCTCCCTTTTCCGGCTAGGAAATACTTCCACTCCCCTTTGAGTCCTCAACAATCAGTTCCTGTTGGTAGAGAAGGAGATTGGGAGGATTGTATATCTTTAGCCCCTTGCAGACTCCAAGGTAAACAATGGCGCAGCTCCACCTGGCCTGGAAGGGTTCTTAGGACACAGCAGATCAAATTTGTGGGTCAGGAGCTGAGTCAGGCTTAGGCTGTGTCCCTCTCTCTCCCCTTTCCTGGCATGGTAGATCCCTGGAGCCCCCTTTGTCTGTTGTTGCAGGCCCAGAGGCCCGAGAATTCTAGAGAGTCTTTAGTGTGGGGGAGAGTGCCGGCAGCAGCAGCTGCCACTGGTTCCACTGTTGTCGCGATTTCCCTCTTTTGTCCCTCTCTCCTCTGGGTGGTATGCAGCCTTCACCTGCTGTCCTGAACCCTAGAAGATCTTTTTGGGGGCTGTTTCAGCCTGTCCTCTACCTATTTTTCTGGAGAAGAGATTCTCGTGTCTTTCTAGTCTGCCATCTTCCCAGAATTCTCACCAGCTACTTATTCAGCCAAGAATTCTTTAACCCGCAAAATTGTCCGTCAGATATGAAGGTGAGTGTAAAATATTCACAAACGAACAGAAACTAAGGGAGTTTGCAAAAAAGAATCCACCTTTGCAGGAAATATTAAAGGAAACTTAGAACCTGAAAGAAAAAGGAGAGAGAGGCCTGGAGGAAAGTATAGAAGAAAGACTAGCAGAAAGGATAACCAAAAGAGTAAGAAGACAGACAAAAATATGATATGGCATATGAAAACCAAAGAATAAAATAATGCATTTATAGTAATATCATTGAATGTGAATATATTAAACTCTCCAATCAAAAGATACAGGCTGACAGAATGAATAAAAAAACTAGAGCCATCCGTATGTTGCTTACAAGAAACTCACCTTAGATCCAGGGACACAAACTGGCTGAAAGTGAAAGGTTAGAAAAAGATACTCCACACAAATAGTAATCATTTGAACAATGAACATTATGATAAACGAACAGACCTAACAGACTGTGATGGTTAGGTTAATGTGTCAACTTGGCCAGATAATTGTGTCCAGGTGTTTGGTCCAGCAAGCACTGGGCTAATTGTAATACAAGAGCATTTATAGACTTTGATCACCAGTGAGTTTAATGTGTGGATGGCTGATTACATCTGCATCAATCAGGGAGATTGCATCATCAATGGCTGATGCTTTTATCCAATCAGTTGAATGCCTTAAAAGGGGAAGTGATTTCAACATTCAGAGAGAATTTCCCAGCTCCTCGTTGGACAGGCAGCTTCTCCCAGAAACTCATCAAGGACCTTTCATCAGACTTTCGTTGGAGTCCCAGGTTTGCAGCCTGCCTGCGGAACCTGGACTTGTGCATCCCCACAGTTATGTGAGAGACTCTTTTAAAATCTCATATTATTGACAGATATCTCCTGTTGATTCTGTTTCCCGAGGGAACCCTGACTAATACACAGACATATACAGAATGCTGCATCCAAACAGTGGGTTATACATTCTTCTCAAGTGCCTATGAATCTTTCTCCAGGATAGACCACATGTTTGGGCACAATGCAGGTCTCAATAAATATAAAAAGATTGAAATTATACAAAGCACCTTCTCAGATCATAATGGTATGAAACTGGAAAGCAATAATAGACAAGAAAAAAGTAAATTTGCAAATATGTGGCAGTTGAACAACACACTCCTAAATAATCAGTGGGTCAAGGAAGAAATTGCAAGGGAAATCAGGAAATATATTGAGAAAAATGAAAATGAGAACACAACTTATCAAATCTTATGGGGTACGGTTATGGCAGTCTTGAGAGGGAAATTTGTAGCCCTAAACACCTATATTAAAAAAGGAAAAAGAGCTAAACTCAAAGAGTTACCTGAACAACTAAAGAAACTAGAAAAAGAATAGCAAACCAATCCCAAAGCAAGCAGAAGGAAAGAAATATTAAAGATTAGAGCAGAAATAAATGAAATTAAGAACAACAACAACAAAAAAAAAAAAAAATAGAGAAAAATCAACAAAACCAAAAGCTGGTTCTTTGAGATGATCAATAAAATTAACAAACACCTAGCTAGACTAACAAAAAAAAAGAGAGAGGGAGAGAAGATGCAAATAAATACAATCAGAAATGAAAGGGGGAGAGTTACGGAAAGAAAAAGGATCATAAGAGGGTATTATGAGGGAAGCATATGTGGCTCAAGTGATTGGACATCCATCTACCATATGGGAAGACCTGGGTTCGTTCCCCAGGACCTCCTGGTAAAAGGTGAGCAGGCAAGCCAGGCCTGCACGGTGAGCCAGACCCATGCAGCGAACCATGCAATATGATGACGCAACAAAAGAGAGATGCAGGGAGAGTCAAGGCGAGACACACCAGAAACCAGGAACTGAGGTGGCACAAGTGATAGGGTGCCTCTCTCCCACATCGGAGGTCCCTAGGATTGAATCTTGGTGAAGCCTGGAAGAGAAAAATGAGAAGAGAAGGCAAGAAACAGACACAGAAGATCACCCAGCGAATGGACACAGATAGCAAGTGGCAGTGGGCAGGGGGGAGAGGATATTATGAGAAACTTTATGCCAACAAACTAGACAGCCTAGATTAAATGAATAAATTCCTAGAAATGCACAAATGACCTTCACTGATGCTACAAGAACCACAAGAACTTAACAAACCAACCACATTTAAAGAGATTGAATCCATCATCAAAAATCTCCCAGCAAAAAAAGCCCAGGACCAGATGGCTTCACAGGTGAATTCTACCAAGCATTTTGAGAAGAATTAAAAGAATTATACACCATGACCAAGTGTGATTTATTTTTGGTATGCAAGGTGGTTCAACATAATAAAATCAATCAACATAATACACCAAATTAACAAATTGAGGGAAAAAAAACCACATGATCATCTCAAATGACGCATAAAAGACATTCGACAATATCCAGCATCCTTTTTTGATAAACACACTTCAAAAGATAGGAATAAAAGGAAAATTCCTCAATATGATAAAAGACATATATGAAAAACCCACAGCCAACATCGAACTCAATGGGGAAAGGTTGAAAGCTTTCTCTCTAAGATCGGGAAGAAAACAAGGATGCCCACTGTCCCCACTGTTATTCAACATTGTACTAGAAGTTCTAGCTAGGGTAATTAGACTAGAAAAAAAATTAAAGGCATCCAAATAGGAAAAGAGGAAGTAAAACTCTCACTGTTTGCAGATGACATGATCCTGTACTTTGAAAATTCTGAAGTATCCACGACAAAGTTACTTGAGCTTATAAGTGAATTAAGCAAAGTGGCAGGATACAAGATCAACACACAAAAATTAGCAATGCTTTTGTACACTAGTACTGAACAACCAGAGGAGGAAATCAGGGGGAAAATTCCATTTACATTTGCAACAAAAAGAGTCCAATACCTAGGAATTAATTTAACCAAAGAAGTACAGGACCTATATGCAGAAAACTATAAAACAATGCTAAAAAGAAATTTTAAAAAGACCTAAACAAATGGAAAGACATTCTGTGTTCGTGGATTGGAAGAATAAATATTGCAAAGATGTCAATCTTACCCAAACTGATCTGTAGATTCAATGCAATAACAATAAAAATTCTAACAGCCTACTTTACAAACTTAGAAAAGGCAATTACCAAATTCATTTGGAAGGGAAAGTGCACCCAAATAACCAAAAACATTCTAAAACAGGGAGCGACATGGGAGGAATTTCACTGCCTGACCTTGAAATATATTACAAAGCTACAGAGGTCAAAACAGCATGGTACTGGCATAAAGATAGCCACATTGATCAGTGGAATAGAATTGAGAATCCAGTAATATACCCTCACCCATACAGTCAACTGGTTTTATTTTATTTTTTATGTTTATTTATTTATTCCCCACTTCTCATTGTTTTGCTCTCACTCTCTGCTCTCTGTGTCCATTTGCTGTGGGCTGTGTCAGCTCGTCTTCTGTTTAGGAGGCACCAGGAACTGAACCTGGAAACTCCCATGTCAGAGAGAAGTGCTCAATCGCTTGAGCCACCTCACCTCCCTGCTTTGTTGTGTCTCTCATTGTCTTTCCTCTTTGTGTCTCCTTGTTTGTATCATCTTGTTGCATCAGCTCGCCATGACTGCCCATCAAGCCAGCTCACTGTCTTGCTTGTCTTCTTCAGGAGGCACTGGAAACCCGAACCCAGGACCTCCCATGTGGTAGGTGAAAGCACAATTGGTTGATCCACATCTGCTTCCCTCAACTGGTGTTTTTTTTTTTTTTTAAGATTTATTTATTTATTTCTCCCCAACCCATTGTTGTTTTTCACTTGCTGAATCTGTTCATCTTCCTTGTTTCTTTAGGAGGCACTGGGAGCTGAACCTGGGACCTCTGATGTGGAGGGAGGTGCCTGAACACTTGAGCCACCTCCACTCCCTGCTTTGTTGTGTCTCTCATTCTGTTTTTCCTCCTCATGTCTCTTGTGTCATCTTGTTGCGTCAGCTTGCTGCATGTGCCCATCGTGTCAGCTCGCTGTCTTCTTTAGGAGGCACCAGAATCCGAACCAACAACTCCCATGTGGTAGGCAGGAGCCCAGTCACCTGAGCCACATCCAGTTGCCCCCTCAACTGGTTTTTGACAAACCTGCCAAGTCCATGCTACCGGGACAAAACAGTCTCTTCAACAAATGGTGCTGGGACAACTGGATATCTATAACCAAAAGAATGAAAGAGGACCCCTATCTCACTCCATATACAAAAATCAACTCAAAATGGATCAAAACCTAAATATAAAAGCCAGGACCATAAAACTACCAGAAGAAAATGTAGGGAAACATCTTCAAGACCTTGTAGTAAGTGGTGGTTTCTTGAACCTTACACCCAAAGCACGTGCAACAAAAGAAAAAATAGATAAATGGGACCTCCTCAAAAGTAAACACTTTTGCACCTCACAGGACTTTGTCAAAAGGGTGAAAGGCAGCCAACTCAATGGGAGAAAATATTTGGAAATCACATGTCAGATAATGGTTTAATATCCAGGACATATAAAGAAATGTTACCACTCAACAATAAAAAGACAAACGACCCAATTAAAAAATGGGCAAAAGATTTGCATAGACATTTGTTCAAAGAAGAAATACAAATGGCAGAAAAACACATGAAGAAATCCTCAACATCATTAATGATTAGGGAAATGCAAATCAAAACTACAATGAGATATCACTTCACACCTATTAAAGTGGCCACTACCAAAAAGACAGTGAACTACATGTATTAGAGAAGCTGTGGAGAGATAGGAACAATTCTTCACTGTTGGTGGGAATGCAGAATGGTACAGCCACTGTGAAGGACTGTTTGGCAGTTCCTAAAGAAGCTGAATATAGACTTACCACGTGACTCTGCAATACCACTACTGGTACATACCCAGAAGAACTGAGAGCAGTGACACCAACAGACATCTGCACACCGATGTTTGTAGCATCATTACTCACAATTGCCAAAAGTTGGAAACAACCCAGGTGTCCATCAACAGAAGAATGGATAAACAAATTGTGATATAGTCATAAAATTGAATTTTATGCAGCTGTAAGAAAAAATGAAGTCGAAAGCTATGATGTGAATAAACTTGGAGGACATTATGTTGAGCAAAGCAAGTCAGACACAAAAGGACAAATACTGTATGATTGCATTACTATAAATGAAATATATTGTGTAACATATTGTATGATTAAAAAAAAATTTATACGTATCCAGTACATTTAATTGAGAAATGTATGTTTATATTCAACTGTGTTTTCTTTTTGCTTTTAATTATTGTTTATATTTTCAATTATTAAATGTACAAAATAAGTAAAAATTTTTTTAAACTAAGAAAAAAATAAAAGTATTGAGAGATTGGGAAAAAATGACTAACAACAAAAAAAACAAAACATAGCATTACTGAGCAAATTCTGAACATAAACCCAGTTCCATGTCATCTAGCTTCAAAACCTTTGAAATAAATTGCAGTATGTTACAAGTAGTACTAACACTAAACTAAAGAGCAGGAGATGGACAGAGAGGCTATTTCCATTGAATGGAGCAGCTGGGGGTTCCCTTCCTACACAGCATGTGCTATGGCTTTTATTTTGTGTACGGTCCTAGTTCTGGCTCGTGAGTGCACCATAGTCAATAGCCATGTGGAGGTAGCAGTGTGCAGGGGTTAAGGCTCAGGTTCTGGGGGCCAAAACCTAATCCCAAACCCACTTAGTAGCCAGATGGCCTTGGGCAGGTCACTTCACCTCACCAGGCCTCAGTTTTCTTTCTGTGAAAGAGTAACTATCCAACAGGGTTGTTGTTAGGAGATAATAGGTATAAATAACTTAGCCCAGTATTGCAGCAGAATAAGAAAGCTTCATAAATAATACTTAGATATTATCATCATTGTTTCTGCAATATACATCAAATCTTTCCTGAATAATGGTTGCAAAAATATCAAAATCACATCATGACAACTCTTGCAGAAGAGGATATGCTTAAACTCATTTATACAATTTTCTGTGCATGGACATGCTCAGGCCTACACTTTTAAAAGAACCAGCCCATATATATGTATAGAATATCTCCGAAAGGACACATTTTTGGGAAGAGAGCTAGGGAGTGGGAGTAAAGGTGGGAAGAAGATAACTTTTTACTCTACATCCTTTTATTTTTCTTTAAGGAGATATCAGGGATTGAACCCATGACCTCATACATGGAAAGCAGGCACTCCACCTCTTGAGCTACATCTGCTTCCTTCTATGTCCTTTTGAACCTTTCAAATGTTATAGAGTACTTTCAAAATTTTATAAACAGAATGAGAAATAAGCACTAACGAAATGAAGAGAGGATTCACAGAAGAGGGAATACCAAGAACTGGAAGCAAGTTAAATGTCCACCAGCAAGCAGAGGCTTAAATAATTGGTGATACACTCATAGTGTGGAATACTATGCATGACTAAGCTAACTGTTGAAAAATGTATTCTCTTTTCATGTTTATTAGCTCTTGGTATTTTCTCTAAGTCAAAAATTTTTCAATTGAGAGTATCAAATGTTAACAAGAGGCATTTTCACGCTCTGCTCACGAGAGAGGCAGGTCTATATGCATTGACTTTGAAAGATCTCCAAGACATTAAGTGAAAAAGCAAGACATAAAATAATATAAAGAGTGTGCTACTATTTATTCAAAGGAAGTTTAAAAATGATGAAATCTGTTCTTTTCATATATGTACATATATGTATGTATGTGTATATATATGGTCTGGAAGGACACCATCAAGCTTTTTTTCTTCTTTTTATTGTGGGTAAAAATCAAATTTTTCACAATACATACCAATATTTGTAAAATGATATATAAATATATATGCATATATGTGTATTTGCTTACATAAATGTTTTATATATATATATATATATATATATATATATATATATATTTTTTTTTTTTTTTAAGGTGCTTAGATTACCTAGATATTACACAGAAATTACAGGGATTCCCAGGTTCCCCACCTCCCACACCTCCCACAACATCCCACACAAACATCCTTCATCAGTGTGGCTCATCACCCTCAATGGATATACACATCCTGGATCCTGGAGCCTTGCCACCAAGATTAGACCACAGTTCACATCGTAGACCACACTCTCTCCCACACAGTTCTGCATGATATGCTGGAGGTTACTTTCTGGGAGAAGAATGACCCAGCACCACTCGCCAGCCCATGTAACACCTTTCTGAGAATTAAAAAAAAATGGCTCCCTTTCTTCCAGACAATTTACTGCCATCTGCTGGAAAATAACGTTTAAAAAGTAAAAATTAAGTGCCAAGTGAATAGCACCGTTAGGGTTGCTCAGGACAACCTACATACCCTCTGTAGAGGGCATTCCCTTTATCTGTAATGACTGCACTTTTTTATAGTAAGACAGAAATCAAGTTTTAATCTGAAGTCTAAGCAAAATAAGTTAAATTGGCCACATGGATAAACACTAGTTGATTTTCAACGTGCTGAAATTTTAGCACGCCATCCATTTCAGCGTACAAAGACAGCGACGTCCCAGACCGGTGAGGTTTGTGGGTTAGGTCATTGCCAGCCTCAGATACGTACCTCCTGCAGGTGCAGGGAGGAGCTCAGTGGCAGCAACGCTGGGGTGACACACACTGGACACATTAACTGCCTGTCAAATCCTTCCTTTCAGATAGCAGGAATGCAGTTAATTCTTGCATAAAGGAGTAAATGAAGTATCGTTTCTTAGTAGTACCAGGTGTTCATTTTCTTTCTTCTCTGTATGTTTCAGATTGTATTTTGGAGGCAAGAGGAGTCAGTAAGGTATTTGCACCAATTGCTCATGGCAGCTTAGAACATTTTGCAATATTAAACAATCCAAGTAACCATTAAATTTCTATGTATGTGAGTTTAGACATGGGATACTGATTCTTTGTACTGACAAGCCAAATGGACATTGAACATTAGCATTATGAAGGTTTTTTTATCTGAAAACATTAAGTAATATTTTGTTAGCTTTTCCAAAAATCACATTAAACAATTTGCTTTTTAATTTTGGTGGGTGATGTTGAATGTTTTATTTATTTATTTATTTATTTATTTATTTATTTATTTATTTATTTTTATACATTTTGACATCTTTTTTTTTTTTTTTTTAATTTTTATTTATTTATTCATTTATCCCCCCCTTGCTGCTTGTGCTCGCTGGGTCAGCTAACCACGCCGTGCGGGCGGGCTTGCCTTCACCAGGAGGCCCCGGGAACCGAACCCGGGCCTCCCATATGGTAAATGGGAGCCCTACTGATTGAGCCACAGCCGCTTCCCATGTTGAATGTTTTAGAAGAAGAAAAATTTTTGAAAAACAGATGAAACTTTTGATAAAAATATATCCAAATTTTGTTCATTTTGCCTATAACCACTTATCTTTACATTCTTCAGACCGTTATGTCAATAGAAGACAAATTATGTTAAAATCCTGATTATAACAACAAAATTAATGATTTTGGTAAAGTAAAATTAAAGTAACTTTATGGATTAAATATATAATAACTTAGGAATTAGGAATGCATTTATCTTAGCACTTATACAATCATAACTGGTCCCTCATCAGAACACTGAGACATGCCCAATAATAATTAAATCGTCATCTTTGATATTTACCAAATGTCAATCACATAAAATCATGATTGTAAACATGCTTGTCAATTTTGTCATTATGAGGCAGATCTGTCAAGATGGGAGACTGGATAATATTTCATTTAACAGTTTGTCACCCAGATTTATAATGTAAATATAAATCATGTTATGGGCATGTCTATGGATAAATATATGGAAACTGAAATTAATCCTGACCTGAATCTCACACCATATAGAAATACCATTTCAAGACACATCATATGCTTATCGAAAGAGTGGTGTGATGATCAGTATTCTGTAAGTTTCTTCATATAAAATAAATACACACTTGCTTTTAAATGAGTAGGACTGCAGAAGAGATATATTTTTGGTACTTTGTTTTTCTTTTTGCACTTCTTATGCATACAAGTTAATTAAAATAATCCATCTGGGTCAATACTGACTTCTCAGGAGTAGTGTTCAAAAAGATTTTGGGTTTTGTTGCCCCATAAAAGTATGAGTTGGCATATTGTTATCTGCGGTAAACCATACCAATAAGATGTGAAGAATTCCCAAATAGGAATTTGATTATCTAGAACTAATTATGGCATAAATGGAAATTAAATTTCATTCATAGTGATTATTAGGTCCAATAGTTAGGGCTGTAATATAGAAATAAGAATTATGTCATCATTAATTTCTATTATGTTTAGAACTATTAATGTTTATATGTTTCTTGCTCTACGGTGTATTTCTTATAATGGCTTGTATTAAATCTAACCTGGTTTATACTCTCTTTTAAAATATATAATTTCTTTTAAACTATTTTCTGTTTTGATTTATAATTTTACAATAAAGATCTAATTAACAGCTTTTTAAAAAGCCATTGGGGGCGGATGTGGCTCAAATGGTTGGGCGTCCGTCTGCCATATGGAGGGACCTGGGTTCGATCTCCGGGACCTCCCAGTAAAATAAAAAAAAAAAAAAAAAAAAAATATATATATATATATATATATATATATAGAGAGAGAGAGAGAGAGAGAGAGAAGGCACATGGGCTGCCAGGCTCTGTGTGCTGTTGAGCCACCAGGCCCCAGGAGCCATGCAGCAAGATGATGACGTAACAGGAGAGAGATGCAGGAGAGAGTCAAGATGAGATGCTCCGAAAGCTCTGAAAACCAGGAACCGAAGTGGCACAGGTGGCAGAACACCTCTCTCTCCTATATTGGCGGTCTCCAGGATTGAATCCTGGTGAAGACTGGAGGAGGAGGATAAGAAGAGATGGCAGGAAACAGACAAGAGAATTGCCCAGCGAATGGACACAAAACAGCAAATGGGGAAGGGGGAGGGGATTAAAATGGATAAAGTAAATAAATCAATCTTTAAGTTTATTTTTGAAAAAAGCCATTGATTGTGCACTTTGGCTAGACCACATTGTATGAGAACATATCTAATAACACTGCTTAATAAACTAATAAATAATAGTGCAAGAATAGCCAGAAATAGCAGCTATGTACAGCAGGGGAAACAGAAAGATTATGAGGGGAGGCATTTCTGTGTGTGTTTGTGTGTCTGGTTTTTGTTTATTATTATTATTGAAATAATGAAAATGCTTTAGTAATGATTGAAGTGATGAACACACAGCTCTGTGATTATACCAAACACCATGGATGGTACACTTTGCCTAAATTGTATGCTTTATTAAAATGTCTCAATAAAATTGCTTTGTTTAAAAAAATAGGGTAGGTTGGGCAACTACATCAAATGTAAGATAAGGACTATAGTTAGTAGTAATAGTTTCACAATGCTCTTCCCTAGTTTGTAACAAATGTATTACCACAAATCAAGGAGTTGGTGGAGGCAGATGTATTGGACCCCTGTATGATGTTAACGCAAGTTTATTTTGTACATTCACAACTTTTACTATACACATAATGTTTCTGTATGCTCAGGCATGAGTGATACACTTCAATAAAAAAATATATTTACAAAAAAAAAGACACATCATAGACCTATATATGAAAGGTAAAACTATGGACTATTTGGGAGGAAAAGGCATTTTTCATAAAGAAAAATTGATAAATTGAACTACATTAAAATTAAGAAGTTCTGTTTGTCAAAGGACATCATTAAAAGAATGAAAGATTAACCAGAGTGAGAGAAAATATTTTCAATGTATAAATCTGACAAAAGACTTGAATCCAGAATATACAAACAACTCCTTAATATCAATTTTTTAAAAGACAGAAACCCAATAGAAAAATGGGCACAGTATGGAACAAGCATTTCCCAGAAGATGACATTCAAATGACAATTAAACATATAAAAAGTTTTTCAATCTTATTAGTCATCAGGGAAATACATATTAAAACCTTCCACCAGAAAATTGAAATGATGAACACTACTAAATTTTGCTGAGGATATGGAGCAACTGGAACTCTCATAATTTATCTTGGAAAATCATTTGTTGGTATCTACTAAAACTGACCATGCACATACCCTATGGTCCAGCAAATGCACTCTTGGATAGATGCCCAACAGAAATCCACACATGTGTTCAACAGATAACATGTACAAGATTGTTTATAGCATCACTATTCATAATTTCCCCAAACCGTCAATAAGCCAAATGGTCATCTATATCGGAGAGATAAATAAAATTGTGATGTATCCACACAAAACAACCCTGAGAGTCAATACAGCTGGTGCTATGCACAACAACGTGGCTGACTTTCATAAGCAGAATGTTCAGTGAAAGAAGCCAACACAAAAAAGTATGTAAAATACAAAAGGGGCAAAACTCATCTGTCCCGTTATTAGTCGTGGCAGTAGAAGCTGTTGATTCCGCTCACACCTAGGGTCTTACTTCTCAGTCCCCGCCCACAATAAAATGTCATTATTGTATGTAATTTCTGTCCTGTAAACTCTTTATCATCCCTATAAAGTTTCTTTCCAGGATACCCTCTTGGGGATGGGGAGACTGGACTTCAAGCGGGAGCACTTTGGTAATTCTTTAGGAGGTCACGTGCCAGAGAGTGTGAGCTGTCTTCCTCTTGCACCCCAGGGCACCCCAGAATAACCCCTGAGGTCAGGTCTATGGTTGGACTGGCCCTGACAGTGGACCTGTCTCTTCTTCATGAGATTATGTTTTCTTGATTCAGTATTTGGTAATTTTCACTGCCCCTCCAGTGTCCTGGGAAACATCATTGAAAAATACATATGGAGCTTCAAGAAATTCCTGCCTCAGCATTTACACAAGTATGAATTGCAATCACAAGAACTTGAGCAGTACGTTTTCCATGAGGGTCTTGATTCACCATAGACAGAATTTCCCCTGGGCCAACTTATTTATTTATTTTTAATAATTTTTTAAAATTATTTTTTAAAAGATACTTAAATTACATAAATGTTGCACCAAAAATATAGGGATTCCCATATGTCTTACCTCCCACACCTCCCACAACCTCCCACATAAACATCCTTCATTAGCGTGGCACATCACCTGCAATAGATATATACATCCTGGGGCTTTGCCATTAAGCATGGACCATAGTTCACATTGTAGACCACACTCTCTCCCACACAGTTATGCATGTTATATGATGATATAAAATGGCCTGTATCTGTCATTGCAATGTCAGTCAGGATAATCCCCAAGTCCCGAAAAAGCCCCTGTGTTATAACTGCTTTTCCCTCCCCCTGCCCCCAGAGCCTCCAGTGGCCACTGGCTCCACATTAATGTTGTAATTTCTTCCATTGCTTGAATCACGATATGTCTATAGTAGAATACAAGTAAGTCCACTCTAGTCCATAGCTCTTCCCCCAATCCTGAGGAGTCTGGGATGGTGATGCTCACTCCACCTCCAAGTGAGAGGGGGCTTATATAACATGGATAAGATGGGTGGGATTATCCTGCCTGCTGCAGACTCTCTCCATTCCCTGGGATGGCTGTTGTCCCATCATCATTTCCCCGCCAGGTGTCCTGGGTGAATCCATTGAGCTGTAGAGTAGGAGTTGCAGCTCCACCGAGATTCCAGGCCCTGGGCCAACTTATACTGGCTTTACAGCCAGTGAAGCAAGCTTGAACCAACATCAAATGATTTTATTTGGTTGAATCATTAAAGCAGAATAAATGGCCTTCAAGAGCGAATTTTCTGCAATCCCAATTAGACTTGACTATTGCATTAATTCCTGCACAGTGACACATTTTTCTTATTTAACACACCTTGTTTGGTTTCCTGAACCAATGCCAAGCCACCCTGGCTCCTGATCCACAGACACAATTGATGGCCTCCTGCAGGTGGTGGCAGCATCATTATTATTGTCATTGAGGGCAGCAGCAGGGACAGCTAATCAAAAGGAAAAGAATGGGGAAGCGGCTGTGGCGCAATCAGTAGGGCTCCCGTTTGCCATATGGGAGGCCCCGGGTTCGGTTCCTGAGGCCTCCTGGTGAAGGCAAGCCTGCCCGCACGGCGTGGTTAGCTGACCCAGCAAGCATAAGCAGCAAGGGGGGGATAAATGAATAAATAAATAAAATCTTTAAAAAAAAAAAAAAGGAAAAGAATGTAGGATGGGGCAAGACTCAGGGATGGGGTGGGATAGAGAGTGTTTTTTGTGTATATAAGTTGGTCTTTTTTTTTTTTTTTTAAGAAAACTCAAATTTAATATATATCATATCAAAACATCAACATCAGCTGCAACTAACTAGCATTAAGACAATTATATTAATGGGATCACATACTGTAATAAAGAGTCTGGCTCCATTTTTTTGATGTTTGACTGCTGACAGCTTTTAAGCATCACCCTTTTCTTTTCCCCTTCTGTTCCACATCTGGACAAGGTGATAAGAAAGCCCAGTGCTCCCTCCTTTAGCACCAGTGGGAAGTTCAAATACATGGAGAAACCCTCACCTCAGTACCACCGCCTAACCACACAAAACCCCAAGTCAGTCCCTGTGGCAGTTTGATATTATTTATGAATCCAAAAAAAGATATTGATTATGTTTATAAAATGGTCTGTTCCTCTGGATGTGATACCCTTTGATTGTTTAAATTCAAAGGCTTTACATTTGCTTGATTAAATCAAGATTAGGGCTTTGATTCAACCACGTCATTAGGGCAACTCAGAGTTGAGTCCCCACCCCCTTGGTGGGCTATATAAATGGACACTCAGTCAAGATGATAGAAGCAGGAAAAGATACATGAAAATAGAGAGAGCTTCATAGACACAGCAGAGGAGAGAACTTGTTCCTGGAGCCCCAGGGAGAGTTGAGCCATTTTCCTGATAGTTTGGAGCTAAAGAGACCAAAGCCCTGAGCAGCTAAGAAGGCCCGGAAAGAAACAAACCTTCCAGACTACAGGTGAGGTTGGAAGAAGCCGGGCCCACGGAGCCTTAAGAGAGAGAGGAAGACTGAAGCCTTGCAGATATTGCCAGCCATCTTGCTTCAACACATGGCAACAGACTTTGTTGAGACAAGAAACCCTGACTCGAACTCTTTATGGCCTTGTAACTGTAAGCTTTTACCCCAAATAAATACCCTTTTAAAAAGTCAACAGATTTCTGGTACTTTGCATCAGCACCCCTTTTGAATGACTAATACAGTCACCTTTCCCTGCTTTCTCAAGCCATTTTTGGGCCTGCTTTGGAGCCACCCTACTTTCCCTAGAAAGCCTCATTATCTGAGGAATAAACTCCTTCATGCCATATGTGTGTGTGTGTGTGTGTGTGTGTGTGTGAGAGAGAGAGAGAGAGAGAGAGAGAGAGAGATTATCAGTCTTGAAATCTCAACCAAATCAGGGTGGGGGTCCAGTCTGTTTCTTCTGGGTGGCCACCATTTGTACCCTTGACAAATGTCAGTTGCCTCAAATTTTCAGGTAATTAATTATGCAGAGGTACCAGGTGAAGGCTCCCAAATAAACCTGATCTGTAAGTATAAAAAAACCTTGATCCTACATTAATGTCCAAATGATAATGCTTTGATTCCCAGCTTCCCTCCCCCAGCTATCTTTGGAAGCTCCCAAACAGGTGCCTCACATGTGTCTATAACTCTGTCAGCCCCAGTCACCACCCAGAATCACCATATTTTTCCTCTCCTCCTCCAACAGTCACTTGTTTTTGTCCACTGTCCTTCAAGTTTCTTCAAGAAAGTTTGCATTTGTTGTGGTGATGGAGGCAAATTGGGGAAGAACCCTTGTCTAATTCCTCTCATGTCAGTGTCAGCCCTTACCAAGCCCAGGTGTTCTCTCAAGTTGCTCTCCAGTGCATGTGACAGACAGCACCAATCAAATCTGTCCACTGCTGTGTCACTGATAGTCACAGGAGAAGAGCGTTAGGACCTTTTCTCAGTACAAGGAGGCTTTGAGGAGCTTTTCAGGGGATCAGACAACTTGACAGCTTCAGAGTGACTTCCTGTGAGGTTTACACCCCACGAGCCATGATTGAACATGATTTCCTCTCTGTATCCTGGCTGACACTAGCACTACTTGACAAACTTCCCATCAGCACACAATTTCTGTCTCCATGGCAACAGATAAGTCTAAAGGAACACACTCTTCAATTTTTCCTCCACAGGATGAAATTAGTGCTCACAAGTAAGTTCTTTAAGGAAACAAAGAAAACGGTTAGAGACAAGGTGCATTCTAATCTGAAGAATGAAGAAAATAAAAGAGCAAAATGAAGTTAACAAAAGCAAGAGAAAACATGTAAAGATGGAAAGATGTTCATGATATAATGTCTAGTGAAAAAAGGCAGATTATAAAAGGTATGTAAATTATGCTTGCATTTCTGTTTTCTTAAAGAAGTCATGTCTAGTAAGTAAGTATAAACTTATAGCCACAATCTCATTTTTGCAAGAAATGACCCATTTCTTTATTTTTTTTATGAAAGTAAATCAGAACTTAAACCCTACTCCACTGCATGTGTAGGAAAGGCTTGATCTCAGGCTTTACTGAGGCCTCTTCATGCCCTCTCCTCCAACCCAACAGCTGCTTCCATGCCAGGTCATAAAATGTCTGAGAGGTCTTACTCAGAGCTAAATAACCAGGGAGGCTTCAGGAATTCAGTCTCCACTGGCTACCACCAAGGTGACCATGGTCCAAGGCCTGGTAGCCCTTTCATGTTACTTCGATGCCATGGAAACTTGATGGAACTACATGGAAAAGACTTAATATATGTTTGGGATGCTAAAAGAGACAAATAAATGAATGATATCCATTAAAGAGAAAAATAAATTATAAATCCAAAATAGGCAGAAATAAAATAAGAATAAGTGGGTATATTAGTCAGCCAAAGGGGTGCTGATGCAAAATACCAGAAATCTGTTGGCTTTTATAAAGGGTATTTATTTGGGGTAGAAGCCCACAGTTACTAGGCCACAAATCATAAGTTACTTCCCTCATCAAAGTCTATTGCCACGTGTTAGAGTAAGATGGCTGCCAACATCTGCAAGGGTTTAGTCCTCCTTGGTTCCTCTCTTCCTGGGGCTTGCTTGTCTCTGGACTCAGCTCCTCTGCTAGCTCCACAAGGTCAGCTGTAGACTATGAGGCTCTCTAGGCTTTGCCTCTCTCCACAAGGCCAGCTGTAGACAATCAGGTGAATGGCTCTGTCTCTTTTCCCAAGGCCTTCTTTCCTTCCTCACGAACAAGCCCCTCTGTGTGCTTACTTCCCCAGGCTCCAGCATTAAAACTCAGCATCAGAACTCCAACTCAAAACTTCAACTAACTCCTCTGTTCTGCCATGTAGTTTTATCTCTGAGTCACTGCTCACCAAGGGGCAGGGACTCAACATCCTACTGACATGGCCCAATCAAAGCCCCAATCATAATTTAATCATGCCCAGAGGAACAGACCAGTTTACAAGCATAATCCAATATCTATTTTTTTAATTCATAAATAATGCCAAACTGCTACAGTGGGTATGAAAAAATTACCAATTAGAACCCTCAGAAAGGAAAATTGTGGTCATTGAAATTTAAAACTAAACACATGAAATAAACTTTAGGTTGGATACAGGTGAAGAGGGAATTAGTAAAGTGGAAAACACAGTTGCAGCATTTGCCCAGAATGCCTCACTGAGACAGTTAAGAAATGTGGATAATAGATTAAGAGACCCAATCTATTATATAAACATACAAATGGTGCTCCAGAAGAAGACACTGAATCAAAGGGTAGAGAAACAGTTTTCTAGGTGATGATAGTTGGGAATTATGCAGAATTGTTAAAAGGGCATGATTCTTCAGATGGAAAGGGTACTATAAAATTCAAGAGGAGAAGGAAAACTCAAAATAAACCCACACCTAGATTAATTGAAGTGCTAGTACAGAAAATCAAGGATAAAAGAAAATCTATAGGGGGTCGGATGTGGCTCAACTGGTTGGGCGTCCGTCTCCCATATGGAGGGACCCGGGTTCGATCCCCGGGACCTCCCGGTAAAAAAAAAAAAAAAAAAAAAAGAAAATCTATAAAGGTACCAGAGAGAAAAAGGTAGATTACAAGAATGATTTCTATGAACAACAGACTTTTCGGCAGCAGCAAAAGATAACAGAAGGGGAGCAGATGCAGCTCAGTGTTTGAGCACCTACTTCCCATGTACAAAGTGCTGGGTTCAATCCCAGGTACCCCTAAAAGAAAAAAAAAAAAGATACCAGAAAACAATAAAATCGCATCTTCAATGCGCTTAGGGAAAATAACTGACAACCTAGAATTTTTTTTATCCAGCTAAGGTGTCATTCAAGAGTAAGATAAAAAAAAATTGTTTTAATAAAATTTTATTGAAATATACTATTCATACATGAACATAAACTAGCAATAAAAGCATAGTAAAATTTGTGAATTTACAAAAAAAACATGCATATCATCACACAAGGCTCCCGTACATCTCACCACCAACACCTGGCATTGTTGTGAAACATTTGTTACAAACTATGAAAGGACATTTTATTAGTCTGCCAAAGGCGTGCTGATACAAAGTACCAGGAATCTGTTGGATTTTATAAAAGGTTTTTGTTTACAGTTACAAGGCCCTAAAGAATCCAGCTCAAGGTTTCTTTCTCACCAAAGGTAGTTGTTATGTGTTGAAGCAAGATGGCTGCTAATCTCTCCCCTCTGGGCTTCCTCTTTCCTAGGGTTTGTCTCTCAGGGCTTCCTCCCTCTCCTGGCATAGAGCTTGTTTCTTCCTGGGCTTTCTATATCAGTCTCAGCTCTCTTCCCAAGGTCAGCTGTAAGCGATCAGGCAAATGGCTCATTTTTCTCCTGGGCCTTAGCTATTCGAGCCTTCTCCTTTCTGTCATATAGCAGGATCAAAATGACAAGTTCTCTCCTCTTCCTGTGTGTCTTCTTGAGTGAGTATCCATTTATATCAGCCCACCAAGGGGGCAGGGATTCAACCTGCAGTAGCCCAATCAGAAGCCCTAAACTGATTTTATCAAATAAACATAATCAGAGGCCCCTCACTGAATTTCATACAAAGGTTATCATACCCAGAGGAATAGATTACTTTATAAATATAATCTTCCTCTTTTTGGGATTTACAAAAATAATCTCAAACTATCATAAACATTGTCAAAATATTTGCACTTACAATAATATTTAGCCCATATCTTAAATATGGTGTATTTCCCCCCCAACCCACCTAATTATTAACACCTTATATTACTATTATATAATTGTTATCATTCAGGAGAAACCATTCTCATATTTGTCCAGCTAACTATAGTCCATCATTCACCATTGAATTCCCTTTATTATACAGTCCCATGCTTTGTACAATCCATTCAAAGTGTATATCCAGTGGCTCTCATTTTCATCACAGAGTTGTGCTGTCATCACCTCAGTCAATTGTAGAATGTTTTCATTACTCCAAAAGGAAAAATTCCATACCACCTTATAGAACCCTTATTGTTGTCCCTTAGTATTGAAAAAAATGTCTTCTTGCCATTGTTGCAAAATATTACAATAATACTGTTAATTATCAGCCAGAAGTTATATTAGTTGTAATTTTCCCATGTATCACCATATTCTTAGCACTTTGTAAAAGAAGAATATTCTTATATTTATACTATTATCCACCACCAAAAACACTCTTATACAGTCCCTGGATTATTCTCTAGTTTCCTTTCAATTGACATTTACTTCCACATACTACCCTTTTCAGCCACAATTACATGTATAAATCAGCAGTGTTAGTTATACTCATTATAATGTGTTACTCTCAGCTCTACTCATTTCCACACTTTTACAGTTAACCTTTTTAATAATGCTACATACATTAAGCATCATCTCCCATTCTCAACCCCTCTTCTATTTCCTAGTAATCTATACTCTAAAGCAGGGGTTCTTAACCAGTGGTCTGTGAGCTTGAATTGAAATTCAAATAAACATGATTCTTGTGGGGACATGTTGGTGATATATTTTTTAAATAATACACAGTATAGTGTGGACTTAGTAAGGGGCCTGTGGTTTTCACCTGACTGGAAAAGAGGTTCATGGAACAAGATTAATTTGCTGTTCTTTTTCTACTTCCTCCAGGTGTGCAGTTAGGTCTTCCATTTTAGCTCTTCTTTTTTTTTTTTTTTTTTTTTTTAACATTTTTTTAACTTTATTTTGTACATTTAATAATTGAAAATATAAATAATTAAAAAATAAAAGTAAACACAGATGAATAAATATATACATTTTTCAATTAAATGTAATGGACACATAAATTTTTTTAAAAATCAAACAATATATGTATTACACAATATATTTGGTTCATAGTAATGCATTCATACAGTATTTGTCCTTTTGTGTCTGCCTTGCTTCACTCAACATAATGTCCTCCAGGTTCATCCATGTTGCCATATGCTTTATGACTTCATTTTTTCTTACAGCTGCATAATATTCCATCGTATGAATAGACCACAGTTTGTTTATCCATTCATCTGTTGATGGACACCTGGGTTGTTTCCAACTTTTGGCAATGGTGAATAATGTGGCTATGAACATCGGTGTGCAGATGTCTGTTCGTGTCACTGCTCTCAGTTCTTCTGGGTATATACCCAGTAGTGGTATTGCAGGGTCACATGGCAAGTCTATATTCAACTTCTTTAGGAACTGCCAAACAGTCCTCCATAGTGGTTGTACTGTCCTGCATTCCCACCAACAGTGAAGAAGTGTTCCTATCTCTCCACATCCTCTCCAACACTTGTAGTTCTCTGTCTTTTTAATAGTGGCCATTCTGATAGGTGTGAAATGATATCTCATTGTAGTTTTGATTTGCATTTCCCTAATCATGAGTGACGTTGAGTATTTCTTCAGGTGTTTTTTCGCCATTTGTATTTCTTCTTTGGAGAAATGTTTATTCAAGTCTTTTGCCCATTTTTTAAATGGGTCATTTGCCTTTTTATTGTTGAGTTGTAACATCTCTTTATATCTCCTGGATATTAAACCCTTATCAGATATGTGATTTCCAAATATTTTTTCCCATTGAGTTGGCTGCCTTTTCACCCTTCTGACAAAGTCCTGTGAGGTGCAAAAGTGTTTAATTTTGAGGAGGTCCCATTTATCTACTTTTTCTTTTGTTGCACGTGCTTTGGTTGTAAGGTCCAAGAAACCACCACCTACTACAAAGTCTTGAAGATGTTTCCCTACATTTTCTTCTATAGTTTTATGGTCCTGGCTTTAATATTTAGATCTTTGATCCATTTTGAGTTGATTCTTGTATAGGGGGTGAGATAGGGGTCCTCTTTCATTCTTTTGGTTATAGATATCCAGATCAACACGCAAAAATCAGTAATGTTTTTGTATACTAGTACTGAACAATCTGAGGAGGAAATCAGGAGGAAAATTCCATTTTCAATAGCAACAAAAAGACTCAAATACCTAGGAGTTAATTTAACCAAAGAAGTACAGGATCTATATGCAGAAAAATACAAAACAGTGCTAAAAGAAATTTAAAAAGACCTAAACAAATGGAAAGACATTCTGTGTTCATGGATTGGAAGACTAAATATCATGAAGATGTCAATCTTGCCCAAACTGATTTATAGATTCAATGCAATACCAATCAAAATCCCAACAGCTTACTTTACAGAATTAGAGAAGGCAATTACCAAATTCATCTGGAAGGGTAAATGCACCCGAATAGCCAAAAGTATTCTAAAAAAGAAGTGCAATGTGGGAGGAATTTCACTGCCTGACCTTGAAACATATTACAAAGCTACAGTGGTCAAAACAGCATGGTACTGGAATAAAGATAGACATATCGATCAGTGGAATAGAATTGAGAATCCAGAAGTATACCCTCACCTATACAGTCAACTGGTTTTTGACAAACCTACCAAGCCCATGCTAATGGGAAAAAAACAGTCTCTTCAACAAATGGTGTTGGGATATTTAGCTCTTCTTTTTTTTTTTTTTAGCTCTTCTTTTTTAACGTAAGCATTGAGAACTAAAAATTTTGCTCTCAGCACAGGCTTTGTAGTGTCTCATAGGTTTTGATATGTTGTGTTCTTGTTTTCATTCATTTCAAGATATTTACTGAATTCTCTTGCAATTTCTTCTTTGACCCGTGGGTTAATTAAGAATACATTGTTTAATCTCCATATATTTTTTAATTTTCTCTTTTTCCATTATTAATTTCAAGCTTCATTATGATCAGAAAAGTGTCCTTTTTACATTTATTGAGACTTGTCTTGTGACCCAGCATATGGTCTATCCTGGAGAAGGATCCATGAACACTTAAAAATAATGTATATCCTGATGTTTTGGGGTACAATTCTCTATAGATGTCTGTTAGGTCTAGTTCATTTATCTTATTATTCAAGCTCTCTGTTTCTTTATTTATCCTCTGTCCAGATATTCTATCTAATGTTGAGAGTGATGTATTGAAGTCTCCAACTATTATTGTAGAGACATCTATTTTCCCCTTCAGTTTTGTCAGTGTGTTCCAAATGTATCTTGCAACACCCATGTTATGTGCACAAATATTTATTATAATTATTTCTTCTTGGTGAATTGCCCCTTTTATTAATATATGATGACCTCTTTCATCCCTTATAACAATTTTACATTTAAATTCTATTTTGTCCAATATTAGTATGGCTACTCCAGATCTTTTTTGATTACTATTTGCGTTGAATATCTTTTTCCAACCTTTCACTTTCAACCTGGTTTTATCCTTATTTCTGAGGTGAGTCTCTTGTAGAAAACATATAGATGGCTCATATTTTTTAATCCATTCTATCAGTCCATGTCTTTTGATTGGGGAGTTCAAACCATTAACATTCACTGTTGGGAAGCGGCTGTGGCTCAATCAGTAGGGCTCCCATTTACCATATGGGAGGCCCCGGGTTCGGTTCCCGGGGCCTCCTGGTGAAGGTGAGCCCGCCCGCATGGCATGGTTGGCTGACCCAGCGAGCACAAGCAGCAAGGGGGGGATAAATGAATAAATAAATAAAATTAAAAATTAAAAAAAAAAAAACAAAAAAAAAACCATTCACTGTTATTACTGTAAAGGCATTACTTCATCCATTTTTCGTTTGGCTTTCCATTGTCATACCTTACTATTGTCTGTCTTTTTACCCTTTAATTTACCCTTCCTAATAATCTTTTTTTCTATACTCTCCTCCAAATCTCTCTCTCTTGTTTTTTCCCTTTCAGGTTGCAGCACTCCCTTTAATACCTCTTGTAATTCTGGTCTTTTGGTAATATACTGTCAGTTTTTCTTTATCTGTGAAGACTTTGAACTCACCCTCATTTCTGAAGGACCATTTTGCCAGATACAGAATTCTTGGTTGGTAGTTTTTCTCTTTCAGTGCCTTAAATACATCATACCACTGTCTTCTTGTCTCCATGGTTTCTGATGAGATGTCGGCATTTGATCTTCTTGAAATTCCCTTGTCTGTGATGCATTGTTTTGCTCTTGCTACTTTAAGACTCCTCCCTTTATCTCTGGTACTTGTCATTCTGAATAGTAGGTGTCTCAGAGTAGATTTATTCAGATTTATTCTGTTTGGGGTGCATTGTCCTTCTTGGATATTGATATTTATGTCTTTCATAATGGTTGGGAAGTTTTAGGTCATTAATTCCTCAGATATTCTTTCTGCCCCTTTTCAGTTTTCTTCCTCTTCTGGGACACCAATAACACATGTATTTGTGTGTTTCACATTGTCATTCCTTGAGATCCCATTCCAGTTTTTCCATTCTTCTCTCTTACTATTCTCCTGTCTTTTCAAGTTCAGATGTTCTGTCCTTGATATCACTAATTCTGTCCTCCATCAACACAAATCTGCTGTTATATGTCTCTAACGTATTTTTTATTTCATCCATTGTGCTTTTCATTCTCATAAGCTCTGTTACTTTTCTGTTTAGGCTTTCAAATTGTTTCCCAGTGTCTTCTTAATATCTTTTATCAATAAGTGATTTTGAAGGCAGAACAGCTAAAATTGAAGAGAGAAAAGAACAGAGATAGAAAAGAATGGGAAAAAAATGAGCAAGGGCTCAGAGAGTTGAATGACAATACAAAACACAAGAACAAATGTGTCATGGGATTCCAAGCAGAGAGCTGGCCCATGTGGAGTGCTGGCCCACATGGAGAGCTGGCACAGGAAGATGACACAACAAAAAGACACAGAAGAGAGACAATAGGAGACCCAGCAGATCAGGGAGCTGAGGTGGCATAAAGATTCAGTGCCTCTCTCCACTCCAGAAGGTCCCAGGATTGGTTCCCGGTGCCTTCTAAAGAGAAGACAAGCACACAAGGTGCCTCCTAAAGAGAAGACAAGCACACACAGAGAGCAGACAGCAAGCATGCAAAACAATGAGGAGGGGAGAGAAATAAACAAATTAATTAATTAAAAAAAGAAAGAAAGGAGGGGGGAGAGTTGAAATTTTAAAGAAAGTGAAGATTTGAAATATTCATTACAGGGGTTGACCTTATTTAGATGCTGATTTAAATAAACATTGTGTGGGGAGAAAAAGAAATTGACCCTGCACTAGGTATGAGATAAGATTAAAGAATTATTGAATTTGTCAGGTGTGTTTAAAGTACTGTGGTTTTGTTTTGTCTTTTTAAGTCCTGACTTGCTAGAGGTACACATGGAAGAATTCACAAGTGAAATGAAAAGATATCTGGGATTTGCTTTAAAATACTTCAGCTCCTCTGCCCCTTAGGATAGTTAAAGAGACAAACTTTGGCAGGATGTCTCTGGGACTCTCTGGGGAGATCTACCTCTGTTTGGTTGAGACATTGTAGATGAACTGGACACCAAGGTCGTGCAGCTAACCTTATGTGCAATCAGCAATGACATGTTTATAACTGTGCTTTCCCTCCAGGGAGAGGATGAGTTGAGCAGCTCATCTGATATCCTATATATTCAGAAATTGTAATCATGCTTGTGAGTTAATAAATTGGCAGTGTAGTTATCCTGTGAGGCAAATGGGCTCAGGTCCTAGCCAGTTCCATTTGGGGAATGTGCTGACCACACCATGGCAGACTCCGCCCAGCATCAGCCTGGGCCTGTGCAGTTTGCCCATTTGTAGAGCAGCACAGGGAGGTTCCAGACAGTTTGAGTCTTGGCTCTGCTGCTAACTAGCTGGGAGACCTTGGGCAATCTCCTAACCTGAATTTAAACGGGTATCATAAATAACTACACATAAGGCATAGGGTTGTTGCACAAATTAATGCATATTTGCTTTTTAGCATGGTTCCTGGTATGTAGTGAGCATTTACTAGCTATTCACTTTTGCTGTTATCCCTAGATGATTTCTAGCAGTAATACTTAGAATTAACAGAAAACGAAGCTATAAATACAGATAAAAACATAAAAACAAACTACAAACCCACTTTCTAACAGTATACAGGAGTCTGTACCTACACTTTCTTCAGAGTAATGTGGACATTACTAATTAAATAAAGGCACATGCCTACTTTCAAGCCATTTGGCAGGAACAGGAAGTCCATGTGCTAATGTGTCAGCCACAGGATCCTCTTCAGTGAAAAATATAAAATAACTCACTGGGGACCACATGAGAGGTCCCAGGTTTGGTTCCCGGTGCCTTCCAAAAAAAAAAAAACAAGCAAAACAAATGAAAAAACCAACTCAGGGAAGCCGATGTGGCTCAGTGGTTGAGTGCCGACTTCCCACATAGGAGGTCCAGAGTACAACCCCCAGGCCCTGGTACCTTAAAAAGAAAAGCAAAAAACCCCTGACTCACTCTGTTTTCCCACTGACAAACATTATGTGGTGCTGTTTCTGCTGCTCATGTTTTTCACAATAACACTACTAAACTTTAAATAATGTGCATGTTCCAAGGATAAAAAAATTAAAATCTGGCAGAGCAAGGACAATAACAATCTGAAAATTGTAGGTCCTTGGGGCTTCTCAAAAGGGGCCTCAGGGAAGCCATGGGGCAGGCCCACAGTAAGATCAGGTGCTGCTGAGAAAATGCATCAGCTCTGATAACAGTTGCCAAGCAGGCCAGGCATTCTCAGATTCCATTTTGCTTAATCCTTCCAACACCCCTGCCTTGCACGGGATCAAAGTACATAAATGTCAAACAGGGGGAAATGCAGGCATTCCTGTTATTTGCTTAACATCTTTGAATGATAAAGTGTTATACATTTTCCAGATGACTAAAGTACCTTTCCTTTAGATAACAAAACTTGAAAAGAATTTTAAAAACTTACTTTGAGATGAAATAGAAAAGAACAACAACTGCTCTTGCCTAGAGGCCCAGGATCAGGCCACCACAATTGTCATAGCTATGATTACTATAAAGGAGATACAAGCTATAGAAGTAGGTCAACACTTCACAGGTAGGAGATCCTTAAAACTCACAGTCAGAGTTCTTTTCCTTTTATTTGCTCCTATTCTTGACTATCTGGTAGCCCAGAAAACAGAAGAAGACAGGAAATGTTAGAGGTAGACACCATGATACCAGAAAGGAGGAGAAAGAAAAACTGAAGAGCAAATACAAGATCCCTGAAGACCCAACATCACTACAAGGCTGATGTCCACCTTCCTCATCAGACTGTGAACTTCCTGAGGGCAGGTAATGCACCTGTAGACTTGTAGTTCCAGACACAGTGCCAAACACACAGGCAACAGGCCCTCAATAAATAGTCATCAGGATGGAAGGAGAAGAGGATGAGGGAAAAAAGGAAGAAAAGAAGGAAGCAAGCTGAAAGGAGCACCCTGAGGATACCCTGCTGAGAAAGCCCCAGCTGGCTGACCCTTTTTCCCCATAGAAATACATCCCCTACTAAATAATAGAATAGTGTGGAGAAGAGATGTATGCCATAAGGATTTTTCTTGTAATTTCTATTCCATAAAGCAAAAGGAACCTTACAAAGAAAAATGCAAGTTTTATGAGAAGAAAACAAACAACCTAAATCTTTGCATCAAGCCTTCCCATGAGTCACCTAAAAAGAGGGTCTCTTCTTCCTAAGGTGCACCTTGGTCAAGCCCTAAAGAGGTTATAACTTGTTTCTGGAATGTTTTAACATTTTACCATACAGAGAGCTTGTGTCAGTTTCCAGTTGAGAGAAAATAAGATTAGCAACAGAAGCACTCAGTTCATTTAATAATCAAACATGGAAATTTAATTGTGTGAAGCAGCAATGAGACGAAGTTGGTCACGGT
Organism: Tolypeutes matacus; assembly: GCA_026826555.1. Lineage (NCBI taxonomy): Eukaryota > Metazoa > Chordata > Mammalia > Cingulata > Chlamyphoridae > Tolypeutes > Tolypeutes matacus. Next base: position 14,029,688 of record JAKSZT010053769.1, on the reverse strand, counting down.
TGGTCCTGTCCCTGTGGATCATTTAGAACATTTCTCACTCTTTAGTTTCACTGTTTGTGATTCACTTTTCCTGGAAATTAACATGGACCAGATGAAGTTAGTCGTAGGCTGTCCTGGAGTATTTTTCCTATACAGAAGTGACAATATTTTATTTTTTTATTTTTTATTTTTTTGCAAATCAATTTTATTGATACATATTAATAAAGCATACAATTCACCCGAAATGTACAATCAATGGTATTTGCTATAATCACATAGTTGTGCATTCATCAAGAATTGACCATATTTTAGCTGTATAACAATACCCTCATATAAAATACCTAATTTTTTAAAAATAATTAAAACATCTCCTTCTTTGTTCCCCACAATTCCTTCTGTATATGAAAGGCCATAAAAGTAAACTCAGAACCATAGATAATCATAACCTTCTCCTTAGCCCCTACTTTGGTTTACATTTACCATCTTAAAATGGTAATAAATTATTTATTCAACAGATACGTTTTGAGCACCTACTATGGGTGAATCCACAAGCTAATTTTGTTCACTAGACATTGTCCCTTGCTTCGTGGAGGTAACAATCTAGTAGGAGAGATAGACATTAATCTAATAACCACACAAATTAATAAGTAAGCATAACCTGTGTTAAGTACGATGAAGAAATAGCACTGGGTGTTATGAAAGTAAAAACTGAGGGACCTGGCCTTGCCTGGGGGGAATCAAAGAAAGTTTCACTGAGAAAGTGAGATTGGCACCAGATCTGGAACATTAGGAAACGATGCAGAAAAGTGTTTCAGGTGTTTGAAACATATGCAAAGACCCTGTGGCTGAATCACAGGGCTGGGGAGGGCAGTAGGAGATAAAGCTGCAAAGGTGGTTACAGACTAGATAGTGTAGGCACTTGTAGCTAAATTAGGGAGTTGAGGCTAAATCCTAAAACATCATGAAACCAGAGACGGATTTTACATAGGACAGTAATATGATCAGATTTCTACTTTGAGAAGATTACTCCAGAGAGTATTTGGAAAATGGAATGAGGATAAGGATGGGAAGGAGAAGAGGGGTCGATGGTAGATTAGATAGGAATCTATTATAAATATATAGGTAGGAGAGGATGGTAACTGCTCTAGTGTGTTGGCATTGAATCTGGAGAATGTGAAAAAATTTGAGAATCATTTAGAAGGCAAAATAGACAGTCTTGGTTAACTGCAAATGGTTTACTTGGCAGCAATTTCAGAAAAGAAGAATATCATTCTCATCATGCTTGAGAGGTAGCAAGTTAAAATGGGAAAAGCCTAGGTTGTGGAAGCAAAAGTGCATTCCATTTTCAGCTGCTTATTAGCTGTGTAACCTTGGACTTATTTATCCTCTCTGAGCTTTAATTTCTTAGTTAATAAGTAATCCATGTTACTATCACTCAAACTTGTGTGTACAAGCAATATCTTGACTTTCTTTAAATCAATCAACCTACTGGCTCTGGTTTCCCATTCCACCTGACCTGGAAATACCATCCAAGGTTGGGCAAAGGCCCTGGGGTCTTACATAGTGCCAAGGCATCAAGGAGGCCTTGGGGCATCAGCCATCCATTGTTTCAGCCTGTAGTACCCTTCTGGTACCAGGGCTCAGCCACTTTGTTGCCTCCTAGGGTCCTGAGCCTGTGAGAAAATGAAATGCAGTTACCTAGTCCTTTCAGGCAGGGTTGACAAAGAGGGACCTGCATAGCCAAGACAAATTACTCAAAAGTGTGTCAGGAGTCCAAATATAAACATGTGTAAAGACTCTCAGCAGGGGAGTGGATGTAGCTCAGTAGTTGAGCAACTGCTTCGCATGTACAAGGTCCTGGGTTCATTCCCCAGAACCTCCTGAAAAAAAATATTCATAGCTGGTGCACCCTTGCTGGGGAGCCCCCCATTTTTTTTTTTCCACCAAGCAAAGCAAACTTTTGGTGGTCCTTCTTGCAGGATCCACAGACCTATCACCTGGGGAATCTCCTTTCCATCCTGTGACTTCTCAAAAGCATCCTCTTCTCTCAATCTCCTAGACACCTCTATTAACGTCTCTATTAATGACCTCACCAAGGATAAAAGAACACCTTCCTCTCAGGGTGGTTGGAGGCAGGGCAGGTAACATGAGTAATACATTGTTTTCCCCCTTCCCTTAAGATGTTGGCAAGGGAATGTTTCAAAAGTAGAAAAAAAAATTGTTCAAGACAGAACAATGTACTGAAATGGTATCTGCAAGGGCAAAAGAAAGTTATAACCCTTCCAACCTCAGTGCTCTGCCCCAGTTGGTTTTCAGCCCAAAGCTGTGGCCCTGTAGACACAGTATACTGGGACAGAACCACAGGAACCAGCTTAATAGGCTCCTTTTACGACTGAGATTAAATTCTACCACTTGATGCAGGAGCAGCTGCTAAAGAGAGGAAGTACGGTAAGCAGTGAGTCAGGACAAACATAGGGTTAATCCTGATATGGAAAACACAATAAGCCAAGGTAGGGAGAAGGAAGAAAGAAAAGAGATGCTGCTGTGTAATTTGTCCCCAAATTTGCTGTGTAATTTGCGTCTTTAAGTCATCTTTTCCCCATACTCCAATATCTAGTCAGGTTTTTCTCCATAGCAATTTAAACCCAATATATATATAGTCAGGGAAACAAATTATATCTTTAGGTGGTTCTTGGACTTTATCCGACTTATTTTGAATCCTTATGCTCTGTTCAGTTCTCAGGTCTCTATCTGGGAGAGAGAACTGTAAGGGGCAAGAGGACTACACACACCAAAGAGAGAGCTAGGGCTGGGGAATTAGCCTGGAGGCAAGGGCTGGCCTCCATGCTCTAAGCTCTAGCCATAATGAACTCTTACAGCAGGATATTTTAAAGGTATTATTATCTTGTATTTTTCTGACTCTTTAACTCCCACCCTCAGTGTTTTCCCTTTTTCTTTTTTCCCCCCATTCAAACTAAAATCAGAAATATAACTGGGTCTCCTGGCTTTGGTGTCCAAAAGCCTACACTGATAGAGATTAAGCTAGTATCCTTGGGTGAAACATCAAGTGAAAGGAAATATTACTAAGAATACATTTAGCTCTCTCTGCCTGGAGGGGGCCGCACCAAATCTAGGTGTGTATTTCTGTCTTTCTCTCCAATTTCTCAGCAAGCTCTGTTCTTTCCCCATTTCCCAAATAAATTCTTTTTACTGGCCTAACTAGGAAAAAAAAGGGGAAAAAAAGAACACATTTGGGGAAGCCTATGTAGCTGATGTGGTTGAGTGCCTGCTTCCCATGTATGAAGTCCCGGATGCATTTGGAAACTAACAGACGTTTATTTAAGAGGAATTACTTTTTCTCACACATCAAGAAGCTTTGCTCTTTAGGTTCAGAGGCTCTTTGAGATCAGAGTTCTGGGTCAGTATCTCTAAGATTGTCTTCCTATCATGGCTGTAGATGGCTGCAGCAGCTCCCAGCATCACATTCTCACAAGATGATTTCAAGAAGGGAAGCAAAGTGAGTGTGGCAGATGTTGTTAGTATCCTGCCCATATCACTTGGCTTTTTACCATTTTCACGGATGCTGGCCCAACTTCAAAGCTCTAGCACCTTTCCCTCCTTGTCTGAGGGCTTTTTCTGGCCTTTGGAGACTGCAGCAAGGGAAGGGAGGGAGGAAGGAAGGGAGGGAGGGGAGAGGAGGTGGGTGAGGGAGGGGGAGGGAAGAAGGGGGGAGGGAAGAAGGAAGGAGGGAGGGAGGGAGGGGGAGGGAAGAAGGAAGGAGGGAGGGAGGGAGGGGGAGGGAAGAAGGAAGGAGGGAGGGAGGGAGGAAGGAAGGGAGGGAGTGGGGCAGAAGTGGGAGGGGAGAGGGAGGGAGGGGAGAGGAGGGGGGGAGGGAAGGGGAGGGAAGAAGGAAGGAGGGAGGAAGGAAGGAGGGCGGGGGGGCTCTGGGAGGTGAGATTACACTGCAGCCACCCACATTGAGAACTTGATAGCTTTCTTTCTCTTCATTGTCTTAATTCCCACACTCCTCTACCAGCTCCACCACTTATAAAGTGTTCCTGGGACCACATCCCAAATAAACCACTGATACTCAACTCCTCTTTCAGGATCTGCTACTGGACGAATCCACGTTAGGCCAGCGGGTGAGTGACAACAGCAAAAGAGGCTGCTCTTGCTTTTGACCAGGGAAGAAAGCCCTCATTTCCCAGAAGTCCTCAAGGAGACTTCCCCTTACAGCCTATTGGCCCAAAGGGGTCACGTGGGTAAAGCCGCTAAGGGAGAACGGGATTGACAATGGCTTTCACTTAGTTAGTGTGTTAGGATTAAGCTCGGTGGCCAGGAACAGAAAACCCAAAATAAGAGTGGCTTAAATAAGATAGAAGTGTATTTCACTTTCTTATTTATAAGCTTAGAGGTAGTCACTGCATTGACATCAGGCTTCGACTTTGTTGTTCTCCTGTTCATGGCTTCCAAAACCAAGAGAGCCTCATGTTCTAAGCCAGTTTTCCTACATGGCTGGCACTGTTCTAAGCAATTTTACATGCATAATCTCATGCAATCCTCATAACAAATAACAATCCCATGAGGTAAGTGCTATTACTACCTCTTCCATTTTACAGATAAGGAATCCGAGACTGAGTAACTTGCCTGCGATCTCACAGCTAAGTGGCAGAGCCACAGACGATCTAGCTCTAGGGTGTATGCTCTTCAGTCACATATTTAAGATATCCTCCCATCCTTGAACATGTATATTGCTGCATATGTTTAGTTCTTCTTTAAGTTATTTGTACATCTTTTGTTGCTTATTACTAGTTATTTTGTTTTGGGGTGTTTTTTTTTTTTGTTGTTGTTGTTGCTATTAATGCTACCATTTCAGAAATTGTTTTCTTTGTGGCTGGTATATATAAATATAATAGATTTTATTGTATATTGATTTGCTAACTAGCTATCTTACTAAACTCTTATTAATTATAATAATTTGTCCAAAGAAGCTTTTGGTTTCCTTTGCAAACATTTATATCATCTGTGAATAAAACCAATTTTGTTTCTTCCTTTTCACTCCTAATACATTTTTTTTTAATATACTTTTTTATTTTTTAAAAGAAACTTAGAATACATAAATGTTAAACAGAAAATATAGGGGATTCCCATATGCCCCACTCCCTAGCCCTCCCACATTTCCCACATCAACAACATCCTTCATTAGTGTGGTACATTTGCCATAATCTCGAAGCATTGCCACTAAGTTTACATTGTAGTATACACTTTCTCCGGCTTTCTCTTTTTTTTTTTTTTCCCTTTGTTATTCATAATCTTTTTTTTTTTTATTTTTTTTTTGAATCAAACAATATATTATACAATATATTTGGTTCATAGTAACACATTCATACAGTATTTTTCCTTTTGTGTCTGGCTTGCTTCACTCAACATAATGTCCTCCAGGTTCATCCATGTTGCCGTATGCTTTATGACTTCATTTCTTCTTAATATTCCATCGTGTGAATAGACCACAGTTTGTTTATCCATTCATCTGTTGATGGACACCTGGGTTGTTTCCAACTTTTGGCAATGGTGAATAATGTGGCTATGAACATCGGTGTGCAGATGTCTGTTCATGTCACTGCTCTCAGTTCTTCTGGGTATATACCCAGTAGTGGTATTGCAGGGTCACATGGCAAGTCTATATTCAACTTCTTTAGGAACTGCCAAACAGTCCTCCATAGTGGTTGTACCATTCTGCATTCCCACCAACAGTGAAGAAGTGTTCCTATCTCTCCACATCCTCTCCAACACTTGTAGTTCTCTGTCTTTTTAATAGTGGCCATTCTGATAGGTAGGAAATGATATCTCATTGTAGGTTTGATTTGCATATCCCTAATCGATAGTGATGGTTAACATTTTTTTGTGTATTTTTTTGCCCTTTGTATTTTTTCTTTGGACAAATGTCTGTTCAAGTCTTTTGCCCAATTAGGTTGTTTGTCTTTTTATTGTTGAGTTGTAATATCTCTTTATATAT
>JAKSZT010053769.1:13972360-14013693 GCA_026826555.1 Tolypeutes matacus | reverse complement strand
AGATGAATTTGGTAATTGCCTTCTCTAATTCTGTAAAGTAAGCTGTTAGGGTTTTGATTGGTATTGCATTGAATCTATAAATCAGTTTGGGCGAGATTGACATCTTCACGATATTTATTCTTCCAATCCATGAACACGGAATGTCTTTCCATTTCTTTAGGTCTTTTAAAATTTCTTTTAGCATTGTTTTGTAGTTTTCTGCATATAGCTCCTGTACTTCTTTGGTTAAATTAACTCCTAGGTATTTGAGTCTTTTTGTTGCTATTGAAAATGGAATTTTCCTCCTGATTTCCTCCTCAGGTTGTTCGGTACTAGTGTACAAAAACATTACTGATTTTTGCGTGTTGATCTTGTATCCTGCCACTTTGCTGAACTCATTTATTAGTTCAGGTAGCTTTGTTGTGGATACTTCAGGATTTTCTAAATACAGGATCATGTCATCCGCAAACAGTGAGAGTTTTACTTCCTCTTTTCCTATTTGGATGCCTTTAATTTTTTTGTCTTGTCTAATTGCCCTAGCTAGAACTTCTAGTATAATGTTGAATAACAATGGTGACAGTGGGCATCCTTGTCTTGTTCCTGATCTTAGGGGGAAAGCGTTCAACCTTTCCCCATTGAGTATGATGTTGGCTGTGGGTTTTTCATATATGCCTTTTATCATATTGAGGAATTTTCCTTTTATTCCTATCTTTTGAAGTATTTTTATCAAAAAGGGATGTTGGATTTTGTCGAATGCCTTTTCTGCATCTATTGAGATGATCATGTGTTTTTTTTCCTTCAATATGTTAATGTAGTGTATTACATTGATTGATTTTCTTATGTTGAACCAGCCTTGCATACCAGGAATAAATCGCACTTGGTCGTGATGTATAAGTCTTTTGATATGCTGTTGGATTCCATTTGCAAGTATTCTGTTGAGAATTTTTGCATCTATGTTCATGAGAGAGATTGGTCTGTAATTTTCTTTTCTTGTGGAATCTTTATCTGGCTTTGGTATTAGGGTGATGTTGGCTTCATAAAATGTGTTGGGTAATTTTCCCTCCTCTTCAATTTTTTGGAAGAGTTTAAACAGGATTGGTGTTAATTCTTTTAGAAATGCTTCGTAGAATTCACCTGTGAAGCCATCTGGTCCTGGACTTTTCTTTGCTGGGAGATTTTTGATGATGGATTCAATCTCCTTAATTGTGATTGGTTTGTTAAGTTCTTGTATTTCTTGTTGTGCCAGTGCAGGTTGGTTATGAGTTTCTAGAAATTTGTCCATTTCATCTAAGTTTTCTAGTTTGTTGGCATATAGTTTCTCATAATATCCTCTTATGATTCTTTTAATTTCTATGAGGTCATTTGTAATTTCCCCCCTTTCATTTCTGATTGTATTTATTTGCATCTTCTCTCTTTTTTTCTTTGTTAGTCTAGCGAGGGGTTTGTCAATTTTATGGATCTTCTCAAAGAACCAGCTTTTGGTTTTGTTGATTTTCTCTATTGCTTTTCTGTTCTCATTTTCATTTATTTCCGCTCTAATCTTTATTATTTCTTTCCTTCTTTTTGCTTTGGGATTGGTTTGCTATTCTTTTTTCTAGTTTCTCAAGTTGTTCAGTTAAATCTTTGGGTTTATCTCTTTCTTATTTCTTAATATAGGCATTTAGGGCTATAAATTTCCCTCTCAGGACTGCCTTTGCTGTATCCCATAAGTTTTGATACGTTGTGTTCTCATTTTCATTTGTCTCAATATATTTACTGATTTCACTTGCAATTTCTTCTTTGACCCACTGAATATTTAGGAGTGTGTTGTTCAATCTCCACACATTTGCAAATTTACTTTTTTCCTGTCTGTTATTGATTACTAGTTTCAGTCCATTATGATCTGAGAAGGTGCTTTGTATAATTTCAATCTTTTTATATTTATTGAGAGCTGTATTGTGACCTAACATGTGGTCTATCCTGGAGAAAGATCCATGGGCACTTGAGAAGAATGTATAACCCGCTGAGTTTGGATGCAGTGTTCTGTATATGTCTGTTAGGTCTAACTTGTTTATCATATTGTTCAAGTTCTCTGTTTCTTTGTTGATCTTCTGTCTAGTTGTTATATCTAATGATGTGAGAGGGGTGTTGAAGTCTCCGATGATTATTGTAGAAATGTCTATTTCTCCCTTCAGTTTTGTCAGAGTTTGTCTCATATATTTTGGGACACCCTGGTTAGGTGCGTAGATATTTATGACTGTTATATCTTCCTGGAGGATCGTCCCTTTTATTAATATATAATGGCCTTCCACATCTCTTATCACTTTTTTGCATTTGAAGTTTGTTTTGTCTGATATTAGTATAGCTACCCCTGCTCTTTTCTGTTTACTATTCACGTGGAGTATCTTTTTCCAACCTTTTACTTTCAGCCGGCTTGTATCCTTGGGTCTGAGGTTAGTTTCTTGTAAGCAGCATATGGATGGCTCATGTTTTTTTATCCATTCTGTCAGCCTGTATCTTTTGATTGGGGAATTTAATCCATTCCCATTCAATGATATTACTGAAAATGCACTATTTATTTCCTCCATTTTATTCTTTGGTTTTCATATGTCATCTTATTTTTGTCTCTCTTTTTACTCTTTTGTTTATCCTTTCTGCTTTTCTTTCTTCTATACCCTCCTCCAAGCCTATCTCTCCTGTCGTTTTCTTTCAGGTTCTAAGGCTTCCTTTAATATTTCCTACAAAGGTGGATTCTTTTTTGCAAACTCTCTTAGTTTCTGTTTGTTTGTGAATACTTTATATTCACCTTCATATTTGAAGGACAGTTTTGCTGGATAAAGAATTCTCAAGTGGCAGTTTTTGTCTTTCAGTTTCCTAATTGTATCATACCACTGTCTTCTCGCCTGCATGGTTTCTGAAGAGAAATCTGCACTAAGTCTTACTGGACGTCCTTTGTATGTGATCGTTTGCTTCTTTCTTGCTGCTCTGAGCTTTATCTTTTACATTTGACATTCTGAATAATATGTGTCTTGGCGTAGGTTTTTTTAATTTATTCTCATTGGGGTACGGTGTGCTTCTTGGACATGTAAGTTCATTTCTTTCATGAGAGTTGGGAAATTTTCAGCTATTATTTCCTCAAATACTCTTTCTGCCCCTTTTCCTTTCTCTTCTCCTTCTGCAACTCCCATGACACGTATGTTGTTGCGTTTTGTGTTGTCATTCAACTCTCTGAGCCCCTGCTCAATTTTTTCCATTCTTTTCTGTCTCTGTTCTTTTCTCTCTTCAATTTTAGCTGCCTTGTCTTCAGTATCACTTATTCTTTCTTCTATCATTTCGAGTCTGCTGTTATATGCTTCAAATGTATTTTTGACTTCACCTATTGTGTCTTTCATTCCCATAAACTCTGTACTTTTCTGTTGAGGATTTCAGATTCTTCTTTGCATTCATTCAATGACTTCTTGATGTCATTGATCTCTATAACTATATTCTCTTTCATCTCATTAATTTGATTTTGGAAATTTGTGCTCATCTCACTGATTAGTTCTCTCACATCTGCATCTCTTCTGGGACTTTGCTGTATTCCTTTTCTTGGGCCATGTCTTCTATTTTCTTAGTATGGCTTGTAATTTTTTGCTGGTGCTTAGGCGTCTGGTTTGTTTGTATTTTACTTAGATGCTCTATCTCTTTCTCTTTTATGGGGTTTTAGTGGCAGGAGGCTGTGAGTTACCACAGCTCTTTGATTTTTGGCTCAACCTTGATTGTTAGGATTGTTCTGCTGGTTGCTCAAAACTGGGCACTGGACCCAGTAATTGGTTGTAGAGTCGTTTCCTAGGGCCTTGGGCAGGGAGGCTATAGAGGCCAGGAAAAACCTCTCTTACTCATTAATTTTCTTATGTGCACTTCCTTGGTCTGCCAGGAGATGGCGTTTGTTGGCAGCTCTCAATTCAATGCCTGGTGGGAGCGTATTTGTTGTGACACCGGCCAGATCAATGTGATAGAGCTTCCTGTCTGGGGGCTAAGAGCCTTGTGATTGAAACTTTCTGAGACAGTTCTCCAGACTTCTCTCGTAGCGCCCCCCTTTTCTCAGCTAGGAAGTATTTCCACTCCCTTCTGAATCCTCAACAATCAGTCCCTGTTAGTAGAGGAGGAGATTGGGAGGTTTGCATATCTTTAGCCCCTTCCAGGCTCCAAGGCAAACAATGGCTCAGCCCCACCCAGCCTGGAAGGGCTATCGGGATAGGGCAGACCAAACCTGCGAGTCAAAAGCAGGGTCAGCCCCAGGCTCTCTCTCCCCTCTCCCGTGGTGTCCTCAACAATTAGTCCAGGCTAGAAGAGAGGGAGGTTGCTTGGTCGGATTTCTCCAGTCCTTTCTAGGCTCCCAGGGCAAACCGCCGTGTGGAAGGGTCCGTGGGGCTCCGCAGCCCAAATTTCAGGTCAGAACCTGAGACAGCCTAAGGTTGTGTCCCTCTCTCTCCCCTTTCCAGGAGTGGCAGATCCCTGAAGCCCCCTTTGTCTGTGGTCCGCAGGCCTAGAGGCTTGAGAATTCTGAAGAGTGTGGGGGAGGGTGCCGGCAGCAGCAGAAGCTGTTACTTGCAACTCACGGTTCTGTTGTCGCGGTTTCTCTCTTCTGTCCCTCTCTCCTCTGGGTTGTGTGCAGCCTTCACCTGTTGTCCTAAACACTAGAAAATCTTTTTCAGGGCTGTTTCAGCTTGTCCTCTAGCTATTTTTCTGGAAAAGAGATTCCTGTGTCTTACTAGTCCGCCATCTTCCCAGAAGTGTCACTCCTAATACATTTTATTTATTTATTTTTATTCTTGGTCTTATTGCACTGGCTAGAACCTTTAGTAAAATATGCAATAGAAATGATAATAGTGAACATCTTTTTCCTCTTCCTGATTTAAAGAGAAAGTTTCTAATGTTTTATTATTAAGAATGATGTTTACTGTAGCTGTCTTGTGGATATGCCATCTGGTTAAAGAAATTCCTCTCTATTCCTGGTTTTCCTAAGGAGTTTTTCCACAAATGCTTTTTCTACAACTATTGAGAATATATTATTTTTCTTTAATCTATTAATGTTATTGATTCCCTTTAAAAATTTTTTAATTTAGATGAAACTTGTATTCCAAGGATAAGCTGAATTTAGTTACTGTGTATTATCTTTTTCACATATTGCTGGATTCAGCTTACTAATATTTTAAGATTTTAAATTCTATGTTCATGAGTGAGATTGGTCTGTAATTTTTCCTTCTTGTACTATCAGTATCTGGTTTAGGTATCAAGGTTACAATAGCTTCACAGAATAAATTTAGGAATTTTTCTTCTTTTTATATTCTTTGGAACACTTATAAACAATTGGAATTGTCTGTTCCTTGAAAGCTTAGTAAAGTTTTCTTATAAAATTTGCTTGTAAGCCTGGTGATTTATTTGATTTTTTAAAACATTGTCTTAACTTTTTGTTTTTAAATAATTTCAGCTTATACAAAAGTTGTAAGCATAGAACAAAGAACTCCCTTATATTCTTTACCCAGATTTTCCAATTGTTAACATTTTACCTTATGATTCTCTCATTATATATTAAGTATATATATGATTTATATTATATATATTATTTATATTTTTGAACAGTTGAGAATAAGTTGCAGACATGCTGTCCCATTACCTCTTGACATTTCACAGTGTATATTTCCTTAAAACAAAAACACTCTGCTACATAACCACATATAACCATTAAAATAAGGAAATTGAGACTTCTGGGAAGATGGCGGACTAGTAAGACACGGGAATCTCTTCTCTAGAAAAATAGCTACGGGACAGGCTGAAACAGGCCCAGATAAGATCTTCTAGGGTTTAGGACAGCAGGTGAAGGCTGCACACCACCCAGAGGAGAGAGGGACAAGAGGGAAATTGCGACAACAGAACTGTGAGTTGGAGAGTTGGAACCAGTGGCAGCTGCTGTCAGCACCCTCCCCCACTCTTTAGACTCTAGAATTCTCGGGCCTCTGGGCCTGCGACTACAGACAAAGGGGGCTCTAGGGATCTACCAACCCAGGAAAGGGGAGAGAGAGGGACACAGCTTAAGGCTGACTCAAGTACTGACCCACAAATTTGGGCTACTGTGCCCCACGGGCCCTTCCAGGCCAGGTGGGACCACACGCCGTTTGCCCTAGGAGTCAAGGAAGGACTGTAGATATTTTCCTCCTTCTAGCCAGGACCAATTGTTGAGGACTCCACAGGAGAGGGGAGAGAGAGAGAGGCAGCCTGGGGCTGACTTGGCTTTTGACTGGCAGGTTTGGTCTACTGTGTCCCGGGAGCCCTTCCAAGCTGGGTGGGGCTGCGTCATTGCCTTGGAGCCTGGAAGGGGCTAAAGATATACAACCCTCCCAATCTCCTTCTCTACTAACAGGGACTGATTGTTGAGGACTCAGAGGGGAGTGGAAATATCTCCTAGCCCGGAAAAGGGAGGGGGCTGCCAGAGAAGGCTGGAGAACTATCTCAGAGAAAGTTTGAATTACAAGGATCCTAGCCTCCAGACAGGAAGCTCTATCACATTGATCTGGTCTGTGTTGCCACAAATACAATCCGACCATGCATTGAATTTAGAGCGGCCAAAGAGCACCATCTCCTGGCAGACCAAGGAAGTGCACATAAGAAAATTAAAACTAAGTAGGAGAGGCTTTTCCTGGCCTCTATAGCCTCCCTGCCCAAGGCCCTAGGAAGCAACTCTACAACCAATTATTGGGTCCAGTGCCCAGTTTAGAACAACCAGCAGGACAATCTTAACAATCCAGGTCAAGCCAAATATCAAAGAGCTGTGGTAACTCACAGCCTCCTGCCACTAAATCCCTATAAAAGATAAAGAGATAGAGCATCTGAGTAAATTACATCCTAACCAGATGCCTAAACACCAGCAAAAAATTATGAGCCATGCTAAGAAAATAGAAGACATGGCCCAAGAAAAGGAATACATCAAAGTCCCATAAGATATGCAGAATTTGATAGAACTAATCAGGGAGATGAGCACAAATTTCCAAAATCAAATTAATGAGTTGAAAGACACTATAGTTAAAGAGATAAATGACATCAAGAAGACATTGAGTGAACTCAAAGAAGAATTTGAAGTCCTGAACAGAAAAGTAACAAGGTTGATGGGAATGAAAGACACAATAGGTGAGATAAAAACACATTTGAGGCATACAACAGCAGACTTGAAATGATAGAAAAAAGAATAAGTGATAGCAAAGACAGAGCAACTAAAATTGAAGAGAAAAAGGAACACAGAGAGAAAAGAATGGAAAAAATTGAGCAGGGGCTCAGAGAGTTGAATGACAACACAAAACGCAACAACATACATGCCATGGGAGTTAACAGAAGGAGAAGAGAAGGGAAAAGGGGCAGAAAGAGTATTTGAGGAAATAAAAGTTGAAAATTTCCCAACTCTCAAGAAAGAAATGAACTTACATGTCCAAGAATCACACTGTACCCCAATGAGAATAAATCCAAATAGACCTACGCAAGACACATACTACACAGAATATCAAATGTCAACGATAAAGAGAAAATTCTCAGAGCAGCAACAGAGAAGCAAATGATCATACAAAAGGGACGTCCAGTAAGACTTAGCGTAGATTTCTCTTCTGAAACCATAGAGGCGAGAAGACAGTGGTCTGATAAAATTAGGAAACTGAAAGACAAAAACTGCCACCTGAGAATTCTTTATCCAGCAAAACTGTCCTTTAAATATGAAGGTGAGTATAAAATATCCACATACAAACAGAAACTAAGAGAGTTTGCAAAAAAGAATCCACCTTTGCAGGAAATATTAAAGGAAGCCTTAGAACCTGAACAAAAACGATAGGAGAGAGAGACTTGGAGGACAGTGTAGAAGAAAGAATAGCAGAAAGGATAACCAAACAGTAAAAGGACAGACAAAAACAAGATGACATAAGAAAACCAAAGAATAAAATGGAGGCAGAAAATAGGGCATTTACAGTAGTGTCATTGAATGTGAATGGATTAAACTCCCCAATCCAAAGATACAGGCTGATAGAATGGATAAAAGAACATGAGCCATCCATATGCTGCTTACAAAAAGTCACCTTAGACCAGGGATACCAACCGGCTGAAAGTGAAAGGTTGGAAAAAGATACTCTAGGCGAATGGTAACCAGAAAAGAGCAGGGGTAGCTATACTAATAGCAGACAAAACAGACTTTAAATACAAAAAAGTTATAAGAGATACAGAAGGCCATTATATATTAATAAAAGGGACGATCCACCAGGAAGCTATAAGTTATAAATAAGTATGTACCTACCAGGGTGCCCCAAAATATATAAGACAGACTCTGGCAAAACTGAAGGGAGATATAGACATTTCTACAATAATCATTGGAGACTTCAACACCCCACTCACATCATTAGATAGAACAATTAGACAGAAGATCCACAAGGGAACAGAAAACTTGAGCAATGTGATAAACAAATTAGACCTAACAAACATATACAGAGCACTGCATCCAAACTCAGTGGGTTATACATTCTTCTCAAGTGCCCATGGATCTTTCTCCAGGATAGATCACATGCTAGGCCACAATTCAGCTCTCAATAAATATAAAAAGATTGAAATTATACAAAGCACCTTCTCAGATCATAATGAAATGAGACTAGAAATTAATAATAGACAGGAAAAAAGTAAATTTGCAAATGTGCAGAGATTGAACAACACACTCCTAAATAATCGGTGGGTCAAAGTAAGAATTGCAAGTGAAATCAGTAAATATTTTGAGACAAATGAAAATGAGAACACAACGGATCAAAACTTATGGGATACAGCGAAGGCAGTCTTGAGAGGGAAATTTATAGCCCTAAATGCCTATATTAAAAAACAAGAAAGAGATAAACTCAAAGATTTAACAGAATAACTAGAGAAACTAGAAAAAGAGCAGCAGACCAACCTCAAAGCAAGCAGAAGGAAATAAATAATAAAGATTAGAACAGAAATAAATGAAAATGAGAACAAAAAAAAAAAATTAGAGAAAATCAGCAAAACCAAGAGTTGGTTCTTTGAGAAGATCAATACAATTGACAAAACCCTAGCTAGACTAACAAAGAAAGAAAGAGAGAAGATGCAAATAAATACAATCAGAAATGAAAGGGGGGAAGTTACAAATGACCCCACAGAAATAAAAAGAATCATAAGAGGATATTATGAGAAACTATATGCCAACAAACTAGACAACCTAGATGAAATGGACAAATTCCTAGAAATGCACAACCAGCATACACTGATGCTACAAGAAATACAAGAACTTAACAAACCAATCACATTTAAGGAGATTGAATCTGTCATCAAAAATCTCCCAGCAAAGAAAAGTCCAGGACCAGAGGGCTTCACAGCTGAATTCTACCAAGCATTTAGAAAAGAATAAACACCAATCCTGTTTAAACTCTTCCAATAAAATGAAGAGGAGGGAAAATTACCCAACACATTTTATGAAGCCAACATCACCCTAATACCAAAGCCAGATAAAGATTCTACAAGAAAAGAAAATTACAGACCAATCTCTCTAGTGATCATAGATCAAAAATTCTCAACAAAATATTTGCAAATAAAATCCAACAGCATATCAAAAGACTTATACATTATGACCAAATGGGATTTATTCCTGGTATGCAAGGCTGGTTCAACATAAGAAAATCAATCAATGTAATACACCACATTAACAAATTGAAGGGAAAAAAACACATGATCATCTCAATTGATGCAGAAAAGGCATTCAACAAAATCCAGCATCCTTATTTGATAAACACACTTCAAAAGATAGGAACAGAAGGAAAATTCCTCAATATGATAAGAGGCATATATGAAAAACCCACAGCCAACATCATACTCAATGGCAAAAGGTGGAAAGCTTTCCCTCTAACATCAGGAATAAGACAAGGATGCCCACTGTCACCATTGTTATTCAATATTGTACTAGAAGTTATAATGCAATTAGACAAGAAAAAAACAAAAATTAAAGGCATCCAAATAGGAAAAGAGGAAGTAAAACTCTCACTGTTTGCGGATGACATGATCCTGTACTTAGAAAATCCTGAAGGATCCACGACAAAGCCACTTGAGCTAATAAATGAATTCAGCAAAGTGGCAGGATACAAGATCAACACTCAAAAATCAGTAATGTTTTTGTACACTAGTACTGAACAACCTGAGGAGGAAATCAGGGGGAAAATTCCATTTTCAATAGCAACAAAAAGACTCAAATACCTAGGAGTTAATTTAACCAAAGAAGTACAGGACCTATATGCAGAAAACTACAAAACAATGCTAAAAAATTTTAAAAAGACCTAAACAAATGGAAAGATATTCCGTGTTCATGGATTGGAAGACTAAATATCGTGAAGATGTCAGTCTGACCCAAACTGATTTATAGACTCAATGCAATACCAATCAAAATCCCAACAGCTTACTTTACAGAATTAGAGAAGGCAATTACCAAATTCATCTGGAAGGGTAAGTGCACCGAATAGCCAAAAGCATTTTTAAAAAAGAAGAGCGACATGGGAGGAATTCACTGCCTGACCTTGAAACATATTACAAAGCTACAGTGGTCAAAACAGCATGGTACTGGCATAAAGATAGACATATCGATCAGTGGAATAGAATTGAGAACCCAGAAATAAACCCTCACTTATACAGTCAACTGGTTTTTGACAAACCTACCAAGTCCACGCTAACGGGAAAAAAACAGTCTCTTCAACAAATGGTGTTGGGAGAACAGGATATCTATAACCAAAAGAATGAAAGAGGACCCCTATCTCACCCCCTATACAAGAATCAACTCAAAATGGATCAAAGATCTAAATATAAAAGCCAGGACCATAAAACTATAGAAGAAAATGTAGGGAAACATCTTCAAGACTTTGTAGTAGGTGGTGGTTTCTTGGACCTTACAACCAAAGCACGTGCAACAAAAGAAAAAGTAGATAAATGGGACCTCCTCAAAATTAAACACTTTTGCACCTCACAGGACTTTGTCAGAAGGGTGAAAAGGCAGCCAACTCAATGGGAAAAAATATTTGGAAATCACATATCTGATAAGGGTTTAATATCCAGGAGATATAAAGAGATGTTACAACTCAACAATAAAAAGACAACCCAATTAAAAAATGGGCAAAGACTTGAATAGACATTTCTCCAAAGAAGAAATACAAATGGCAAAATAAGACATGATAAAATCCTCAACATCACTCATGATTAGGGAAATGCAAATCAAAACTACAATAAGATATCATTTCACACCTATCAGAATGGCCAGTATTAAAAAGACAGAGAACTACAAGTGTTGGAGAGGATGTGGAGAGCTAGGAATATTTCTTCACTGTTGGTGGGAATGCAGAATAGTACAGACACTGTGGAGGTCTGTGGCAGTTCCTAAAGAATTTGAATATAGACTTGCCATGTGACCCGGCAATACCACTACTAGGTATACACCCAAAAGAACTGAGAGCAGTGACACAAACAGACATCTGCACACCGATGTTCATAGTAACATTATTCACCATTGCCAAAAGTTGGAAACAACCCAGGTGTCCATCAACAGATCAATGGATAAACAAATGGTGGTCTATTCACACGATGGAATATTATGCAGCTGTAAGAAGAAATGAAGTCATAAAGCATATGACAACATGGATGAACCTGGAGGACATTATGTTGAGTGAAGCAAGCCAGACACAAAAGGACAAATACTGTATGAATGCATTACTATGAACCAAATATATTGTGAAACATACTGTTCGATTCAAAAACAATTTTATATGTATCCAGTATATTTGAGAAATGTATATATTTATTCATCTGTGTTTACTTTTTATTTTGTAATTGTTTATATTTTCAGTTATTAAATGTACAAAATAAAGTAAAAAAAATTAACATAGATATAATATTTTCATCTATCCATAGCCTCTATTCAGATTTCACTGATCATCCCCATAATGTCCTTTCTAGGTCTGGAACCCAATCCAGGGGCACAATTGCACTTAGTTGTTATGTCTCTTTCATCTTTTCAATCTGAAACAGTTCCTCAGTCTTTCATAACCTTGACATTTTTTAAAAGAACAGTCCAGTTACTTTGTAGATGGACATTTTGTAAAATGTCCCTCAGTTTGGGTTTGTCTAATGATTCCTCATGATTAGATTCAAGCTGTGCATTGCTGGCAGAAAAACACAGAAGTGATACAGTGTTCTCAATGCAGTTTATCAGAAAGTACTTAATGTCAACTTGTCCCATTACTAGCAGAATTAATTTTATCACTTGGTTAAGATAGTGTCTTCCAAGTTTCTCCACTGTAAAGTTAAATAGTAAGTATTTTGTACTACTAATTAATAAGTAGTCAATGAGTATTTTGTGAAGAGATACTTGCAGACTATGTAAATATCCTGTTGCTCATTCAACTTTTCACCCATAAATTTTAGCATTTATTGATAATTCTTGTCTGAATTATTTATTACTATGGTCATTGGCAATTGATGATATTCTAATTACGTCATTCATTCCATGTTTATTAGCTGGCATGCAACTGAAAGGTAAAACTTCCCTTCTCCCCCATTTATGTATTCATTCATTTATATCAGTGAATTCATGGGTCCCTATTATATTCAGTAGGTTATAATCTGATGCATGGGGTTCCCTCATCTTCTACACAAAAATGTGGAGGGCTCCCCAGGTGTGTGGCCTGTAAAGAGTGAAGTGGTGTCATAAAGATATATTTATTTAAACCAGGAAGTGGACACTCGAATTCATTTTTAGTGGGAATACAGATTGGTACAACACATTTGGAAGGCAATTAGTACAATCTATTCAATTTGATAAAGCATATACTTTTGATAAAATTATTTCCCACAACTAGGAATATATGCCTTCACTTACACAAAGGACGTAAATCCAAGGACATTCACTTTAGCATTTTTTAGAAATGATCTAAATGTCTGTCACCAGGGGACTGGTTAAATAGACGGGATACGCAGCTGATTAAAGAAAGAAAAAAAGAAGAAGAGTAAGCGAGTTATGAACTGAAAAGGAGTGACTTCTAAGGTCAATTTTTAATCACTTGGTTAAAAATTATATAGAGAGACTATCCCTATACTTATGTATCCCAGGAAGGACATATAAGCAATGTAATTTTAAAAGAAAAAGAAATGTAATAATGGGCAACTGTGGGTAAAGCCAAGGGAGCCACACTCCTTCAGGAATCAGATAGATGAAATCTTGTAGCATAGCCAATAACAGGGGAATGATGCAAAGCCCTTTGATTGATCCCTGTTTCTTCCTGTCCAGAAATTTCTACCTCACTACAATGAAAACATAGGGCACTGAGATTAGATTAAGCAAACCGACTGGGGAGCCAGACTGTTTGGCTTTGAATCCCAGCTCTACCACTTATAAATTGTGCAAACTTGGGCAAGTTTAACCTATCTGTGAAACAGTGTTCTCATTTTGAAAAATGAGGATGATAAACAATACATATTCATATTCAGAGAGTTGTAGGGGGTCCCAGTGAATTAATGCTTATAGGCAATTTAGTTTCTGGCACAAAGTAACCACTCAAAAAATGTGAGGGAGCAGATGTGGTTCAAGCCATTGATCACCTGCTTCCCACATGGGAGGTCCCAGGTTTCGATTCCAGTGCCTCCTAATAAAACAAAAACAACAAGCAAAACAAACAAAAAAACCAACTCAGGGGAGCTGATGTGGCTCAATGGTTGAGTGTCACCTTCCCACATATGAGGTCCAGGGTTCAATTCCTGGTACCTCCAAAAAAAAAAAAGTTAGCTGTTCTTATTAGTATTATTAGACCCAGAGAGAGAAGGAAGACAGTCTCTAACTCTGGCAATCTTAAGGCAAAACGACTTCCCTTTTATCTTATAAACATTAATAATATTTTACTTTTTTAAACCAGGTGCATGATTTCCTTCAAGGAAAAAAAAAATTATTCTGCTGAGTTAAAAAAAAAAAGAAAAAGTCCAGGCTTTGTACTTCATTCAAAATGGTGGATTTGAATGAACTATCTGGCTTCAACCCCAGGTTATGCTGGGTCAAATCATTCATTCATTCTCTCCCCCTCCATAGTACTGGTTAAATTACACCCCAATTATCATGCAGACTATTCCCTGTTAATTCTTTTTTAAAGCACAACATAAATGATAGGTTTGGACTTTCTTAGGTATAATCACTTCAGACCACACCCTCAAAAGAGCCAGATAATCTTAATTGGATTAAAAAAAAATTTTTTTTAAGGAAGTGCCAGAGATTGAACCCAGGACCTCATACAAAGGAAACAGGTGATTAACCACTTAATTGGATTTTGACTGTTCTGTGTGCTCCAATCCCCCTTTCACAGCCTAGTTTAGACTTAAGTACTTCTTACCTGGTGTCCTTATCGCTAGGTCTCCTCCCTCAACTCCACAGTGATGGAGTTCTTCTCTGCTTAAAAATTTCATTGGCTCTCTCAATTGCATATAGAATAAAAGACAAATTAAAACCAAAAATTAAAACTACATCCGAAAGACAGATGTAGGATTAAATGCAGCTTTAAGTGATAGAGGATTCATTAATTACATTATGGTGTATTATACAATGGAATACCATGCGCCCATTAAAATGATGATATAGATTTATGTTTAGTGACATGGAAAAATAAATACCTAGTATGTAAAACAATGTTTGGGACCACAGAGGCTGCATCCATCTGGCTAGCACAGGCCCCTTACTGCTCTACTGCCACCAGTTTATACTCCCAAGCTCACTGTGGATAAAATGGCATCACTGCATCCATGTTCGACAACAGCTCCAGCATGTGTAAGGCTGATTTTGTGGGATGATGTACCTTGGGTCATCTTCCATCATGGGGTGTCCCTGGTACCAGGACATGATGATGGGCATAGGCCAGAAGGACTCCTATGTGGGTGATGAGACCCAGAGCAAGAGGGCTCTCCTTATCCTGGAGAACCCCACAAAGCATGGCATCATCACCAGCTGGGATGACATGAAGAAGAGCTGGCACCACACCTTGTACAACAAGCTGTATGTGGCCCCTAAGGAGCACCTATGCTACTGACCAAGGCCTCCCTGAATCCCAAGGCCAACCATGACCTTCATCACTCCTGCCATGTACGTGGCCATCCAGGCTGTACTGTCCCTGTACACCTCTGGCCCATACCACAGGCATCGTGATGGACTCTGGCGATGGGGTCACCCATATTGTGCCCATCTATGAGGGGTACATCATTTCCCAAGCCATTTTGTGTCTGGACTCAGCTGACTGGGACCTGATGGTCTACCTCATGAAGCTCCTCACAGAGCAAGGCTTCAGCTACACTACATGGCCCAGCAGGAAATCCTGTACAACATCAAGGAAAAGTTCGCCTATGTTGTCCTGGGCTATAAGCAGGAGATGGCCACTGCCACATCATTCTCCTCTCAGGAGAAGAGCTATGAGCTGCCCAGTGGGCAGGTCATCACTACTGGAAAAGAGCAGTTCCACTGCCCCAGGCCCTCTTCCAAGCCTTCCTTTCTGGGCATGGAATCCTGTGGCATCCATGAGACTACCTTCAACACCGTCATGAAGTCTGACATGGACATCTGCAAGGACCTCTACACCAAAACAGTACCACCATGTACTCAAGCATTGCCGACAGGATACAGAAGATGACAGTGCTGGCTCCCAGTGCAATAAAGCTCAGGATCATTGCTCCCCCTGAGTGCAAGTACATCGTAAGGATTGGTGACTCCATCCTGGCCTCACTCTCCACCTTCAAGCAGATATGGATCAGCAAGCAGGAGTACAAGTCGGACCCCTCCATCACCCACTGCAAATGCTTCTAGGCTGGCTGTTACTTAGTTGTGTTTGATGAAACCTAACTTGCTTAGAAAACAGGATAAGATTGGCATGGCTTTATTTGTTTTGTTTTTTGGTGCTTGACTCAGGATTTTAAAAACTGGAGCAGTGAAGGTGACAGCAGTTATTTGGCACAAGCATCCTCGAAGTTCCACAAATGTGGCCTGAGGACTTTGTGCATTGTTCTTTTTTTAAATAGTCATTCCAAATACTGTGAGACACATTGTTACAGGAAGTTCCTTGCCTTCCCCAAAGCTGCCCCACTTCTCCCTAAGGAGAGTAGCCAGTCCTTGCCCACATCCAACTGGGAAGAGTGACAGCATTGTTTTTGTGTAAATTATGTCATCCAAATTTATTTTTAAATCTTACACCATAATACTTTTCTTTTTATTGTTTTATTTTGAATGGTCAGCCACCGTGTGGCACTTTTTATTCCCTCACATTAGCTGTATGAAGGCTTCTGGTCTCCCTGGGAGTTGGTTATGATTTCGAGGCAGCCAGGGCTTACCTGTACACTGACGAGACCAGTTCAATAAAAGCGCCCACCTCAAAGGAAAAAAAAAAAAAGTTTGGCCCGTAGCAGGTATTCAATAAATATTAATTTTCTGAATCACTGTCCATAATATATTAGGTGGAAAAAAATAGGTTATAAAACTGAACATATATTCCTATTTTTGTTTTTAAAAATGAGTATTCGGGTCGCCGCCGCCGCCGCCTCTGGGCACCGGGAAAGGGAAAGCGAGGTGGAGACGTAGGCTCGGGGCGTCCGGGGCAGGGGCGCTGCTGCAGCCGGGGCGGCCCTCACCAGCCTTGCCAAAGAAAAGCAAGAAGGACAAAGATTCATCAAAAGCAAGGAAAAGTGGAAAAGGTGGGAGAGAAGGACAAGACAGTAGAATCGGAGATTCCCAGCTGTTCCCTATTGTGCAGTATATAGAAAAATAAAAATACCAGTCCCTCAGCCCGTAGTGAAGAAAGACAAACAGCAAACTTCTTCCAGGTTTAATGTACTAACCTTTTACTAGAAAACTTCAAAAACTACCAGCTTTAACAGATGTTCCTCCTGCTCATCAAGAGAAGCTTTTTATTCGGAACTTATGCTAGTGTTCTGTCCTCTTTGACTTTGTTTCCGATCCACTAAGTGACCTAAAGTGGAAGGAAGTAAACAGAGCTGTTTTTTTTTTTTTTTTCTTTTTTTCTTTTTTAAGGATTTATTTATTTACTTTTATCCATTTTTACACCCCTTCCCCCTCCCCCCCGTTTTTGCTGTTTCTATGTCCATTCGCTGGGCAACTCTGTGTCCATTTTCTGCCCTCTCTTCTCATCCTTCTCCTCCTGTCTTCACTGGGATTCAATCCTTGGAATCTCTGATGTAGGAGAGAGGCATCCTGCCCGCGCAACCTTAGTTGCTGGTTTTTCGGTGCGTCTCATCTTGCCTCTCCCTTGTGTCACTCTCCTATTATGTCATCATCTTGCTGTGTGGCTCGCGGGAACTGGTGGTGCGCCCGCGCACAGGGCCTGGCGGCCCACGCACCTTCTATATATTTTTTAAATTTTTACCAGGAGGTCCCGGTGATCGAACCCAGGTCCCTCCATATGGGAGATGGACGCCAACCAGATATAGCCCCCTGCTATATCTCTTAAGGTTGACCAGAGATACCTAGAGTTATAGTCTTTTCCCATACAGGATGGACATATAATAAATCAGGCTTAGTTTATCACCAGCAGTCTAAAAACCAGACCTAGGGAGGAAAACGAGGTCTGGGGACACATGCATGGTTTCTAATATAGCGAATGTTTAGCCCACCCTGATTATCACAGAATCAGGACAGTGAGAATATTCGCAGAACAGAGCTGTTTTAAGTGAACTGGTAGAATGTGTCACACATATCAGAGCGTGATCACACAGCCTATTTACCCAGAAGTCATCCCTATGTTTGCAGTTAACATGTTTCGAACATTATCACCTTCCTCTAACCCTACTGCAGCAGAATTTGACCCAGAGGGAGACGAGCCAATGTTAGAAGAGCCTGGCCTCATCTACAGTTTGTTTATGAATTTTTCTTAATATTTTTAGAGTCTCCAGATTTCCAACCTAATATACAAAGAAATACATTGATCAGAAGTTTGTATTGCAGCTTTTGGAACTCTTTGTGAAGATCCTCAAGAGGGATTTTCTTAAAAGTACTCTTCACAGAATCTATGGAAAATTCCTAGACTTAAGAGCTTACATCAGAAAACAGATAAATAATACATGTTTATTTATGAAACAGCATCACAATGGCATAGCAGAATTACTGGAAATTTAATGGGTTTGCCTTATCACTAAAAGAAGAGCACAAGATTGTCTTATTGTAGGTTTACAACTGCTGCACAAAGTGAAGTCCACGAGTGTCTACCACCCACAGTTAGAGCTTGTCCTGGGCCTGCCACCAAGCAGGCACTCCATAAGCCTGTGCTCCAGGACACCTGAGCCTTCCAGGGCCACCAACAGAAGTTTGTGGCATGAGGCAAATTACAGAAAGTGGATTCTTTAATTGATCCTGATGGCATTGGCTTAGAGTATTCTCTCTAAGGTCATGCTGGTGAACTGTGTAGTACAGTTTTAAGAAAAGGACAGCACCCTCACTGAATACTGGCTAAAGACAGTCCAAAAGAAGTAATGTTCTTAAATGAATCAGAAGAAATTTTAAATGTTATTGAACCACCAGAATTTGTGAAGATCATGGAGCCTCTTTCCAGGCAGTTACTTACTGAAAAAGTAACATGACATTGCTCAGCCTTTGTTATTTTTTAAGGTATTTCTTTCCTTTAATTAATGACCAGAATATATGTCCTACTTCTTTTACATGTCTCTAAAGCTGTATTCTTAAGCTGTTTCCAGTCCACATTTCCAGGTGGCAGAGTGAGCCCGTGGTACTGAAACAATGAATACATTATGAGTTTAATCAGTGACAATGCAGCAAAAATTCTGCCCCTCATGTTTCCATCCTTGTGCACAACTCAGAGACCCAGGAACAAGATGATAACATGGCTTGATGTACAATGCGCTGAAACTCTTCATGGAGATGAACCAAAAACTGTTTGATGAAACAAACAGTTCAAAGCAGAACTGAAGCACAGAAAGATAAGAAGACCGCAAGTCCGAGCTGCCTCAGGATCCCCACACCAAGAAAGCCTTGGAAGCCCACTGCGGAGCCCGAGAGCTGCTCTCCAGGTATGGGCAGTAGCCTCCCAGAGCACCACATCCAGGGTGGAGAGGCCAGTTCTTTTCTGGATTCTGTAAAAATGCGTCCTTCTGTGTTGGGCTCAATGTTAGAGCTTTCTTAACCCAGTTCGGTAGGAACCTTGCCCTTCCAAATCAGCCCGAGATTAGGTGTTCAGACAGTGGTCGGTGGTCTGAGGCCAGGGAGAGGCCCCCCGGGGCGCACTGTGGGCAGCATCTGGCTGGGAGCTTGTCCTCACAGCTCCCGCATGTTCTTAAGAATCTTTCACAAGGTCAGCTATAGGAAAGCACCCTGATCATCATCTTCATGTTCTTCCAAAATGTTTCAAATAGATGGTTCTAGGGCAGTAACAATGTTTTTCAAATCAAAGGAACATTTTTAAAAAATATTGTGGGGGAGTGGATGTGGGTCAAGCGGTTGAGCTACCGCCTCCCACATGGGCGGTCCCGGGTTCGGTCTGTGCCTTCTAAAAACAAACAAACAAAACATAAACATGCAAAACAAATGAAAAAACCAACTCAAGGAAGCCGATGTGGCTCAGTGGTCAAGCACCAGCTTCCCACATAGGAGGTCCTGGGTTCAATCCCTGGGCCCTGGTACCTCAAAAAAAAAAAAAAAAAAAAAAAAGGATTTTTGTAATTTTTTAAGACTTTACAATCTTGAAATTGTTTTACCATGATTGTTACACCAGCAGGTTTTTTTGTTTTTGCTTTACTCTCTTTGAAATGGTTCTTTGCTTTCATGTTCTAACACAACTTACTGAAAAATTAACTTGACAATCCTCAGCCTTTTTTTCTATTTTCTAAGGTATTTATTTCCTTTCATTAATGACACGAATACATGTTCTACTTCTTTTACAAATATCTAGAGCTGTATTCCCAAGTCTATGGTACAACACCAGTATTCCAGGAGTAAGCTGGTAGAAGATGTTTATTTTAAAAAGAGCTTTTCGGTCAACCTTGACTGGAATTGGAATTTACAAATGGTGTATTCATATTCTTATCTGTAGAATTTTTTTCTTTATTTAGACATTGTTGCCCTTTAACAAGGCTCTTGATTAATTAAATTAATCTCTAAGAATTTTGTAAATTGTAGAAAGAATGAGGTCTTTCTGAGTTAGTTTTTGACCTAATGTAAACTGCAGCTGCCTTTCAGCATAATGCAACAAAAATAGTCACAAAACAAGTCTCAATAAATTAAAAATATTGAAATTATACAATGTATCTTCTTCAACCACAATGGATTGAAGCTAGAAATCAATAACGGACAACTGGAAAATCCACAAATATGTGAAAATTAAACAACATAGTCTTGAAGAAATCACAAGGGAAATTAGAAAATATCTTGAAGCAAATGAAAATGAAAGCACAGCATACCAAAACTTTTGGAATGCAGCAAAGGCCATGCTGAGAGGGAAACTTATACCTCTAAATGTTTGCATTAAAATAGAAGAAAGGTCTTAAATCAGAGGCCTAACCTCACAACTGGAGGATCTAGAAAAAGAAAAACAAACAAAACCCAAAGCAGCAAGAAAGAAGGAAACAACAAAGACTAGAACGGAGGTAAATGAAATAGAAAACAAACAATAGAGAGAATCAATGAAATCCAAAGTTGGTTCTTTGAAAAGATCAAATCAGCAAACTTTTATCTAGACTGACAAAAAAATTGAGAGAGGGCAAGAATAACTAAAATCAGAAATGGAAGGGAGGACATTACCTCTGACCCCACAGAAATAAAAAAGTTTATAAGAGGTTATTATGAAAAATCATACACCACCAAATTAGATAACCTAGATAGAAATGCGCAAATTCCTAGAAACACACAAATTACCTACACTGACTCAAGAAAAAATAGAATATCTCAACAGACTAATAAGTTAAGAAAATGAATCAATAATAAAAAATTCCCAACAAAGAAAAGCCCAACACCAAGAGCTTCATTGGTGAATTTTACCAAACATTCCAAGAATTAACACCAATCCTACTCAAACTCTTCCAAAACATTGAAGTGGAGGGAACCCTCCTAACTCATTTTATGAGGCCAATATCATCACCTTAATGCCAAAGCCAGATAAAGATACCACAAGAAAAGAAAATTCAGATCACTATCTCTTATGGATATAGAGGCAAAAATCCTCAACAAAATACTAGCAAGCTGAACAACAGCTCATTAAAAGAATTATACACCATGATCAGGTGGGATTTATACCAGGTATGCAAGGGTGGTTCAATATAAGAAAATCAATTAAGGTAATACACCACATTAATAGAATGAAGGGAAAAAAACACACTATCATCTCAATTGACACAGAAAAGGCATTTGACAAATGTAACATCCCTTCTTATTAAAAACACTTAGAAAGATTGGAATAGAAGGAAACTTCCTCAACATGGTAAAGGGCATATATGGAAAACACACAGCTAACATCATACTCTACAGTGAAAGACTGAAAGCTTCCCTTTAAGATCAGAAACAAGACAAGGATGCCTACTGCCACCACTGTTATTCAACATTGTACTGGAAGTGGTAGCCAGAGCAACTAGGCAAGAAAATTAATAAAATGCATCCAAATTGGCAAGAAAGAAGTAAAAACTTTCCTTATTCACAGATGACCTGATCCTATATATAGAGACCACTGAAAAAATCCACAACTAAGCTACAAGAGCTAGTAAATTCATTCACCAAAGTGGTAGGGTACAAGCACACAAAAATTAGTAGTGTTTCTATACATAATATGACTTAAGGTAGGGGCTTTAGATCAACCACGTGGGTAATCAATCAGTCTTGCCTGTGTACGGGAGCCCCAATAAAAATTTTATTTGAATGCAGAAGCTCAGATGAGCTTCCCTGGTTGGCGGTAATCCATGTTTATTTTCACACATTGATACTGAGAAAGTAAAGCATCTTGACTCCATGGGGAGAGGACAATGGAAGCTCTGTGTCTGGGTACATCCTGAGACTGCCCAATTCACTTCTTGCCTTGGCTAAATTTAGTTTGTATCCTTTCCCTGTAATAAACTGTAACTGTGAGTATAGTAGCTTTCAAGTAAGTTATGTGAGTCCCAGAAAATCATTGAACCTGAGGGTGGTTTTAGGAACCCCCTGAACTTGAAATTGTTATCAGAAATGAAGGTGGTCTTGTATGGATTGTGGCCCCTCTAACTTGTAGTTGGCCCTAAACTCTGAGCATCTAATATGATTCTAAGGGCATTTAAAAAAAAATCTATGTATGAAAAAGATTTTAAGAATATATACCAATATATTAATATTGGAAGAATATATATCAATAAGTTCATAGAAGTGAATATTTTTATTTCTGCCTCCCCCCCCCCCACTTAGGAGGTACCAAGGATTGAACCCAGGACCTTGTATATGGGAAGCAGGCACTCAACCACTTGAGATACATCTGCTCCCTCTGCCTTTCTTTTCAGCAATGAATAAGTATTACTTCAGGTTTTGAAAAAATAGTTCTGTTAAACATGTTTCTGAACACAGATTTTTCTGTTTTCCTTTTTTTTTTAAGATTTATTTATCGCCCCCCCCCCACACCCATTGTTTGCACTTGCTCTCTGCTCTCTGTGACTGTTCTTGTGTGTTCTCTGTGTCTGCTCATCTTCTTTTTAGAGGCACCAGGAACCAAACCTGGAACTTCTCATGTGGGAGGGAGGTGCCCAATCACTTGAGCCATGTCCGCTCCCTGCTTGTGGTGTCTCTTGTTGTGTCAGCTCGCCGCACCAGCCCGTCCCATGAGCTTGCTGTCTTGCTCGTCTTCTTTAGTAAGCACCTGGAACCAAATCCAGGACCTCCCATGTGGTAGGCGGACCCAACTGCTTGAGCTACATCCACTTCTCCTCTGCTTTAATTTTTTTTTTTTTTAAGATTTTATTTTTATTTATTTATCCCTCCCCCCCCCCCATTTTGTGCTCGTCTGCTCTCTGTGTCCATTCACTGTGTGTTCTCTGTGTCTGCTTGTCTTCTCTTGAGGAGGTACTGGGAACTGAACCTGGAACCTCCCATATGGGAGAGAGGCGCCCAATCACTTGAGTCACATCTGCTCCCTGCTTGTTTTGTCTTTCATTGTGACGCTCACCGTGCCAGCCTGTCACAGCAGCTCTCTGACTTGCTCATCTTCTTTAGGAGGCACCTGGAACAAAGCCTTGGACCTCCCATGTAGTAGGCAGGTGCCCAACTACTTGAGTCACATCAGCTTCCCCTCTGCTTTGCGTTTTTTTTTTTTTTTTTTTTTTTTTACCAGGAGGTCCCGGGGATCGAACCCGGGTCCCTCCATATGGGAGATGGACGCCCAACCATTTGAGCCACATCCACCCCCCTTTGCTTTTGATAAGATACTGTAAATGCTTAATTTTCATTTTGCGGCTGAATATGAAGGTTTATATTTATACTAATAGTTATTGACTCTGACAAGCATATCTTTTTCACTTTGTATTAAATCCAGTTTTCTGGGAATTTTTCTCTCAGTTATGCTTGAAAATATATTTTTCCATGTTCCCATGGAGAAGGCAGAAGTAGGCACTGGAGCCTGTTATGGATATAGATGATACTAAATTGGCTTAAAGGTATGTAATCACAAGATAATATAAAGTAATTATGTAGTCTGTGAGACAAAGTAGTCCTTTAGGAAAAAATAATTGTCAGTGAAAGAAAATTTGACAAAAGTTTTCATAGAGTGTTTTATGCTTTCATTGTTCTTTATTTTAATTATATGGCCATGAGGAGAGATAACTGGCAGTGTGAAGATCACACCTACAGGTGACACAAAGCCCTGCACTGAATTCTGGTCTTTGCCCTGTCACTAATTTGTTGTGTCGTAGGCTCTCTGAGCCCATTTCCAGAAGGTTTTAAACCAGATGACCTGACAAGGCCTTCCAGTGTTCAGAATAGTGGCTTAGAGCTGGATAGCGTGATCTAACAGCTTTCAAAATCTTTTTGCCTGGAGTTTCTCTTGTCCTTTTCAGAGTACTGCATATTCTGAAAATGAAAAGGTATTATTTAATTTACAGATGAGAAATTGAGAAAAAGAGAGATTAAAAGTTGACCTATTGTAGGGTGTGGGAAAGTGGAGAAGCATGGGAAAAATACAATTATAACCATGAAATATTACAATACTGTAATATTCTTGTATCAATGCTAAAGATGTTCTGTGTTAATAATTGGGGTGGAGGGGGCTATGGAAAAATATGCCAAACGTACGCTGTGGACCATAGTTAGTGGTAATAGCCTGATGATATTATCTCATAATCTGTAACAAATGTTCCACCACACTGTGGTGTGTTGGTGAGGAGGTGGGAATTCTGCACATGTGCATGATTGTTTTCTAAGTTCACAACTTCTGTAATAAAAATAGACTAAAAAAAAAAAAAAAAGGTGACCTATGTCACTCAGCTCATTAGTGAGAGGACAGAGATATGAACGCAGAACTTCTAGCCTCTGGAACACTAACCACTGCAAGAAAAATACACAAGTAACAAACATTTGTGAAGTGCTTCCTGTGAACAGACACTGGGACATAAACTCACTTATGGCGCTTTTAATTTCCCAACCGTAGAGATCAAGTGACACTTATTCTTCCTATTCAAGTGACGAAATGTGAGGCACAAAAAGCATTTGTGACTTCCCCATGGACCAGTTAGTAAAGGGCAGAACTCAAGTATGAATGCAGGACCTCAGGTTCTATATCAGATGTTCTTTAGGGGGGATCACTAAAAAACATAAATTTTAATGTTTAAAAACAACATTAAAATTATAGTTAAATTAATATCACTTGAAGGTCAGAATATTGGATACCTCTGAGGTAGGGATGGAGGTGGACTGTTTTTCACTTAACATTCTTTTGGGGTTTTTTTGTTTGTTTTTTTGGCTTTTAACAATGGGAATTTATTATCTGATAGTTTGAGGCTATGAGAATGTCCAATCAAGGCATCATCAAGGTGATGCTTTCTTCCCGAAGACCAGCTACTGGTGACCCTTGACTCCTCTGCCACAGGGCAAGGCACATGGGGGTGTCTGCTGGTCTCTCCCTTCTCTTCTGGGTTTTGTTGTTTTCAGCTTCTGGATTCAGTGGCTTTCTCTGTCTGTATTCATTCTGTTTATAAAGGATTCCAATAAGAGGATTAACACCCATCCTGAAGGAGGTAGGTCACACCATAACTGGAGTAGCCTCATTAAAAGCTTTCAATGGGTTCACACCCACAGCAATGGATTAAATTTAAGGACATGTATTTCTGGGGTACATATAGCTTCAAACCACCACATGCTTTTAGGGCTATTTTCAGAGATGTTAAATAGTTGACTTTTAAAAAAAATTTATTAAAGTATATCACTCATACATAAACATACATAAACAAGTTGTATTAGTCAGCCAAAGGGGTGCTAATGTGAAATACCAAAAATAGGTTGGTCTTTATAAAGGGTATTTATTTGGGGTAGAAGTCCACAGTTACCAGGCCAGAAAGCGTAAGTTTCTTCTCTCACCAAAGTTCATTGCCACGTGTTGGAGCAAGACAGCTGCCAACATTTGCCAGGGTTCAGGCTTCTTGTGTTCCTCTCTTCCCAGGGCTATGTTTCTCTCCGGGCTTAGCTCTTCTGGTTCCTCCACAAGGTCAGCTATAGACTCTCAGGTGAACGGCTCACTTCTCTTCTTCTGGGGCCTTTTCTCCAACATCAAAACTGCTTCTCAAAAACTGCTTTCTCTGTCCTTTGCCTTGCCTCTTATATTCTCTTCCCCCACCCACCAAGGGGTGGGGCTCAATGCCCTACTGATGTGGCCCAGTCAACGCCCTAATCGTAATTTAATCATGCCCAGATTAACAGATCAGTTTACAAGCATGATCCAATTATATTTTTGGAATTCATAATTACATTAAATTGACCAACCGTTATACAAGTGTATAGTAATAGTTGTGAACTTATAAACCAAACGTAAGAAACATCATACAGGGCTCTCATACCTCACCCTACCACCAATACCTTGCATGTTGTAAAACATTTTTAACTAATGATTAAAGAGCATACTCAAAATATTACTACCAACCAAAGCATCTTATTTTGGTGTATTTTCCCCCAACCCACCATATTATTATTATTTTTTTAATTTTTATATCATTTATACATGAACATACATAAAAAATAAGTGTGAAGTAAAAATTG
This sequence comes from Tolypeutes matacus, assembly GCA_026826555.1. Classification (NCBI taxonomy): domain Eukaryota; kingdom Metazoa; phylum Chordata; class Mammalia; order Cingulata; family Chlamyphoridae; genus Tolypeutes; species Tolypeutes matacus. Next base: position 13,987,448 of record JAKSZT010053769.1, on the reverse strand, counting down.
TGAACTTACAACTTTGTATTTTCCCCATGCTTCTCCATATTCCCACTGCCCTGCAATTCACTTAACATTATTTTGAAAACATAATGTGAATTTACAAAGCAAACATGCATAAGAGGGGTCACATATATCAACCCACCACCAACACCTTGCATTGTTGTGAGACATTTGTTACAAATTATGAAAGAATATCATTAAAATCTTACTACTAACTATATTCCTTATCTTACATTTGGTGTGTTTTTACTCCAACCTACCTTATTATTATTTGTTAAATATATTTTTATGACAGAATTTGTAAACTTACAAAACAATCATGCACCTGTGCAGAATTCCCATACAATACTCCTCTAGCAACACACCACACCATGGTGGAACACTTGTTACAGATTATGAGATATATCATCAGTCTATTACCAGGTCCATAGCATACATTTCGCACACTTTTTCCATACTCCTCCATTATCAACACACTACATCTTTGGCATTGATGCATGAATATTACATTATTACTGTTGACACAGTCCATAGGTCACTCCAGTTGTATTTTCCCCATGCTTCTCCACATTCCCACTGCCCTGCAATTCACTTAACATTATTTTGAAAACATTTTTCCATTTTGTTTCATAGTCTGCATATTTGCCATTTTATAATGATGATGGCAATACCTTTAGAAGTATTTTTCTGTTTTTTCACTTGATTCTTAAAGCTTCCCTTATAAGGTAGGAAAGACAGGCATTATTTTCCTCATTTAGCAAATAATGGGAACTCAGACTCAGAGAAGTTAATTAATTTTACTTATTCATGATTCATAATTTCTTCAACCTGTTTCCCAAATAGATTAAAAGTGGCAGTTAAGGGGCCAGCCCAAAGTCATGAAGAAATAGGGGCAGAAATAAGACTAACTCTGTGTTCAGGCTCATTCTGCTAGGCCGCAGGCTCCCATCACTACTTTCCACCTGCTAATCTGACAGGGGTGTGCCCTGGCACCCAGTGCAAACTGCCCACTTGACACTTTGACATCTGGTCTCTGATTCTGCAAGGAGAGAAGATAAGAAGTGAAGATGCCCCACAGTTTGCATGCTTTAGGGTTTTTTTTTCCCCCCTTTTAAAAAAATCTACATAAACTGTATCCTTTAATTGCAAAGTAACCAGAAATACAGATTAACCAAACATTCAAATAACAATCACCAATACAGCAATACTCGGACATAACCACTATGATCATTTTGGTGTTCATTCTTTCAGACTTTTCTCTGTGTTAGTATATGCACAACTGTTTGTATTTTCTTTAATTTAGCAGCATATCAGCAGGATTTATCTATATTTATAAACATAAATCTCCACTATCATTTCAATGGCTGTGTAATGGTTCTCATGATGTATATAACCAAATCCCTATTTTTAAGCAATATATAGGTTGTTTCTAATATTTCTCTATTATAAATAATGCTCCTTTGAACAACCTTAAATGTCATTTCATTCTATTTAGTTTGATTATTTTCTTAACATGCATTTCTGGAAATGGAATTACTGAATCAAATTTCTAGTTTTTAAAAATTTGGATATATTTTTTAAATTTCTTACATAAATATCGATCTTATATCCATAATATAGTTCATACTTATGGCAGGGGAGACACTTTGATCATGAAGGCGGTTTTCCCGGGGTGAGGCTGATCCATTGCACTGGGGATCTGCTGACCCCTGTGATATCCCCATATGGGGAAAGCTAGCTGCGTAATTTGTGTTGGTGGAGGGTTGCGTACGTGTGTCCCATGACTTAAAAAAAAAAAAAAAAAAAAATATATATATATATATATATATATATATATATATATATATATATATATAGTTCATGAAATGAAGTCATTTTAATTCCACAACCCTAATAAACCATCCTTTTTCCCCCTCTTTTGATGTCATCATACTATGGTATCATATCCTCATTCTTACTACAAATTCAATCCAAAACTTAAAAATACATAGTCATGAGCTGAGATGTTAGTTACCTTGCAAGGATATAAAAGTTGTTTGAAATTTTAAAAATGCAATCATGAATAGGAGTGTAGTAGGTGTTATGTATTTGCTAATACTTTATAACATATTTGGCTTGTCACAGACATCATTCTGCCAGTTGTCTATGATAAACCATTGTGATGTTTAATGGGCAGGGAAAAATGCTTTAATTTTTATTTCGCTTCTTTTTATTACAGAAGTGATATGCACAATGCAGAAAACACAGAAAAGCTAATATAGTTGAGAGATTATTGCATTTTTTCATTTAATATCCATTTAATTTTCATTTCATCTTCACATCAATCTTATGAAGTAGTTACTAACATTATTAACATTATGCCCATTTCAAAGATGAGGAATCTAAAGCATAGATGGGTAAAATAACTTACCACAAGTTATATTAAGTGACACAGCTAGGATTTCTGATTCCAAAACCTACTGACTATGCTGTCCTCTGAGGAAATACCTTGCAGTCTACCTGCCCTACCAAAAAATTCTCCTATGGTCTCACCTCCTAGAGACAATCACAAATAAAATTTTATGCATGCCCCTTTTCTCCTTTAATGCATATCTATTTTTATTATGTAAAAAAATATAAGTAGTGTAAGACTATATATGCATAGTTTTATACTTTAACACTTGTATTAGTCTGCAAAAGGGGTGCTGATGCAAAGTACCAGAAATCTGTTTGCTGTTTTGTTGTTTTGTTTTTTTCAGGATGTACTGGGCATTGAACCTGGGACCTCATACATGGGAAGCTAGTGCTCAGACCACTGAGCTACACCAGCTCCCCTGTTGGTTTTTTTATAAAGGGTATTTATTTGGGCTACAGTCCCAAGGCCATGGAAAGCCTAACTCAAGGTACTATAAGAAGTTCTTTCTCACCAAAGTCAGCTGCCATGTGTTGAAGCAAGATGGTAGAGGATCTCTGCCTGGTCTCTCAGGGCTTCCTATATCAGTCTCTGGCATAGGGCTCGTTTCCTTCCGGGCCTTCTCAGTTGCTTAGCTGCTCAGCTGCTCCGTTCTCTTTAGCTGCAAACTATCAGGCGGAATGGCTCATCTCTTCTTGGGGCAAGATCAAACATGTCAGAGCTCTCTGTCTCTTCTTGTGTGTCTTCTTGAGTAAGTGTCCATTTGTATCAGCCCACCAAGGGGGTGGGGACTCAATTTGACTCACGCCCTGCTGAATGGTCAAATCAAAAGTCCTAAACTGATTTTATCAAGTTAATGTAAAACCTTTGAATATAATACAATCAAAGGGTATCACACCCAGAGGAATAGATTAGTTTACAAACATAATGTTTCTCTTTTTGGGATTCATAAATAATCTCAAACTGCACTATATCAATAAACATTTTCCAGTTTCAGTGATCTTCATCAAAATTATTTCAAATGGCTGCATTGAGTCAATCATATTCATTTCTCCAAGGAAAAACATAGCCAAATAAGCATATGGAAAAATTGTCACCATCATTAGTCATCAGGGAAATGCAAATCAAAACCACAATGAGGGAAGCAGATGTGGCGCAAGTGATTGGGCTCCTGTCTACCATATGGGAGGTCCCGGGTTCATTTCCTGGGTTCGTTTCCTGGGGCATCCTGGTGAAGACGAGCTGGCCTGCATAACATGCTGGCTGGTGCAGAGAGCTGGCGCAACAAAAAGAGACAAGGAAGAGAGACATTGATAAACACAACAAACCAGGGAGCCGAGGTGGCTCAAGCAATAGAGTGCCTTTCTCCCACATCATAATATCCCAGGATAGGTTCCCGGTGCCTCCTAAAGAGAAGACGAGAAGAGAAGACAAGCAGACACAGAGAGCACACAGCAAATGGACACAGAGAGCAGACAGCAAGCACAAAAACAACAGGGGGTGGGCGAGAATAAATAAATCTAAAATAAAACAAACCAAACCATAATGAGATATCACTTTACACCCTTAGGATGGTTGGAATGAAAAAGCACCCTGCCAGTGCGCCCTACTTTGGAATTCATGCTCCCCAGTGTGACAGAGTTGGACTCAGTTGTGTTTTCCCTACACATGGCTCTTCTGCCCCTTCTATTTGAACCTAGAGTTAGTACTAGAGTTGATAGGTTTATGTCCAAGAGACTCAAATCTTTGGGTTTTCCATGTGCCAGTTGGGCCCTGAATCTCAACAGAGTTGCAACACCTACTTTCCAGTTCATTGGACTCACCCAGGACAACTAACAAGGAGATGATGATGGACAATGACCATCCCGAGGAATAGAGAGTCTGCAACTGCAAGCAAGATAGTCCCATCCATCTACCCCATGGGATTTAAGCCTTCTCTCAATTAAAGACAGAGTGGGCATCACCATCCCAGAAACCTCAGGATTGGGGAATGAACAATGGATTAGAGTAGACTTAGTTATTCTACCATAGACTTATTATTCTGGCAATGGAAGAACTTTTTTTCACTGATGTGGATGCAGTGGCCACTGGAGGTTCTGAAGAGATGGAGAGGGAAAGATAGGTGTAATATGGGAGCATTTTTGGGACATTGGAACTGTCCTGAATGATGTTGCAATGACAGATACAGGCATTTATGTATCTTGTCATAACTTATAAAATTGTGCGGGAGAGAGTTTAAACTTTAATGTAAACTATAATCCACACTTATTGGCAATGCTCCAACTGTAACAAATGTACCACACTATGAAGGATGTTAATGTGGGAGGGGTAGGGAGTGGGGTATATGGGAATCTCCTACATTTTTTATGTAACATTTATGTAATCTAAGTATCTTTTTTTCAAAAAAATTAAAAAGTATATATATATATATATATACACACACAGCACAATAAGCTTTACACCCTTAGGATGGTTGGAATAAAAAAGCCAGGTAATAAGTGTTGGTGAGGATGTAGAGCAATTGGAACTGTCAGACACTACTGGTGGGAATGTAAAAGTGGTAAGCTGCTTTGGAAAACAGTGTGGCAGTTCTTCAAATGAATAAACATAGAGTTACCAGCAGTTCCACTTCCGGGTATATACCCAAGAGAAATGAAAGAATATGTCTTCACAAAAACTTGTACACAAATGTTTATAGCAGCATTTTTCATAATAGCAAAAAGGTAGAAACAACCCAAATGTCCATCAAGAGATGAATGGTTAAAATGTGATATATCCATACAATAAAATATTATTTGGCCACAAAAAGGAATGAACGAGTGATACATGCTACAATTTGGATGAATATTGAAAACATTATGCTAAGTGAAAAAGCCATTCACAAAAGACCACATATTATATGATTTCATTCTTATAAAAATGTCTAGAACAAGGAAATCTAGAGACAAAGTAGATTAGTGGTTGCTTAGGGATTGGGGGAATGGGAGTTGGAAGATGGGAGATGATAACTGAAGGGTATGGGGTTTCTTTTTGAAGTAATGAAAATGTTTAAAATTTACTATGGTGATGGTTGTACATATCTGTTACCAAAACCATTGAATTGTACACTTTAAATGGATGAATTGTATGGTATATGAATTATATCTCAATAAAGCTGTTTAAAAAAAGGGTCCATCATATAGCTGTGCCATAATTTACCAGAGGTATTGTCTTAGTTTGCCAAAGGACTGCTAATGCAAAGCACCAGAAATGGATTGGCTTTTATAAAGGGGATTTTATTTAGGGTAAAAGTTTACAGTTCCAAGGCTGTGAAATGTCCAAATCAAGGCACCATCAGAGATACTTTCTCACCAAAGTCAGCTACGGGTAAACCTGGTGTCTGGCCACATGGTGAAGCAAGATGGCGGCTGATCTCTGCTGAGGTCCCTGCCTTCCCCTCCAGAATCTACCATCTTCCGGAGCTCAGCTATGGACAACCAGGCATAGGGCTTGTCTCTTTCCAGGCCTCCTCTCTCAATCTCTAAGGGCTTCTTTGCCTTTCTGCAGCTGTAAGTGAACCTGGAGTCCTCTCTCACATGGCAGGATAAAAAATGGCAGCTTCTTTTTTCTCTGTTTGTGTCTCTGTTTTTTTCAAACCCAGCAAGAGGATAGAGACCCAGGCTGGCTCATGCCTCACTGATGTAGTGCAATCAAAAGCCCTAAAGTGATCTTTTCAAGTAATCTAATCAAAGATCCCTCAACCAAATTTAATGCAATCAAAGGGCCTCACACCCACAGGAATGAATTAGTTCAAGAACATAATCTTTTTCTGGGATTTCACAAAATGCAAACTGTAGGTATAATTAGAATCTTTCAAAGATTGATATGGATGTTAATACCTCATTAATAAAGGAATAAACACTATAGGAGCCATCTAATTGTCCTTAAAGGATTATGCAGGTGCTTGATTTTCTTTCCTGGGTCTTTTTTTTTTTTTTTCTCCTTTCCCCATTCTGTAATTGCAACGCCATTCAGTTTTCTAAAAGAATTCTTTCTGTCAAAGACAGGGAAGGCATCAGTATTAGTTATCTCTTTTATTTATTTATTTATTTTTATTTTTCCGGGAGGTCCTGGGGATCGAACCCAGGTCCCTTGATATGGGAGATAGACAACCATTTGAGCCACATCCGCTCCCAATATTAGTTATCTCTTGCTGCATAACAAATTACCCCCAAATTTAGCAGCTTAAAACAAACATTTATCTCACAGTTTCTGAGGGTCAAGAATCTGGGAGTGGCTTAGCTATAGTGATCCTGTGGGTCTCATGAGATTGCAGTCAGGCTGTTCACAGGGACTGCAGACATCTCACATCTCAATGAGGACTGGAGAATTTGCTTCCAAGCTCACTCACATGGCTTTTGGCAGGCACATTTCCTCGCTGACTATTGGCTGGAGACTTCAGTTCCTCACCACATGGGCTCCATAGAGTTGCCCATCACAAGGCAGCTTGCTTTCCCCAGAGTAAGTGTTCTGAGGGTGGGAATTGGGGTGCAGACAGAGAACATCCCAAACAGAAGCTACAGTCTTTTATAACCTAATCCTGGAAGTGACATACCATCTTTCTGCTGTATACTTTTGGTCTCACAGACCAACGCTGGTACAGTGTGGGAGGGGACCACACAAGAGGGTGAATACCAGGAGCCAGGGTTATTGAGAGTCATCTTAGAGGCTCCTACACCAGCTACTCAACACTTACTGCCTCTGCAACCCACTCTTACCAACTGAAAATCAGTGGAAATGGGAAGGACAATTTCATTTTTAAACAATGAATTTCCTGCTTAAGTTACCCTGGGAATTGTAAAGTTACCCATGGTTTGCCAAGCCCAAATATGGTTTGTAGAGGCATATGTCACATGGAGTGGAACTCTTCTTTGCTTTCTTGGTGGTAATCAATTGGCATTTTTCCATATTTTATCTGACATCTGGACATGGCACACAGTACACTGTTGGTATTAGTTTCTTGCTGCTACTTCTATGGCTCTTTATTTCCCTATTGAAGCAACTAACTTTATAAGAAATGCCACCAACTCTCTACTTATAAGATTATTGGTGTTTTTGACATTAAATGCCTTTTTTTCCCTGAGAGTTTCCAACTTTAGGTTAATAATTACAACACATTTTCATAAGATTTTTGTTTTATTGTGGGCTCAAATTCATATACCCCAGCATGTATTAGAAAAGAAACACATATAACATTGTGGGCATGTGAATGAACATAAGAATGCATCTATATAATTTACTCTTAAATTTGCCTGTGCCTAAATAAAAGCTTTTATTAGTTAACCTACAATTTAATTAAAAAATCTGTTGGTGAACAAATTTACAATTAATATTCTACAAAAATGCATTATAAGGGATAAAAGATCATGAAAAAAAGGAGCACTTTAGTTTTCACATTGTATCATATGGTCCTAGGCATTCTGTTTCTCAATAAAGGACATTAATGTCCAGTAAAGGATATTAACTCTGATGGTAATAATGCAGTCCTGCATAATTGCTCTTTACTATTAAATAAGAACCTGTAAATAGAAGCTAACATTTTATTTGATTTCAAGTCTAGTGTTCTTTTTCTTTCTAAGTTTTTTTTTATAGTTCAAGTATTACTGCATACTGTCGGCCAAGGAAACACACCAACCGCTGCAAGACGCAATGAATTCCTTCCTCAGCCTTTATGCAAATGGAAAAAGGATTTCTGAGGCCTTTTAAAACAACCAGTGGTGTTCCTGGTCTGGAGTTCGGTCTTTAGCCAAGAGTGTGCCCCTTTCCACGCTGGGTACCTAGTCAGATAGTCTGCTCCTCTGAAGCCTGAAACATCCCATGCTCATCATCCATATTTAGTTGTTCTCCTCCTCCCCCTCTCCTACATTCTTCATGAACAACTTCACCAAACCTTCCAGGTGGGGGCAGCTTTTTGGTCTTTTGCTTTAGTATTCCTCACTTTCCTCGTCCAGTCATCAGCAGGTCCCACTGATCCTTGCTCATCCCTGCCTCCAGCAACAAGAGTCTAACTCAGTTCCTTATTCCCCCTTCCTACAGTCCCCATTGTAATGCAACACAGTATGCTCATCATGTAATGTTCCTCCAACTCCAGCTCAGTCTCACCCCCTCATGATGGCCAGGTGGACACGATTCATGCCTGTTTTCCGCCACTATAGTGCTGTGCCCTCACTTGTGATTGTGGATACACAGCTTAGCACTGTGCTTCTGGTGTGTCCTCTCCCATAGACCAAACTGTAGGTTCTTTAGAGCAAGATGCATTAGGAGAATACTAGAACTCAGGGACTGTGACTTTATGGACCCCAGTGATTCTCAACCTGGGATAATTTTGCCCCCAGGAGAGATTTGGCAAGTCTGGAGACATTTTGGTAATCATGACACAGAGAAGGAGGGGGCTGGTGGGCAAGGGCCAGGGGTGCTGCTTAACATCCTTTTCTAGGAAACTGAGGATGACATAAGTTACTTGCCCAAGGTTTACCTTGCCAACAAGAGGTGGAACTAGAATATGCACTCAGGTCTCTCCTCCTAGAGAGATTGTGTTCCCACCCCCCTTACCTCCTACCTGGTACAAGCCTCTACTGACTGACAGCTGGGGCAGTACTGAGAATATTCTATGCCAGAGTTGTTCAAACTGCAGTTTCCTATCTATTAGAGGCTATTACCTGAAATTAGTCATGGTCTGGGACTATCAAAATCATAATAATAAGACAAAAAGATCGGAAAATATTAGCGTACAGTCCAAGTAGAAGTGTTTCATGAAAACTTCAGTTTCAGATATGTATTTGGGGAAGTGTGTATAGTATATCCTAATTTCTCATTAAGCTTTGCCATCAAAATGTTTGAGCAATCTGCACTACACAGTTACTAAGTTGGGGGTGTTCTGTGTAATCCATTAAGAAACCCTTAGCCTCAGTTTCTGAGGATATATGATTTTTTATATCCTGAAGCCAACTTGATCCAATCCATGGGGGATAGGAAAGACATTGGGTTAATTATGTAATAGAAACGTTATCTCCCCAGTAAGCATTCAGTCATCAAATATTTATTAAGCATCTGATCTACCTGGTCCTCTTCTAGGCAGTAAAGATATGGAGAAAACAAAACAGGTAAGCTCTAATGGAGCTTGCATTCTGGTGGGCAACAGTCAGGGAAATAGAGTAGGAATTACCCACCTAATAGAGACTTGCAGTTACTTTGGAGCTGCTATGTGCATGGGCACCTCCTCCCCAACATTCCAGTCCTTCCACTTGCCAGCTGTCACCTGGTTTCTGATGATTCCAATTCATACTTCCCTTCAGAATCAATGAGGTGATCAACCTCAACACATAGAATTTAGAAAAAGGAAAAATTTTTAAATGAAGGTGGCTGGGAATGAGTGAGAGATTGGATAATGCAATCCTGAAACTATTTACTACAGCTTTCAAAATACCATTAAGATGCTCCAGAACTGCCATGAATAGATGACAATAAATCATGGAGCTTTTAGCCCTATAGTTAAAAATATTATATATTCAAGCAATATGTCCTTTTGAACTGTGGTTAAGATTGTTCCATAGCTTTTGGGAGTCTTTTTCATGTTTATAGATGTTGATACTTCCTGGACAATGGATTCTGTATGTAGGAGCAAATGGGCTATGAATTATTGATATGGAGTCAATAAATAACTGGACTAGTGCCTCCTTTGTTGCTACGATACAGCAATGCTGTATGATAAAGATATTTTATTACAGATTTTTTTTTTTTAATTTTACCAAATGCCATATACATAGACGAAGCGCATGTGTCTGGGGATGGAAGTATCTGGTTTGTGAAGTGAGTTGAATTTTTGGCCAGTGGCAGGTAAGGACATGGCAAAGAATGAACCTGTAAGCTCAGGTGGAAATGGCCTTTAGGCTCTGGGTTCGTGTGTCTGTGCCTGATGCTTGAACAGGTTGAGATTTTATTCCAACGTTCATCAATTGGTTAATGAGAACCAACTGTGTGTGCACTAGGCACAGAGGCTAACACAAGGAAAAGACACAGTGCCTGCCTCTAAGGAGCTGATCAGGGGAAGACAGGAAAATGAACTGGCAATTAGGATACTTGAGGCAAGAGGTGTGATGAGGCAGGGGTGAGAAGTTCTCAGGAGGAAGACTAACTCATATTTCTTTCCTGGGGAAAAAATGTAAATTAGTAGGTAGAAGGTAATTGGAAGGCAAATGAGGGAGGTAAGAAATAGAGGAGGTAAGTAAAATTAAGGAGATCACAGAAAAATGTCAGGCAAGTCAAAGAATACAAGACTATTTACATGAGCATTCTAAGGGGCACCACAAGACCTCCAACCTGCCAGAATATATCTGTAATTCCAACAGTGAAACTTTGAATATAAATTTTAAGGACACTGTTGAAGTGCACATTTATTACCAGGATGGAGAAGGAAGATAAAGTACTTCTTTAGCTTACCTATTTTGCCTTGGAAAGCAGAATCCATGGTTCTGAGAAGATGGGAAACAGGACCCATGGGTTTGGAAGAATACTGCAGAAAAGAACTAAAACCGTTTTAAATCAACTTTTGGTCATGGAATTCTTTGAGAATATATTGTAATTAAGGGCTATTTTCCCAGAAAAAAACAACAACATGTAAAACATACTACAAAATTTTGCATGGAATTTCATGCGGCCTCTGGCATCAGGTTAAGAATTCCTGGTTTAAAGCATAGGGCTTTATCTGGTGTGGACAGTCCCCAAGGGAGTGCCATGGGAGGAGTCCCTGGGCAGCTGCGGGTGCCAGGGGAGGGGCAGGGAATGCTCTGGAAGAGAGGAGGAATGACAACAAGAAACTTCACAATTTTTGAAACATTAGCTCTGGAAGGTAATGGTGTACTATGATGAAAAGAAGCTATGCCATGTTGATAATGTAAGGTAGAGATTCTTAACCATTCTTTTAAAATATTTATCTACACACCTTATTCCTATAGAATAGGGTTTGGCAAACAGGTTTTCAGCCAAATCTAGCCCTCTCTCTGTTTTTATATAGCCAGCTGATTATTTTTATGTTATCTGAAAGCTAAGAAGTTATAAATGGTTGTAAAAGATCAACAAAAGAATATTATTTCATAACATGAAAATTATGTGAAATTCAAATTTCAGTGTCCATAAAGTTTTATAGAAATGCAGCCACTTGCATTTGTCCCCATATTGTCTATAGCTGCTTTTATACTACAGTGGCAGAGTTGGGCAGTTGCAATAGAAATCAAATGGCCACCAAAGTCTGAAATATGTACTATGTGGTTCCCTACAGAAAGTTTGCCGAATCAAAAGTCCTAAGTGGAGGGGAGTGGTTGTAGCTCAGTGGTTGAGTGCCTGCTTCCCACATCCGAAGTCCCAGGTTCAATCCTGGTATCTCCTAAAAAAAAAAAAAAAAAAAAAACAGAGAGAATTAGTTTGTCACTTTAGACAAGAGTCTTTTCCATAAGCAGAAAAGGTGAGTCCTCCCAGGAAAATTTCTATCAAATTCGTAAAGATTCTTTTATGATTTAAAATCTTCTAACTTAGCTTTATATTAAAAATACAAGTTTCCTTTGGGAATTAAACTGGTGTTTTTTTGCTGCATAAGAACAAGTTGGCAATAATAGTTAATTTGCCATAAGAGAAAATATTCTAAAAATTCACTATCTTGTTTTAGTAATTTACTTAACATTTTTCTTATAAATTGCTTTGCATTTTGACTTTGGAATTTATCAAGAGCACTTCGTTTTCTGGGGGGAGGGAGAAATCATTAAAAATCAATCAGAAAACAATAAAAACCAGGTTATAACCTTGCTTTCTGTTGAAAATTTGGAAAGTCTGGCAAAGTCAGGATTTGTTTGGGAGGTGCATTTAGTTCTTTCTGATTTATTTCTCTTGACTACTAATCGGTTTCTAGTCTGTAGGAAATCATTACCAGTCCAGGGGGGTAAGAACAATCGATAGGAGGCACCAAAAGACCAATCTGGAAGTGGCAGTAATGAATCTTAGGAGTGGTAGCTGGGAATGTGAAATAAAATTTAGAGTCCTCTTGCAGCACCGACACATAGCGTCTGGGTTTTTTGTAGTATAGGCCACCAGATAGCACAGCTACATTTCACTAATAGTCAAATGGGAAATCTGGCTATAAGAATGTCTCCCACTTCCAGGCCCAGGTTCGTGAAGTAGGGGCACTCCAGGATTCAGATGTTGACCCAATCCAGGCCATTGTGTGCCAAACACTTCAGTAATTATCCTGTCAATTCTGTGAGATACATAATATTATGACTATTTTATGCATGTCACATGATAAAACAGTGTGAGGGAGGGAAGCTATAGAGCAAGATAGGAGAGAAAGTTTCTAGAAAGTGACAGAAAAATGACATGATCAAATCAGAGTCTATCAAGGAGAAAAATAAGAGGTATGACTTTTTTTTTTCTTTTTTTAAAGATTTTATTTTTTATTTATTCATTCATTTATCCCCCACTTGCTGCTTGTGCTTGCTGGGTCAGCTAACCACGCCGTGCGGGCGGGCTTGCCTTCACCAGGAGGCCCCGGGAACCCGAACCCGGGGCCTCCCATATGGTAAATGGGAGCCCTACTGATTGAGCCACAGCCGCTTCCCATGGTATGACTCTTTTTAAAAGTATTTTTTCGGCTAAGAGCCCTCCAATGCGTCACGTTTTTTTTTGTTTTTGTTTTTTTAAAGGTTTTATCGAGCTATAATTCACATACCATACAATTTACTCATTTAGAATGCACAATTCAATGGTTTTTTTGAATAAAATTTTAATAAAGTGTATCATTCATACATGAACATACATAAACAATAAATGTATAGTAAAAGTTGTAAACTCACAAAACAAACATGCATGTCATCATACCTAGCTCCCATACATCACCCCACCAGCAACACTTTACATTGTTGTGAAACGTTACAAATTATGAAAGAGCATCATCACACTAACTATAGCCCATATCTTATATTTGGTGTATTTTACCCTAACCCACTGATTATTAACACCCTGTGTAGCAGTTTGGCATTATTTATGAATTCCAAAAACAGATATGGGATTATGCTTCTAAACTGGTCTGTTCCTGTGGGCGTGATTAAGTTATGATTAGGGCTTTGATTGGGCCACGTCAGTAGGATGTTGAGTCTCCACCCCTTGGTGGGTGGGGACTCAGATAAAACTACATGGCAGAGCAGAAGAGTTAGTTGGAGTTTTGAGTTGGAGTTCTGATGCAGAGTTTTGAGCTGGAGCCCTGGGAAGTAAGCACACAGAGGAGGTTTGTCGTGATGAAGGAAGGGGGCCCCAGGAAAAGAGAAGAGCCGTTGGCCTGACAGTTCACAGCTGGCCTTGTGGAGGAAACAGAGGAGCTGAGCCTAGAGAGGAACCCCAAAAGCCTGAACCCTGGCAAATGTCAGCAGCTGACATTTGCTCCAACACGTGGCAACAGACTTTGGTGAAGGAAGAAACTTACGCTTTATGCCCTGATAACTGTAAGCTTCTACCCCAAATAAATACCCCTTATAAAAACCAATCAATTTCTGTTATTTTGCATGAGCACCCATTTGGCTAACTAATACACCCTGTATTAGCATTATACATTTGTTATAGTTTATGAGAGAACATTCTCATATTTGTCCTGCTAACCACAGTCTATCATCCACCACTGAATTCCCTGTGTTATACAGTCCCATACTTTGTACAGTCCATTCAAAGTGTACACTTAGTGGCTCTCATTTTTATCTCAGAGTTGTGCTTTCATCATCTCAATCAATTTTAGAACGTTTTTATTACTCCAAAAGGAAAAATCCCATACTCCCTTATACCCCATATTATTGACTCTTGGAATTAATATATCTTCTTTGCTATTGTTGCAAAAATATTGCTGTTAACTAGCATCCATAAATTACGTTAGTTGTAATTTTCCTGTGTATCACCATATACTTAATAGTTTGAAAAGAACATTCTGTTTTTTTTTAAATTTTAAACGAATCAATTTTATTGATATATATATATTTACATTTCTCAATTAAATGTAATGGATACATATAAATTTTTTGAATCAAACAATATGTTACACAATATATTTTGTTCATAGTAATGCATTCATACAGTATTTGTCCTTTTGTGTCTGGCTTGCTTCACTCAACATATTGTCCTCCAGGTTCATCCATGTTGCCATATGCTTTACAACTTCATTTCTTCTTACAGCTGCATAATATTCCATCGTGTGAATAGACCACAGTTTGTTTATCCATTCATCTGTTGATGGACACCTGGGTTGTTTCCAACTTTTGGCAATGGTGAATAATGTTGCTATGAACATCGGTGTGGAGATGTCTGTTCGTGTCACTGTTCTCATTTCTTCAGGGTATATACCCAGTAGTGGTATTGCAGGGTCACTTGGCAAGTCTATATTCAACTTCTTTAGGAACTGCCAAACAGTCCTCCATAGTGGTTGTACCATTCTGCATTCCCACCAACAGTGAAGAAGTGTTCCTATCTCTCCACATCCTCTCCAACACTTGTAATACTCTGTCTTTTTAATAGTGGCCATTCTGATAGGTGTGAAATGATATCTCATTGTAGTTTTGATTTGCACTTCCCTAATCATGAGTGATGCTGAGCATTTCTTCATGTTTTTTTTTTTTTTTTTTTTTTTTTTTTTTT
>JAKSZT010053769.1:13943248-13972260 GCA_026826555.1 Tolypeutes matacus | reverse complement strand
TTTTTTTTTTTTTTTTTTTTTTTTTTTTTTTTGTCATTTGTATTTCTTCTTTGGAGAAATGTCTATTTAAGTCTTTGGCCCATTTTTTAATTGGGTCGTTTGTCTTTTTATTGTTGAGTTGTAACATCTCTTTATATCTCCTGGATATTAAACCCTTATCAGATATGTGATTTCCAAATATTTTTTCCCATTGAGTTGGCTGCCTTTTCACCCTTCTGACAAAGTCCTGTGAGGTGCAAAAGTGTTTAATTTTGAGGTCTCATTTATCTATTTTTCTTTTGTTGCACGTGCTTTGGCTGTAAGGTCCAAGAAACCACCACCCACTACAAGGTCTTGAAGATGTTTCCCTACATTTTCTTCTAGTAGTTTTATGGTCCTGGCTTTTATATTTATATCTTTAATCCATTTAGAGTTGATTCTTGTATAGGGGGTGAGATAGGGGTCCTCTTTCATTCTTTTTGTTATAGATATCCAGTTTTCCCAACACCATTTGTTGAAGAGACTGTTTTTTCCCATTAGCGTGAGCTTGTTGGTTTGTCAAAAACCAGTTGACTGTATAGGTGAGGGTATATTTCTGGGTTCTCAATTCTATTCCAGTGATTGATGTATCTATCTTTATGCCAGTACCATGCTGTTTTGACCACTGTAGCTTTGTAATATGTTTCAAGGTCAGGCAGTGAAATTCCTCCCACATTGCTCTTCATTTTTAGAATGCTTTTGGCTATTTGGGTACACTTACCCTTCCAGATGAATTTGGTAATTGCCTTCTCTAATTCTGTAAAGTAAGCTGTTGGGATTTTGATTGATATTGCATTGAATCTATAAGTCAGTTTGGGAAAGATTGACATCTTCACGATATTTATTCTTCAACTCCATGAACACGGAATATCTTCCCATTTGTTAAGGTCTTTTTTTAAATTTCTTTTAGCATTGTTTTGTAGTTTTCTGCATATAGCTCCTGTACTTCTTTGGTTAAATTAACTCCTAGGTATTTGAGTCTTTTTGTTGCTATTGAAAATGGAATTTTCCCCGATTTCCTCCTCATGTTGTTCAGTACCAGTGTGCAAAAACATCACTGATTTTTGCATGTTGATTTTGTATCCTGCCATGTTGCTGAACACATTTATTAGTTCAAGTAGCTTTGTCGTGAATACTTCAGAATTTTCTAAGTACAGGATCATGTCATCCGCAAACAGTGAGAGTTTTACTTCCTCTTTTCCTATTTGGATGCCTTTAATTATTTTGTCTTGTCTAATTGCCCTAGCTAGAACTTCTAGTACAATGTTGAATAACAATGGTGACAGTGGGCATCCTTGTCTTGTTCCTGATCTTAGAGGGAAAGCTTTCAACCTTTCCCCATTGAGTATGATGTTGGCTGTGGGTTTTTCATATATGCCTTTCATCATATTGAGGAATTTTCCTTTTATTCCTATCTTTTGAAGTATTTTTATCAAAAAAGGATGTTGGTTTTTGTCGAATGCCTTTTCTGCATCTATTGAGATGATCATGTGGTTTTTTTCCTTCAACTTGTTAATGTGGTGTATTACATTGATTGATTTTCTTATGTTGAACCAGTCTTGCATACTAGGAATAAATCCCACTTGGTCGTGATGTATAAGTCTTTTGATATGCTGTTGGATTCGATTTGCAAGTATTTTGTTGAGAATTTTTGCATCTATGTTCATGAGAGAGATTGGTCTGTAATTTTCTTTTCTTGTGGAATCTTTATCTGGCTTTGGTATTAGGGTGATGTTGGCTTCATAAAATGTGTTGGCTAATTTTCCCTCCTCTTCAATTTTTTTGGAAGAGTTTAAACAGGATTGGTGTTAATTCTTTTAGAAATGCTTCGTAGAATTCACCTGTGAAGCCATCTGGTCCTGGACTTTTCTTTGCTGGGAGATTTTTGATGATGGATTCAATCTCCTTAATTGTGATTGGTTTGTTAAGTTCTTGTATTTCTTGTTGTGTCAGTGTAGATTGGTTATGTTTTTGTAGAAATTAGTCCATTTCATCTAGGTTGTCTAGTTTGTTGGCATATAGTTTCTCATAATATCCTCTTTTTTTTTTTTTACATAATATCCTCTTATGATTCTTTTTATTTCTGTGAGGTCATTTGTAATTTCCCCCCTTTCATTTCTGATTATATTTATTTGCATCTTCTCTCTTTTTTTCTTTGTTAGTCTAGCGAGGGTTTGTCAATTTTATGGATCTTCTCAAAGAACCAGCTTTTGGTTTTGTTGATTTTCTCTATTGTTTTTCTGTTCTCATTTTCATTTATTTCCGCTCTAATCTTTATTATTTCTTTCCTTCTTTTTGCTTTGGGATTGGTTTGCTGTTCTTTTTCTAGTTTCTCAAGTTGTTCAGTTAAATCTTTGAGGTTAGCTCTTTCTTGTTTTTTAATATAGGCATTTAGGGCTATAAATTTCCCTCTCAAGACTGCCTTCACTGTATCCCATAAGTTTTGATATGTTGTGTTCTCATTTTCATTTGTCTCAATATATTTACTGATTTCACTTGCAATTTCTTCTTTGACCCACTGAATATTTAGGAGTGTGTTGTTCAGTCTCTACACATTTGCAAATTTACTTTTTTCCTGTCTGTTGTTGATTTCTAGTTTCATTCCATTATGATCTGAGAAGGTGCTTTGTATAATTTCAGTCTTTTAATATTTATTGAGAGCTGTATTGTGACCTAACATGTGGTCTATCCTGGAGAAAGATCCATGGACACTTGAGAAGAATGTATAACCCGCTGAGTTTGGATCCAGTGATCTGTATATGTCTGTTACGTCTAATTTGTTTATCATATTTTTCAAGTTCTCTTTACCTTGTTGATCTTCTGTCTAGTTGTTCTATCTAATGATGTGAGAGGGGTGTTGAAGTCTCCGATGATTATTGTAGAAATGTCTATTTCTCCCTTCAGTTTTGCCAGAGTTTGTCTCATATATTTTGGGGCACCCTGGTTAGGTGCATAAATATTTATGACTGTTATATCTTCCTGGAGGATCGCCCCTTTTATTAATATATAATGGCCACCGCATCTCTTATCACTTTTTTGCATTTGAAGTCTGTTTTGTCTGATATTAGTATAGCTATCCCTGCTCTTTTCTGTTTACTACTTGTGTGGAGTATCTTTTTCCAACCTTTTACTTTCAGTCAGTTTGTATCCCTGGGTCTGAGGTGAGTTTCTTGTAAGCAGCATATGGATGGCTCATGTTTTTTTTTAATCCATTCTGTCAGCCTGTATCTTTTGATTGGGGAATTTAATCCATTCCCATTCAGTGATATTACTGAAAATGCACTATTTATTTCCTCCATTTTATTCTTTGGTTTTCATATGTCATCTTATTTTTGTCTCTCTTTTTCCTCTTTTGGTTATCCTTTCTGCTTTTCTTTCTTCTATACTCTCCTCCAAGCCTCTCTCTCCTGTCGTTTTCTTTCAGGTTCTAAGGCTTCCTTTAATATTTCCTACAAAGGTGGATTCTTTTTTGCAAACTCTCTTAGTTTCTATTTGTTTGTGAATACTTTATATTCAACTTCATATTTGAAGGACAGTTTTGCTGGATAAAGAATTCTCGGCTGGCAGTTTTCGTCTTTCAGTTTCCTAATTGTATCATACCACTGTCTTCTCGCCTGCATGGTTTCTGAAGAGAAATCTGCACTAAGTCTTACTGGACGTCCTTTGCATGTGATCGTTTGCTTCTTTCTTGCTGCTCTGAGCTTTATCTTTTACATTTGACATTCTGAATAATATGTGTCTTGGCGTAGGTTTTTTTAATTTATTCTCATTGGGGTACGGTGTGCTTCTTGGACATGTAAGTTCATTTCTTTTGTGAGAGTTGGGAAATTTTCAGCTATTATTTCCTCAAATACTCTTTCTGCCCCTTTTCTTTTCTCTTCCCCTTCTGGAACTCCCATGACATGTATGTTGTTGCGTTTGTGTTGTCATTCAACTCTCTGAGCCCCTGCTCAATTTTTTCCATTCTTTTCTCTCTCTGTTCTTTTCTCTCTTCAATTTTAGCTGCTGTTTCTTCGGTATCACTTATTCTTTCTTCTATCATTTCGAGTCTAGGACTCTAGGAATTTGCCTATTTTGTCTATGTTGTCTAGTTTGTTGGCAATACTGTTATTTATAGTAATGTCTTATGATCACTTATTCTGCGGGGTGAGTGCTAATGTCCCCCCTCTCATTTCTGATTTTTTTTATTTGCATCTCTCTTTTTTTGTCGGTCTAGCTAAGGGATTGCCGATTTTGTTCATCTTCTCAAAGAATCAACTTTTGGTTTAGTTGATTTTTCTGTATTGTTCTTTTTTTTTTTTTTTTTTTTTTTGTGGCCTCAATTTCATTTATTTTTGCTCTGATCTTTAGTATTTCTTTCCTTTGACTTGGTTTGGAATTTGCTGTTCTTTTTCTACTTCCTCCAGATGTGCAGTTAGGTTTTCAATTTTAACTCTTCTTTTTTAATGTAAGCATTGAGGGCTATAAATTTCCCCTCAGCACTTCCTTTGTTGTATCCCATAGGCTTTGATATTCTGTGTTCTCATTTTTGTTCAAGACATTTACAGATTTCTCTTGCAGTTTCTTTGACCCACTGATAAAGAGTGTGGTTTTCAATCCCCATATATTTGTGAATTTCCCCTTTTTCTGTTATTGATTTCCAGTTTCATTCCATTATGATCAGAGAGTGTTTTGATAATTTCAATCTTTTTAAATTTGTTGAGACTTGTGTTGTGACCCAACATATGGTCTATACAGGAGAAGGACATGAGTACTTGAAAAGAATGTACATTGTTTTAATTTGCCAAAAGGGGTGCTGATGCAAAGTATAAGAAATGTGTGGGCTTTTATAAAGGATATTTATTTGGGGTAAAAGCTTACAGTTCTAACTCAAGGTACCATAAAAGTGCTTTCTCATCAAAGTCAGCTGCCACTTGATGAAGATGGCAGGCTATCTCTACCTGGAGTCTCCCTGCCTCTCCACCCCGGGCTTCCCCTCTCAGGTTCAGCTTCTCTGCTTTCTTCCTGATTTCAGCTGAAAGCTATCAGGCATAAGGCTCATGTCTCCCTGGGCCCTCAGCTCCTAAGCCTCTCCTTTCTGTCACATGGCAGGGTCAAAAATAGCAGAGCTCTCTTTTCGGGGGAGTCTCTGTTTTTTATTGGACCCAGCAAGAGGGCAGAGACTCAACCTGAATCATGCCTTAATGAGGTAGTCCAATTGAAAAAAGGTCTTATGCCCACAAGAGTGGACCAGACCACAACATAATCTTTTTTTTGGGATTCATAAAATAATCTCAAACTGCCACATATATCCTGGTGTTTTAGGGTTTAATGCTCTATAAATGTCTGTTAGGGCTAGTTTTTTTTATCATATTATTCAAGCTCTTTGTTTCCTTATTTGTCCTCTGCCCAGTGTTCTATCAATGCTGAGAGTGGTGTATTGAAGTCTCCAACTATTATTGTAGAGATGTCTATTTCTCCCTTCAATTTTGCCAGTGTGTGCCTCATGCATCTTAGGGCACCCAGATTAAGTGCATAAATATTTCTACTTGATGAGTTGTCCCTTTTATTAATATATAATGACCTTCTTCATCTCTTATGTTTTTTTTTAAAGATTTATTTTTTATTTATTTATCTCCCCCTTGCTGCTTGTGCTTGCTGTGTCCATTTTCTTTTGCGTTTTTCTGTCTGCTTGTCTCCCTTTGTTGAGTCATCTTGCTGCATCGGCTCACCGTGCCGTGCGGGCTGGCTTGCCTTCATCAGGAGGCCCTGGGAATCGAACTGGGGCCTCCCATATGGTAAACGGGAGCCCAACCAATTGAGCCACAGCCGCTTCCCGATAACAGTTTTGCAATTAAAATCTATGTTGTCTGTTATTAGTATTTTTATTCCAGATTTTTCTTTATTATTTGCGTAGAATATCTTTTCCCAACCTCTCACTTTTAACCTGATTGTGTCCTTATGTCTGAGGTGAGGCTCTTGTAGATGGCATATAGATGGTTAATATTTTTTTAATCCATTCTGTCAGTGTGTCTTTTGATTGGGGAATTCAATCCATTAACTTTCAATGTTAACACTGTAAAGACATTACTTACTTCATCCATTTTATCCTTTGGCTTTCTGTTGTCACATCTTACTATTGTCTGTCTTTTTACCCTTTTTTTTCCCTTCCTAATAACCTTCATTTCTATACTCTTCTACAAGCCTCTCTCCCTTGTTTTAACATTCATGTTGTAGTATCCCCTTTAGTATCTTTTGTAATTCTTATCTTTTGGTAACATACTCTCTCAGGTTTTGTTTTTCTGTGAAGACTGTAAACTCACCGCCATTTTTGAAGGACAGTTTTGCTGGATACAGAATTCTTGGCTGGCAGTTTTTCTCTTTCAGTACCTTAAATACATCATACCACTTTCTGATGAGATCAGCATTGTCTTATTGAAGTTCCCTTGTATGTGATGTGTTGCTTTTCTCTTGCTGCTTTCAGAATCTTCTCTTTATTTCTGGTATTTGTTATTCTGAATAGGAGGTGTCTCGGATTAGGTCCATTTGGATTTATTCTGTTTTTGGTGTATTGTTCTTGTTGTATATTGATATCTTTCATAAGGGTAGGGAAGTTTTCAGTCATTATTTCCTCAAATATTCATTCTGCCCCTTTTCCATTCTCTTCCCCTTCTGGGACACTTATTCTGTGTATGTTTGTGCGTTTATCATTGTCATTCAGTTCTGAGACCCTGTTCCATTTTTCTCTTTTCTGTTCTCCTGTCTTTTCAAGTTCTGATGTTCTGTTCTCAATTTCACTAATTCTGTTTTCCATCAATTCAAATTTGTTATATGCCTCTAATGTATTTTTAATCTCACTCATTGTGTCTTTCATTCCCATAAGCTGTTACTTTCCTTTGCAGGCTTTCAAAGTGTTCTTTATGCTCTCCCAGTGTCTTCTTAATATCTTTTATCTCTTTAGTCATATTTTCCTTCAACTCCTTGAATAGATTTAGGAGATTTGTGTGATATCATTGATTAAGTGTCTTAAATCCTGTGTCTTGTCAGAAGTTTTGGTGTGTTCCTTTGGCTGGGCCATCTCTTCCTGTATCTTAGTATGGCTTGTAATTTTTTGCTGTTGTCTAGGCATATGTTGGTGACTTTATTCTGATGGTCAATTTCTCTCTTGCACGTTGGTTTTGTTTCACAGTTCTTTCCTTTTTGGTTTAACTTATTCTGTCTTTAAAACTGCCCAGCTTAAGTTACCAAAATTAGGTCAGGGAATACTAATGTGGTGCAAATCCACTCCCAGGGGTGGCATGAGACACCTAAAAGCTGTTTTTCTCCATACAGTTTCATGGCCAGCCAGAAGATGGCACTTGTCAGCATATCTTTCCACGCAGATGACTCTTTCAACCTCCACTTGTCCATGATTCTGGTCTGGCCAGAGCCGAGAATATAGGTGGGCTCTGCTGGCCAAATTCACTGAGGAGAAACCACTCTCTGCAATCCATTGCACCCTCCCTCTTCCCAGCTGGGAAGATGTCTGTTCCCCAGTTGGCTGCAGTGAGCTGTGGGTTTTATCCAGCTGTTCAGTTTGAGGGTGGAGGATGGGCACCATTGCTGGCCATGGGATTTATAAACTCATGTTTTTCATTTGTTTTTTTTTTTTTGTCTGTCTCTCATCCTCTTTGGAGATGTGCAGCAATCTCCTGGTCTGCAGATCCCCAAAGCAGGGCCCTCAGAAAGCTTTTTGTCCTTCCTCCATTGTTTAGTGAGATTTGAGCCCTGCCTACCTACTCTGACGCCATCTTCCTGGAAATCACAATTCAATGGTTTTTAATATATTCCCAGTTGTGCAACTGGAGGCATGATCCTTTAATGTGCTATATTCTTTCTTTTGGCCAGCTTAACAAGCTTGCACAATGCATACGTCTATTATATTCAGTGCTTTATTTTCAACAAACCTGAGTGAATGTCCTCACTAGTGTCCATCTTAAAATGTTACTGCAACCAGGAAAACAAATGTATCTATGACAGACCTTTGTCCAATTCCTAGTACAGGAGCAAATGGTTAACACTTGTTCCATAATAATTGTACCATTTTTAAATTGTGGAGATCAACTGGCATTTCACAGTAAAACTGTTTTTCATTGTGTTGCCACTCTATATAACAAATTGCAAGGAAGCCTTTCCTTGGAAAATATGTCCAAACTTTTATCCTTTTCAGCATATTACAGAGATAAGTTTCTATTACTCAGACACATTTCCTGGTACAGAAAAATCAGATATCCATGAAAGCTAAATGAAGAGAATAAAGATTTGAGAAGGTTTAAGAGGAACCTCAATGCAATATTCTTTGCTGGAAAGATGAATTCACCTTAAAACAAGTCAATCTTGGTATTTATCCAAAGGTGTTCAGTTCCTGAAATACTAAAAAGGTCTTGCTTAATGATAGCATGGATCCTGAACATAGTATGTATCTTCTTTGGCTTACTAATGATTCTTGATTTCCCAGTGCCCATTCACACTTGACTTTTTCCTTCATTTTTCTTCTCACTTAATTCTCTATTGCTCCTCAAAAATGACCAAGAGCTAGACACTACTTTTCCAAAAAGTAGTTTTGGAGCTCTTAAAATATTAGTTTAATACAACAGAAAGATCAATTCAAGATATTAAATTGTTATCAGTATCCAGTAAATGCATCAGGGGAATAGGTAGAAGTTGGTGGATATCGTGAAACTTGATCCTTATCATAGAAATGGAAATATGTTAAGGAAACAGTTTGCTATAAAAGGTCACTTAATATTAGTTTCAGTATCTTTTATTTTCTTCATTAAAAAGGTAAAATATGGAACTTCTGAATAAAGATAAAAGGGTCAATCTATGGTTTTATTTTTAAAATGTGAAAAATTTCCATGCATTCATGGAGCCTTTAAATATCAGAGAGTAGCTTTGAAATATAAAAGTTCTTGTCCTATTCTGTCTTAATTTACTTGCTGTTAAAGCAAATACCATGCAATGGGTTGGCTTAAACAATGGGAATTTATTGGCTTATGGTTTTGAGGTCAGAAGTCCAAATTCAAGGTGATGCTATCTCCCAGAAGACTTGCATTCTAGGGCTGGCTGCAGGTGATCTTTGGTCCTTGACTTTTCTGTCACACGGCAATGCACATGGTGGCCTCTCCTGGCTTCTCCCTTCTCTCCTGGCTTCTCTTGACTTTCAGCTTCTGGCTGCTCCCTCTGTGTGACCTTCCCTATAAAGCCTTCAGTAATGAGAGTAAGACCCATCCTGATTCAGATGGGACACACCTTAACACCTTAAGTAATCTTATCAAAAGGTCCTATTTATAAGGATTCATATACACAGGGATGGATTAAGTTTAAAACATGTTTTTCTGGGCTCTGCTGGCCAAATTCACATAGCTCCAATCCACCATACCTCCTAAGTCAATATCCCCCAACACTTAAATTTAAGGAAAAGGGCAGATTACAATCTTCATTTGAAAATGGAAGAGTTGGTAGGAACTTCACATTTCAAATTTTCTAAAGGACAAAAGGTATTTTAAGAAGGCATTTTCAAATTGGTTGACATTCTGTTAATTAGTTATATGTTTGGTCCAATCAAAGTACTCCACAGTAGTTTGTTCCAAGAAGGGCACCTAGCCCAAGGCAGCCCAGAGATCTTTTAAAGGATTTCTGAACTGGACACTACAAAAAGTGAAACTGTCTCTCTAGAGGCAAATTTAGGGATGTGAGCTGCCAGCAGTTGTTTTGGTTTGTAGAGATCAGTCTGAGATAACAGAGCGAAAATAAAGCAAGTAGCAGGAATCAGAGATGGCGGGTCTTGGGGATCTGCCAATCCAGGGTTCTAGTCATTCCTTCATAAGTTATTTAGTTGGCTTTTTATGTTTCTCAGTTAACCCTGAAAGCCTCATGAGGTAAGTACCATTGTTGTCCTACTCCTTTCTTTACAGATAAGGCTACTGAGAAAAGAGAGGGTAAGTAACTTGCCTAAGTTCACACAAGAAATAGCTGAGCTGGGATGCAAACCCAGGAGGGTTGTACCCAAGAGCTGGTCTCTATGCCAGTGAGTAATCTCCCTTCTCTAAACAAGTTTCAATTGGGTTTCTGCCACTTTCAGCCACATTAGGCAATATATATTGTAGTAATACTAAGTAATACACTAACTAGTGAAAGGAATCCCTTAGTAGGTCCAAAAACTTTGATATCTTCCACCTCAAACTCATTTCTCCCTAGGTTCCCTTCCTCACTAAATGATATGTTCACCCATCCAAGAGGAAATGAAATTAATCATCCTGGATTCTTCCTTCTTCCTCATCTCCACATCCTTTCAATTTTACACCCCCAACCCCTTTATTCCACAATCACACATTGGTCAGTTACGATGGATGAAACCCTGTCTTCAAACAAGGCCCCTTCTCTTTATTCCTATAGGAAACGCCCAAGTTCATACATACTAATGGCCTTGATGTCAGTTAGCTTTTTTGTGTCCTAGCTTCCTTACCTGTAAAATAGGATTAATCATACTACCACAGAGGATTGAGGATTAAATGAGATAAAGTATGAAAAGTACTTAGTGCAGTGCCTGGCAGAGAGTGTTCAGCAAATGTTAGGTATTTCTTCTAAGAACTGAACAATTCTTGTGTCCTTAGAGATTTACATTGTTTTTTGCTTATAATAAAAAGATTAGCTGTACTCGGGAAACAAAGAATCCAAATTAATATTTCATATTTTTGTACTTCTCCATGTGACCTGTATACTTATATCTGCAGAAATCTGCTTTCAATATAACTAAATATAGATTCTTAGAACACACAAAACACCTCAAAAAACCCCGACTCACCATCTCCTTAGTTACTCTCTATTAGCAGATATGTTAATGATTGTCGTGTAGCTGAAAAACGTAGCAAATTCATAGGAGATGCTACATTCACAGGAAAGAACTATGAAGTACTAACAAGATAGACTGGCAACCACTTTAACGTCTTTGATCCTATCAATCGGCTACTGGAGCTGGAAGTTGTTAAAAGTGCTCCCCTTGTTCAGTGACTATTCCAAAAGTGCAAATTCACGTATTCAGTAAAATAATCTATGTATCTTATAGGTTACATATAAACACACACTAAATATTCATATTCCATTTCATACTAGTTCTTATCTTTTTCTTGGAACCCAGTTTTCTGTACTTGCTTAATAAAACATAAAAATGTCAAATATAATGCAAGACAGACTTTCAGCTTTATTAAAACACAAATAAAATAGTAAAATTAAAGCACTTGTCTTTCCATTAACCTTCAAAGAGGATGTAGTCATACATGTTCCCAGCTAAGAGCCTGAGGGTGGGGTCGTTAAGACAAAAGACAAAACAAAACCAAATCTGGGCAGACAAAAAAACAAACAACAAAACAAAAAACCAAAAAAACAGCTGTGCTGTTCTTTATGTGACAAGGTGACTGAAACAGAAAAGGAAATCTAATAATGATCAAGTTCAAATTCACAATTTCAAAACCACAATAAGATACCAACTTGTATCCACTAGAATAGTAGGGGCTACTATTAAAAAAATGAAAAATTGTGGAGAGGTTGTAGAGAAATAGGAACACCTGTTCACTGTTGGTGTGAATGTAAAATGGTACAGCTGCTATGGAAAAGTCTGGCAGTTCTCAGAAAGTATAGGATTACCATGACCCAGCAATCCCATTTCTAGGTATATACCCAAAAGAATTGAAAGCAAGGACTTGAACAGATTTGCACACTGACATTCACTGCAGCATTATTCACAATTGCCAAAAGATGGAAGTAACCCAAGAATCCATCAACCAATGATGGAAAAACAAAATGTGCCATTTACACACAATGGAATATTATTTGGCCCCCAAAAAAGAATGAAGTTTTCATACATGTGACAACACGGATGAACCTTGAAAACATCATGTTGAATGAAATAAACCAGACAGAATAATACCATACAATCTCACTTATCTGAAATAATTAGAATGAGAAAATCCGTAAGATTCAGAAACCAGAATATTGGTTACCGAGGGCTCGGGTGGTGGTGGTAGGGAATGGGGAGTTAATGCTTAATTGGTGCAGTTTCCATTTGGGATGATGGAAAAGTTTTGGTAATGGATGGTGGTGATGGCAGCACAACATTGTAATCAATGCCACTGATGTATATATGTGAATGTAATTAAAAGGGAAAATTTTAGTGGTATATATGCTGCTAGAATAAAAATTAAAACAAAAACTATAGGAATGTATAACACAATGAATCCTAATGTAACATATGGACTGTAGTTAATAGTACAATCATATTCTCTGAATTGTAATAAAAGTGCCAATGTTAATAATGGGGGGTCGATATAAGGGAACTCTATTTTCTGCACGCTTTTCCTGTAAACCTAAAACTTCTCTAATAAAAAAATAAAATAAATCATGCTGTTAATAAGCCTGTGAGAATTACCAAGAACAAGATCTCTGGCTTAAAAATAAGGGATATCCATTTGTTTTCAACCATCAAAGGAAAGCACAGAGAAGGGGATAAAAGAAAT
Organism: Tolypeutes matacus; assembly: GCA_026826555.1. Classification (NCBI taxonomy): domain Eukaryota; kingdom Metazoa; phylum Chordata; class Mammalia; order Cingulata; family Chlamyphoridae; genus Tolypeutes; species Tolypeutes matacus. Next base: position 13,959,709 of record JAKSZT010053769.1, on the reverse strand, counting down.
GAAGGATCATACAACTAAAACTTCAGAGGTTCTAAAAGAAGTTTATTGGTAATAAGTTCTAGGTTAAAGTGACCCCATTTATTCCCAGTGGTATTAAACTCAGGGATCTTGCCAAATCAATACTTGTCCAAGTATTTGAGCAGTCTCAAGGCCTTTAAAAATTCTGGTTTTGTTTGTTGACATTTTTCTAGTGGCACAATGATTACTTTCTTTGATCCAGAGAATAAGGGAACCTTTGCTACCTACACAACTGACTTCTAAAGCAAAGGCATTGATAGGCATCTTGTGCAAGAATGAAAGCAAAAATCAGAAGCCTTCATCACAGTATTCAACAAAATCTAAGATTAAAGACCTAACCATAAATAATTCAGTGAAAATATAAGAAAAATTTAAAATTATCCATATAACTTCAATTTCAGGATGGGAGAGGTATTTTTTTAAACAAGACAGTACTCTAGAATCCATAAAAGACAAGCGCTGACCACATAAAAGTACAAAATCTCATACAACAAAGACATCAGAAAACATGTCAAAATACAAACACTGGAAGAAAAAATTTGCAACACAAAAAACTAAGTGTTATTATTATTATAAAAGGAATGACTCTCAAGAAAAATAGTAAAATTGGCAATTTACAGATGAGGGAATGCAAAGAGCCATTAAGCATGAAAAGAAGGCTCAACAAAAATATCAAAGACATGGTAACTAAAGATGCCATCCGATGTGCTAAAAATGAACATGAACATTAACATGAAACACTTGTGAACATATGGGGTGCTAGCTATCAATGGAAGTCATCAGTGTAAGCTTGACTTCACAAACAACTTCTAGGAAACCATCTCTTAGTGTTACTATACTTAATGTATAAGAATGTTTACTACCTTAATAACAAAAATCTACAACCTAAATTCTCACTCACACCTAGCAATTGGTTGAAAAAGTTGGGTAACATCCATACAACACGCTATATTATTCCTCTATTAAAAGTAGGTAATACGTTATGACTACTAAATACAAGGGACTGTTTACATGCCTCACACATTTATCATTTCACCCTTACAGTAACCCATTAATACCTTTATTTTATAGATGAGGAAACTGAAGCACAGGGGTGAAATAACTTGTTCAAGATCAAACGATAGCAGATCCCAACCCATGCAATTTGGCTTGAGTGGTTAGCAGCTATGCTAGAATGAGGTAGATGGATTTTAATTTATTTACTAGACAAGATGGTCCAAGATAGTTTGGGGGAAAAAAAAGTTAAAATCACATTTTTGTTAAATGTATGGTGCAGAGTAGAAATATGGAAAAAAAAATTTTTTTCTATAGCTAATGGCTAAGGATTTGAGAATTTAAGAACAAGAAAAGAATTGTATGTGCTCAATCTTCACACAATACACCTGTAGTAGAAAAAAATGGCCCTTCAAAGAAGTCCATGTCCTAATTCCTAGAACAGGTGAATGTTACCTTATGCAGCAAAAGGGACTTTGCAGATAGATTAAGGATCTTGCGATGGAAGATTATCCTAGATTATGTGGGTTGGCCAAAAAGTAATTACATGATCCTTATAAGAAAGAGGCAAGAGTGTCAGGCAAAGGAAGGAGCTGTGACAAAGGAAACAGGTCAGAGCAAGAGGGAGGGAGAGTTTGGAAGACGCTATGCTGCTGGCTTCCAAGACAGAAGGCCAGGAGCCAAAGAATGTAGATGGCCTCTAGAAACTGAAAAAGGCAAGGAACCAGCCCTACTTGATAGCTTGACTAGATCAGTGAGACCGATTTTTTATTAACTGTTAAAGTAATAAATGAGTAACACATTGCTTCCAGAAATGCCCTTACTAAACTAAAACTTAATTTTGGAGCCATCAACTTCTGATATGGACAAAAGTTCTGTATCATCTGTAAGCCCACTACTGAGAGCAGCACTAAGACCATAAACAGCTTAGTACAGATACAATGATCTCCCTTTTTCTTCATGGATTTTGGAAACCAGCAAAAATGTTCCTATTACCACAGCAGGATCAGTCCTATCAGAATACTTAAACTGTGAATGTTTTCTAGAGGGCAGTTTCAACAAACTAGATCTAAATACCAAAATTTCATTTTAATGAAGCAAACTTCTGTTAGGAATCATATGAAACTAATTTTTATCTCTTCACAAGAAAACATTTCTGTGGAACTACATATTCTAGTTAAGTTTAAAACTCATAAGCTTAAAGGATCTAGGATATGTATTCTAAAGCCTTAGTAATATTATCTGATTTATAAACATAAAAATAATTCAACATGTGTTTGTATGTTAGGCAGGTGTTATTTATACTCCCACTGTAAAAGGCAATCATATATATATATATATATATATAAAAAGTCTAACCACAGAAAGGAATATAAAACTATTTATTGACCACTGTTCACCAGTATTTACAGTAAAGTAAACAATATACAGTTGGATAACTTTCTGATTACTTGAAGTTATTGTTTTTCCTGGCTTCTGCTGAACCAGCTATCCAAATACTGAAGATTGAGCCTACATGTAAGGAATGCGTTGGGGGTAAAGAAAAAACATGCAGGTCAATAGTTTAGATCACAAAAGTCTGTTTACCCATTTATGCCAACAGGTCCTAAACCGTAGCATTTAACCATCTGACTAATTTCCATGTGCAAATACAGCACAGGGATTTCAACTTTCCATAAAGAAATGGCTCTCTAGAAGCAACCTTTAAATGCTCATTTAACTAAGCCTTGCTTGGCTAATGAAAACACAACAGTATTTACCTTGTTTTCTCATCTGGGTTGGGAGATTGTTGGTGGTGGCAGATTTTCCTCTCAGAATTCTGAAAATATTTTGTATTATATGACTATAGATACAGACAATGGGTTTTGATCTGGCCGCTTTAAACTATGTTTTTTGTTTTGTTTTGTTTTGTTTTTTAAGGCTGTACCAGGGATTGAACCTAGGACCTGATACATGGGAAACAGGAGCTCAAACTACTGAGCTACACCCGCTCCCTAAATGATCTGTATTATTTAAATTGTCCAATTAATTAATGAATCAACTATTTGATTTGAAAGTTTATGAATTCAGGAAAATTTTCAGTTTAACTTGAAGGGATTTTTTGGTTTGCTAAGAATGATGGCATCCCAGAAGCAACATGGACTTACCTTTGGTTGTGAAATGCCATTTTTATTTTGAATGGTTTTTTGGTGAAGTTAAAAAAAATAATAATAAAAAATACATATGTATTTATATACACACAAAAAAAAAAAACCCAAAAAATCTCCAGAATGGTCCTTGGGCATATATGGGTTAAACACAAATTCTAATTCAGTAATGACTGGAAAATTTTTCCCACATTTATAAAAGCTGTTCTCTAATGCAGAGGAAATAATATACGATGGTATCAAACATTCTTTTCTGATAAATGAAGCAACTACAGAAAGCTTTCATTTGTGCAAAGTAACCAGTGATATTGATGCAAAAAAAACAAAAAAACAAAAAAAAAACCACACAACAAAAAACAAAGCCCCCCCAAACCCTAACTCCCCCAATACTTCTACTTCAAAACAAACATATCAAACTTGATTTCCATTAGAATGTAGTTATTTTTCACACTAATAAATCAAAAAACCAAGACCTAGATTTTATATATATATAAATATATATAAAAAGTAACAATGCAAACAATTATTGAGCTTCATCTTCTGGGCAAGAATGCCAAGTTAGTCTCTCTTCATAAAAAGCAATTACAATCTGAGGACACTTCATGTTTGCCTCTTTTGCCAGCACCAAGTCTGCCTCATCTGAATCTTTCCTGTTATGAGGAAAAAAAATACTCAGTTAAAATTCTAAGCTGTTTACATCAACTGAGAGCCCTACATTTAAAAAAGAACGATTCAATCAAATAAAAGGCATATTTAATCACTTCAAGAGGATTATATGGTGTTTTTGGCTGTGTTCCAAATTAAAACAACAAAACAACAACAACAAAAAAAACAGGCCAGTTTGCTGACTCCTGCTCTAAAACATTATCAGCAGGGAGCGGGTGTAGCTCAGTGGCTGAATGCCTGCTTCCCATATGAGGTCCTGGTGAACAGGGTACCTCCATAAAAAAAACCAACAAACAGAACACCATTAGCAAAAGGAACTAGAATAATCCTTTCTGCAGGTAATTACATTTTAATGGTGGAAACTATAAACATTTCCTAGGTAACAATTCACACACACACATAAAAAAAGGTCTGTCTATTCCTACTTTAAATTATAATGCCTATCATGTACACACTTACCATTTCATAAGAAACATTAGCTCTCCACTGCTGTCTGTGGCACCAATTATGCGTTCAGGATCAAGACCTCTAGCAAAGCCTCTTGGTTTGTCAGCCTGTTGAAGACGTTGAGTGATTATTTACATAAATGCTTCCACATATTTGTCTATACAGCAAAAAGAATATTAACTCCTAATTTGTTTTTGTTATACACAGCTTTTAAATAAAAACCTTCAAGTACTAAAATAGAAATGATTAGAGCAAGAGCCCATATTTAATACTAAATCACATTATTCCCTTAATTTCACAAACAGTAAAAACAAATCTGGACATCTGATATTTAATGTGAAATACTTAAAAAATTTCTAAAAATATCCTGAATTTAAAAGACAAACAAACCATAATGTAAACTATAGACCATGGTTAGTAGCAATGCTTCAATATTTGTTCAATTGTAATAAATATACCAAACTAATTAACGATGTTGTTAACAGGGGAAAACGTGAGAGGGGAAGGGTGGTGTATAAGGGAATCCCCTATATTTTCCACGTTACTTTTCTGTAATCTGAAACTTCTTTAGAAATAGAGAGAAAATAAAAAAATGTTATCAAGTATTACAAAAGTTCCATACAAGGTAATAATAGGGTGGTATATGGGAATCCTGTTTTGTATGCATGATTGTTCTGTAAACCCCAAATTTCTCTTAAAAAAAAAAAAAAACAAAAAAAAAAAACAAGAAACATTATACAAAGTTAACAAGTGGAGAACAGCGTGGAATACCGAAAAAATAATCTATTCATTTCTGGTAACTCTAATCAATCAATATTTATAAACTCTTGAAACAGTTATTTCAAATTACTTCTAGGAATTACTCTACTCATCTGTTTTTTTAAAAATATATATTTTTAAATTAATCTTTAAGATAGATTATATAAATGGATTATAGTTTACCCCATCTATTTTTAAAGTATATACAAAACAGTAAAGACTTTTAAACTTAGACTAATTATTATAATCAATATAAATCATATGGAACTTTAGAAATTACTTAAGAGTTTTAGTATAAACCAGTGGCTTTCAAAGTATGGTCTGAGGACCCTGGGGAATCTTTGACACTTTTCAGTGGTTCTGCAACGTCCCCTCTTTTCCATGTATGCATCTGTGTAACTATGGATTGTCTCCATATACTTCAACCAAAACTACATAACACAGCAAATCAAATGCAGTAGACAGTCTTCTCACTAAATTTTGTTTTAAAAAGTTATTTTTTAATAAAAAAGTGTTTTATATATAATAGGTTTAAAAATGTTTTTTAAATTGTGGACAACGTAACACTTCCCATTTTAATCAATTTCAAGTATACAATTTAGTGGTGGTAATTACATTTATAATGCCATCACAACCAAAACTTCAGCAGCTCCCCAAACGGTACCCATTAAGCCCCAAATACCATGTTCCCTGTACACCTATTTTTGCCACCCTGCAATCTACTTTCTGTCTCCATGAATTTGCACCAGATAATAAATTTTTATTGTTATTCTTAACTGAAGTAATTACACAAGTATTCTGAAAACTTTTCAGTTTTAATTTCTAATACAGTAAATATGAATAGTTATAACTCATATAAAGAAAAGTTCTTAAGGAGCCTCAATTTTCTAAAGTGTAAAGGAGTCCTGAGACCAAAATGATTGGAAACTGTTGTTACTGACAAATCCTCTCTCTCCCAGTTTTCCATCAATAACCCAGGGTCTGTAATCAGATTTCCTGGATTAGAATGATGGCTTTTACCCTTAACTACATGTGTGACTTTGGTCAAATTACTTAATCTCTTTGTGGTTCAGGTTCATTAACTATAAAACAGGAATAATTACACTATCTATCTCATAGGTTTATGACATGCAAGTTAAGTTACTGAGAACAATGATTGGCAAAGCATGCCACTGTTAAGCATGTAGTTTATTTTCAGATTATGGACACTGATTCTTAACATTATTACCTTTTCGCTTTGGCTGCTAAAGCATTCAGAACCATATTTGTGGCCAATATCTTTAAACTTAATAGAGTTGTCATGAACATTTTTTTAAAAAAAGATTTATTTTATTTATTTCTAGCCGCCCCCCCCTCATTGTTTGTGCTTGCTGTATGCTGTCTTCGCTGTGCCATCCTAATGGGTCAGCTTGCTGTCTTGTTCATCTTCTTTAGGAAGAACCGGGAATTGAACCAGGACCTCCCGTGTGGTAGGCGGATGCCCAACTGCTTGATTTAATGGACTATCTGTAAGGCATTTGGCATCTAGTTCAAATGACCAAATTTTAAATCCAAAGTCCTTACTGATAAATAAAACATACCTGGATATGTTTAGTACCCAAGCCTACAAAATGATCTAATAACAAGGCCTTTTCCCAAACTGTCATACTAGACAGTAGGCAGGGCAAGTATAATCTCTGTTTTTAACTTGAGGGCAGAAAAAGTTTTCAACAAAGACAGGATCAAAATAAAAATGCTGTGAATCCAGTGTCTCAATCCACACCAATGAAACCCAATTTTTATTATCAAAAACTATAGTCTTCAAAATCAAAATACTGTTTGGAAATACTTTGCCAAAATAAAGACCACATGCCAAAGTACTCCCTGGTGATCAATGCCACTAATGGTCTACAATCAAAACGTGCACTGTGGATTGTTCTCTCTGTAATATGAAGGATATCAATGATCCAATCTTACTGTTGTTTGTATTTAAGGCTGCTAGATTTGGACTGCAGGAAACTGATCTGATCAGAGATCATATCCAGGAATCTACCTAAATTTAAGTAGTATGAGCACTTACTGCACAATTACATAATTCAGGCTAAACTATGCCTATTCTTATTGTAAATATTAAGCATTTTAAGGGTTTTTATAAATGGTGTTTAAACTTGAGTTTTTAAAATTACCTTAAGAGTATTTAAAAATAACAACACACCAACCTTTTACAAAAAGTAAGTTTGATTTATACTTACAGCATCTCTTTTCTTCTTTGATTTGCTGTCATCAGATTCACTGTCAGATAAAGATTTTCTTTTTGTACCATCCTTTTCTTTACCAGCTTTTTGAGAATTAAGAAATGCTTCAATTAACTCTGGGCAATCTAAATTTTCTTCAGGCTCCCAAGTATTGTCAGCACTGTGTTTGGTAAAAAAGCATTGACTCAGTTAAACAAGGTTCATCACCATTATCTGGATCCATTTAATATGCACCTGAAACAAATGTCTTCTGTTCTGCAGATGCTAATCATTTCCTTCCTATCCCCTACATTCTTTTGTGAAATCTGTTTATATTTCCTTTTAAGAGTGCCTGCTTTCAAAACCCTACACTAAGTGGGAAATCTATATTACCTCCAGGTTAACTGACCCAAAGATGGATACCTCACTCCAACAAAATAATCAGGGCTAATACTTCTCCAAGTTACACAGATGACCCACCCCAGAATTTCTCTGGAAGTGCTTCTTAAAAACAGATTCCTGATTACTACCCAAAATGACTAAATCAGATTATGCCTAGTGTTGAGGCCTCCAATACTGAGGAATTCTCACATTTGAGACAATGTTTTCAGTCTCTGCTGTGTACTCAAATTGGGAAATGCTTTATATTATGGCCTGGGGGCCAAACCTAGCCTACTGCCTGCTTTTGTATGGATTTTGGGCTAAGAATGCTTTTTAAAAAATACATCTTTTAAATAGTTGGGGGGAAAAAAGGAAAACCAAATGAAATTCAAATTTTAGTGTTCAAAGTTTTATAGGAACACAGTCATGATCATTTGTTTAGCATTTAATTGTCTATGGCCCTTTTTACATAACATTTTTTGGTACAGAAGAAGGTTGCTGACCTGATACAAAATAAGGCCAAGATGACCATTTCCCTTTGTTTTTCAGAGGGGCTAAAAAGAAAATGTATATAAATTACCAAATCTTAAAGTTAGATTATCCTAGGGGAAGGAGGTTGGGCATATGAGAGTCACTAGTATTCTGTGTGTGACTTTGCTGTGACCTAAAACTTCTTTGAAAATTAAATGAAAATTCGGGAGACACTGGGGAGTGAGAGGGGGCAGGTGCCACAGTACAGACTGGACACCTGATAATGCAGTGATAAAAGGAAAAATGCTTAAAAAACTTTTTTTGTGTTTTTCCATTTTCTGAATATCCCAATCCTTTAGTTTTATTTCTAGTGTTTTTTTTTTTAAATAAATTTCCATGTATTTTATCTCTTATATTTAAACTTATTATTTCATTTTCCTATTAATTGTATTTGGCTATTATATGGGCTTCATCTTCAAGGAAGCTTTGGATCACAGAGGGGGCAGGAAAGAATCATTGGTGGGGGGGTGTCTGGGATGGGGGTTTCATGTGAGAAAGTTCATCTGAATATACATGAAAGATATATAAAATTGTTCAAATGATCAAGGGGTGGGGCATGGTCACAGCGGGTAGACAATCACTCAATAAATGAGGGAATACTGAATTCCCAGCCTGGAGAGCGCTGCCACGTTCTCCAAAGGAGTAGCAACAATCCCCCAAATGCAGGGGCAGTGTCTGGCAAGGGAGGATGGTCCACTGATGGGTTCTTGTTATTGATGACTAGCCTTGCTCTTGTAATTGAAACTTAGCCTATTGTTATGGGGTGCCTAAGGGTTGCCACCTGAGAGCCTTCTTGTTGCTCAAATGTGGCCCCTCTCTAAGCCAAACAACTCAGCATATGAATGCATTTTACCTTCCCCCCCAGTGTGGGACATGACTCCTGGGGATGAGCCTCCCTGGCAATGAGGGATTAATACCAAATGCTAACTGGCAATACGACTTTAATCAATAAGACCTTGAATAAAAGGGGGGAAAGGTAAAGACAAATGAGTTCACGTGGCTAACAGACTTCAAAGAGAGTCGGAAGGTCATCCCAGAGGTAACGCTTAGGCACACTTCAGTAGGATCTCACAGAACACCATAGTGGATATCAACCCACACAGAGGGGCTCCTGAGGGCTCTGAAGACACCCAGGTCCTATATAAGGGGGAATAGTGCCAGAGATTGATGCCTTATCTCTACTTTGGAATCTGTGCTCCTGAGAATGACAGAGTTGTACTCAAGTAAGTCCTCCCTGCACATGGTCTATCAGTTCTTTCTATTCAAACCTATATGTGATGCTGGAGTTTGCAGGTGTACTTCCAGAGACTGGAGCCTCTGACCTGCCCATGTGCCAACTGTGCCTGGAATCTCGGTGGAGCTGCAACTCCTACTCTACAGCTCAATGGACTCACCCAAGTCACCTGGTGAGGAGACGATGATGGACAACAGCCATCCCAGGGAATGGAGAGAGCCTACAGCTAGCTCTCAGGCAGGATAATCCCATCCACCGTATCCATGGGATTTAAGCCCCCTCTCACTTGGAGGTGGAGTGGACATCACCATCCCAAACTCCGAAGGATGGGGGGAAGAGCTATGGACTAGAGTGGGCTTTATGGTATTCTGTTGTAGACATATTGTGATTCAAACAATGGAAGAAATTACAACAGTAAGGTGGAGCTAGTGGCCACTGGATGCTTTTGAGGCAGGGAAGGGAAAAGCAGTTGTAATACAGATGCTTTTTCAGGACTTGGGAATTATCCTGAGTGACATTACAATAACAGATACAGGCCATTTTACATCAGCATATAACATGCAGATCTGTGTGGGAAGAGTGTGGTCTACAATGTGAACTATGGTCCGTGCTTAGTGGTAAAGCCCCAGGATGTGTATATCCATTGCAGGTGATGAGCCACACTAATGAAAGATGATTATGTGGGATGTTACGGGAGGTGTGGGAGGTGGGGAACATGGGAATCCCTATAATTTTTGTGTAACATTTATGTAATCTAAGCATCTTCTAAAATATATATTAAAAAAATTAGATTATCCTAAACTAGTGACAGGCTTTGCTAACTTTGTGTGCACTGATCCAAAAAGCCTTTACAGAAGCAGATGAAATGAAATCAATCCTTTTAAGGATGCTGGGAAAGTGCTATTTTCCTGACACTTCCAATTGGTCTGTGAGTCAGATATTTGCTGATATTCCGAAACTCCAAGATTGGTAAACCTAACTTGGTGGAGGATAAAAAAATTGTCCATTCTTGTTTATAGCCTTCTGTATTATCAAATACATTTTAATGCACGAGACAGATTCTCAATAAATACCAATGGCCTTAAATTTGGGGAGAAAGAGAAGAGTTATTTTCTAAGGTTTCTAAGGAGACAGTTGTTTAATGTCTCATGGGATTCCAAAAAAACTGTCCATTTGAAGGTAATTCTCTGGCAAACTGGATAAATCTAACTTTAAAATAGTTCACAAGCCTTTTTTACTTAGTTTTGCTATCTGTAATTTTTTTAATAGTACATTATGAGCTTATTCATGTATAATTAAATTCAACTAAAGAAACTAGAAGGATAATATAGAGATACCCAAATCTTCCACTCATCACTTAATTCCCAAATTGTTATGGAGACAATATGAAGGGTGGGAAAAGTAGTAGGTAACAAGTAGTACTTGAAGCCTAATTATTTGGCTATCACACAGCTCATCATCACCATGTTCAGAAAAAATTGTTATGGCCAATCTGCACCTATCTTTTTTTTTTTCTTAAGGAGGTACTGGGATTGAATCTGGAACCTCCTACACAGGAAGCAAAAGCTCAACCACTAAGCTACATCTGCTCACCAGTGAGAGTTGGTTTTTTTCATTTGTTTGTTTTTAGGAGGCACCAGAGATCAAAACCTGGACCTCGTATATAGAAATCAGGTGCTCAGCCACTCGAGCTACATCCGTTCCCCTATCTATTTTTAGTTATCAAACTGCTTTGCCACTGACCATGGCAGATCAGCACATGATAAGCACAAATGTAAGAATATAGATTTTCTGCATTTAAGTTAGTCAAAGACAGCTAAAATTACAAAGAGTGGTTATGAGAGCAATTCTTAACAAGGAAGATGAGGAATGAATTTAAAACTGTCCAGGCTCCACTTCTTAGAGATTAGGATACAGTAAAGAAAATATAGGACCTAGATTGTGATAAGCACTTCTGTTAAAGACTGACTTGTCCACATTAAATAGCTTCAATGGTTTTTAGTTCTCCCTCTATGAAGGGAACAACGTCCATTAGGTATTTTAACTACTATAATACCTAACTATGTTAAAATTGCCTTACATCTTAATTGGAACTCAATTTTATAAACATGACTCTCCAGAGTAATGAATCACTCTCAAATACAGCTGGTTTCAACTGTAGGATAAGGACTTGGCCTTTTTTTTTTTTTTTTAGGAGGTACTAGGAATTGAACTTGGGACCTTATACGTGTGAAGCAAGCACTCAACCACAGCTACTCCCCCTCTGCAGGACTGAGCTTTTTAAACAGACCCAAACAAGATACCTGGAATTAAAGGTTTCTTTATACTGATAAAAGATCCCAGGCTAAAAAATTTTAAATACCATGTTAAGTCCAACTAAATATATAATAAGCATTGAGGTTTCTTACTCTGTAAATCCCTTCCACTTTAGGAAATACTCCACTTTTCCATTCACTACACGACGATCCAATACTTTTTCCACCACAAATTCTTCAGGTTCTGCCTCTTCAACTTTTTTACTCTTTCCATTCTGCTTCTTTCCCATTTTTTGCTAAAAAACAAAAGAGAAATTTAAGAAACATCCTTTTTTGAATTTTGAGTATATTTTAAAAGCTAAATTGCTTATATTATTGTTGCTTTCAGAACATAAATTTTTACTTCTAAATGCCAGGGTAGAAAAGTATCTTCTGAAAAGGTAAGTCAATGGATAGTAAAATAAAGGAATGCTTAATTCCACTGGTTTAGCCCAAACTTATCACCGTACCCTTCACCAAAAGATATAATCCAAAACACTACCTGGAAAATAATTTCCCAGTTTTATTCTTATTGTATTTTAAACTTATACAAGACCAAGTTTACCAGAGTTTTCACTCACTTTAACCGCAATACAGAAAAAATTAGAAGGTGTTAGAGGAAGATAAAAGGAAAGTAGCAGTGACATGTCTTACTCATTAAGTGAACCACTGATCTGTTAAACTATAGCCCCTTGCCAGTAGTAAGATTTCCTTTCCTAATTCAAACACCAGGGTTAAAAGCCTCAAAAATATAGAGAAAAAGTCATGGTGAAAACAACTTTTATAAAATAAAACACAACAGCCTTAATACTTGAAAGCTCATTTTAGAATCCTGATGATATTCCTCAATTACAGGGTCAACCATGGAGACCACGAGTAGGTTAAAATGACAAGATTATTTTCCCATAATCTCTATAGATATTCCTGAACACTTGAAACAAACTTACAATGCTGTCCCTTCAAGTGGTCAAAATGCTGAATCATTTTAATTAACCAAGGTAAAAAAAATCCTTCTTTCCTGGTTCCTTAAGAAGAATCTAAATCGCCAAATTGGTAGCCAACCAAATTCACTTTAAACAATATTTGTTTTTTTTGTGTGGTTTTCTTTTTTTGGCACAACACTATTTATGTGAAGCAGGAGAGCCAACTCAATGAGCTATTTCCCAATAACTCAAACAGATTTGTTATGGGAGGACTCAAATGAGCAGATTAAAAAAAGCAAACTTACATGGTTAATGAGAAGAGACTAAGTAGAGAAAAACAACCCTAATGTGTTGTTCATTTAAAAATAATTTCATCTTGAAGCAGGTACTATTTAAAAAAATGAAAAATCCCAATTGCCAGTCATTAAAGCCACCAGAGAAATATGGCATGCATGCATGCATTAAAAAAAAAAAAAAAGTAACAGCAACGCCTTAAGAATGCAGAACAATTAAAGCTACTTATGTGTGTGTGTGTACGCAGACATATATAAAAAATCAATATTCCCTTGAATTAAACAAACAAAAACAAACAAACAAAAAAAAAACAGGAAACATCTGATTTTGTTGGGATACTAGTTCAAGTCAAGCCTTAAAAGTCTCAGTCAAGAGACCTGAGTACTGGGCCCAGTCAAATAGCTTTCTGCCTCTCTACAATACAAGGAAGCTAAGAATGGTATTGGGAAGAAAAAAAAAAAAAGGCAAATCGGAGTAGACAAAAACGTTATTGGATGCTAAAAAACAAAACTACTGACTACGAAAATAAAAGGTTAAAAGAATAAAGAGGATGTCCAAAATAATACAGAAAATGAAAAGATACACAGCAATATAAACTAGCTTCAGGTGCTCATCCTTTTAAGTTAAAAGTATGACTGGCTTAAGGCAACAGATTTTTTTTATCCCCAAGCACAGTATGGGATTCTGAAGCCAAAATGCATTTCTCATTGTTTAAAAGGCAATTTACTCAGTTTTCCATTTCAATTATAGCATACATCTCACAAAATTTTTAAAACGGAAAATTAGAAAAACTAATGTTGATGCTATATGAACAGAAAATATTTAAATATCGATAAAGTGTAAATAGTGAAGACTGTAAAACTGCATGCAAAAGCAATATAAATTTAATGGGAGCATCTATTTGTTTACTTTCTGTATTTATATTCATCTTCAAAGCCTTCTTCTGTCTCATGGAGAGCTAGCTCTCTTACTATCAATATTTGATGAAGGATACAGTTGACTGGTAAAGCCAACTCATGATCTACACTAGTTTACTGGTTATGGAATTTCAAGGCTCATTCAATCCTGAGGGCCTTAGAAGATGCTCTCTGCTTTTTCCAATGATGGTTTTGTACTGTATTTGGGATCATGTGCCACAGAGACTGGCCAGACAAGCTTTAATTTCAAATCGTTTCCCAGAATACTGGACTGAAACATGCAATTTAATGATGGCACAAATGAAAAATCACCAATTTACCCTTTTCAGTATGAAACCCAAGGGGAGAATATACAGACCAAAACCAAAAGTTTTGCTTTATTTAGGTATTAACACTCACCTTCATATGCTTAAAATTATAAATGCAATCGGTTAAAATTCAATACTGTGGGAACCATAACTTTGAATTTCGTGATTTTTATGTGAATATTCCAGTGTTGTTTTTAAAAAAAACTTCTAACTCGACATGACTGAATATACGTAAGTCTTTACATATTTGCAGGATTTTTAATGATGTGTAAGTATGCAAACTTTGGGTTTAAGAAAAAAGCTGGAGAAAAATACAATTTCTCAAAAGACCTACCCTTCTCCCCTTAACATTGTGATTTGTTTCATTTTGTGTTAAAAAAAAAAAAAACCACTGCAATGATTTAAATTTAAGATCTTTCTGTATTTTAAAGCAAGCAAGCTGAAATGTGACAAAGTGACCAAAGGAATTGGAGAAATTTAGTGGCTTTTGCTGCAATCTAGGTACACAAGGTACCTGTTTTTTAAATTGGGTATTACCGAAAATGCTTGATTTCTCTAGGTTTCAGGTACAGTGATTTAGAGAGTATTATGCCAATCAACAATGGCTTTACAGCTCTGGCTACCTATACTTGTGAGGTATCGTCCATGTTACGTATTTTATTTCAGGATAAAAACACTCTACAAAATTCGGTTTGTGCTGTGCTCCCAAAGTCTGTAGAATTAGGGAGATTAAGGCTTCTTTAAATGAATTAAAGAAACTATTAAGCCAATCCAGTAAGTGTCTCAATACAATGATTTTGTTTTTGGCCCTGGTTCGCCCCCAAAATACTGGGGGGCGGGCAATATATGGATGTAAATTTCTCAACCACAGAGATGCAAAGTTATAATTTTCGGGAAAAATACTCGTGTTAGATCCTTACATAGTTTAGGTTTTCATTAACTTACCAATGTAGTTTTATTGGAGGCCATTTTTTATTGCAGACTTGAAGAGCTATTACTAGAAAAATGCATGACAGTTAAAAGGAAGTTTGCATGACATATAAAAGGTAGCTAAAGACAAGTCCTGTTTGGTTCCAACCCCCACGTAGGTGGTGCGCATATTAAACATGGATCTAAATCCACAGAGTAGCAGATTTGAACTCCTACATAAAATTATTAGTATTACATGACTGAGTGTTCTAACCAAGTGGATCCAGAAGACCTTATTGGGAACACTTGTATCTGAACTTTAGCTTTACCTGCGCCGAAAAACAGCGGACAAATGTTACTTCCTAACTAAATCCCGTTTATATCAACTCTACAATATTTAAAAAAAACAACAACGTCTTGTTCAAAATCATACACCATTACCCAAACCACCACATCGGTAAATTACCGTGAATTTTTCCTCTAGACCTCTTTAACAGTCCAAAATAACCTCCGATCTAATCCCAACTTGATTTCTACTCAGAAACCCTTTCTCATTCCAATTACTCGTTAAGAAACTACAGACAAAACACACGGAGGTGGTTCACTCCCATTTAATGTCACTTTAAAAAAACAAACCGTTTCCCTAAGTTCATCGGGTCCCCCTTGTCTCCAGGTCTCTGCCGGCTTATTTCCGGAGTAATAGGGCCCAGGCGCCCACCCCCCACCCGAGAGCACGGGCCTCGTGGTAGCGTATCCGCGGGGAGAAACAAAGGCCGCGGCGCCGGGGCTCAAGGGCACTGCGCCACCGGGCCGCGCCACCCCCACCCCCGGCGATGGCCACGTAACGGAGCGCCCGCCGCAGCCTCGGACCAGTGGGCCGTACGTCCTGCCAGGCCGCACGGATGCTGGGAAATGCGCCGCTCTCCCCGGAGGCCCAACTCGCCGACCAGGCCCGGCGTGGCGGGCAGGGGGCGGGCTCCTCATCTGGAGCGGGGAGGGGGGAGAGAAGCAAATGCGCTTTGTCTAGAAATAAGGCGGCTGTCGACTTAAGTCTCTACCCTTCCGAGAACACTCGTACCCCCACTAACTACAGGCACAGGCCCTGCGCCCGGCCCGCCGTGGGGCCTCCCCTCGTCCAACTCCTTCCCGCCAGGGCTAGGGATCCGGCGAGAGCAGGGGGCTGAGGGGTACCCGGGGTGCATGTGGTATCTTAAGCATCACCACGAGTAATAACTAGGGAGAAAGAAAGACACCGACTTCACCGCCTCCGTGCTGCTCCAGGTCCCGGGTCTGCGGCGTCTCCGGCCTTGCGCGCCTCCAGCCCAAGCCACATCCGAGGGGGAGGGGGCAGGGGAGCTGCGCGCGGGGCCGCCGGGGAAAGGGGGGGGGCGGCACCCAGTGCTGCGCCCGCCAGGAGGCCGGGGTCC
>JAKSZT010053769.1:13865602-13938248 GCA_026826555.1 Tolypeutes matacus | reverse complement strand
GCCCACGCCGGGCGGCCGCGGAGGGCCGGGCGCGCGCGCGCGCGCGCCCGCCGGGGGGAGGGGCCCAGTGCCGCGCCCGCCAGGAGGCCGGGGTCCGCGGTGGGGGGCCGCGGCGACGACCGCACTCACCGTTCCTGGCGTGGCGGAGGGAAAGGGGAGGAGGGGCGAGGACGGCGGCGGGAGTCTTCTAGGCGGATGCTTTTCTGCTTCGCAGCGGTGGCGGCTGGCGCCAAAACCGGACTCCACCCACTTCCTCGCCCCCGGGGTGGGTGCCTCTAAAGGCTGGGATTGGGGTGGAGAAATACTTGGGGTTGGGGGAATTGGGAAGAAAGGAAGAATGTCCCTTTTGGACCAACCTCCCGAAAGACCTCTACCGAACCCAAGGGGCCGGCTCCAAGGACGTTGGCCAGGGTTAGCTTGATGGAGCATAAACAGTAATTTGTTGACTATTAGTCGCTTCGGGTATTTCCGGAAAGGGCCGAGTCAGAAACGAAAGGGAAAGACCACCAAAATTTTTATGGCGGGAGAACCCGGTTTGAAGGGAGGGATCATCAAAAACGTTCCTGCGGGCACCACTTTCCCGGCTGAAGGGGCTGGACTTTAGGGCAGCAAATTAAGCTCCTCCCGACAGCGTTCATTTGAAACTGCGCGACCGTTTCTCACCTGCCCTGCACTAAGGCGGGGGCTGGACCCAATTCTGAGAAACAGATACGCAGGACTCGAGCGTTCCGCAATTCACTGCCCCCATTTACGCAAGTGACGTCAAGCACAGCGAGTGGCCGCAGACGGGGGAGGGGTACGCATTTGACGTAAGGCAGGAGTAAAGTGTTCCCGCCATTGGCGGCGGTTAGGGCGTTTACGCAACGGCTTGACGTAAGGGAAGACGCGTTAGTCGGAGAGAAGGTTCTAGAAAAGCGGCGGCAGCGGCTCTAGCGGCAGTAGCAGCAGCGCCGGGGCCCGTGCGGAGGTGTTCCTAGTGGCGTTGTTTCTTGAGCAGCGGCAGCTCTTACAACAGCGCCAGGACGAGTCCGGCTCGTGTTCGTCCGCGGAGATCTCTCTCATCTCGCTCGGCTGCGGGAAATCGGGCTGAGGCGACTGAGTCCGCGATGGAGGTAACGGGTTTGAAATCAATGAGTTGTTGGAAAGGGCATGGCGAGGCCGTTTGCGCCTCACTGGAAGTTGGCCACGCACTTCCCTGGGAGAGCGCTAGTGAAATTGGGCTGTTTCCGAAGGGGTGGGTTTTGAGATACTTTTGAGGGGAGTCGTAGGCGGAGGCCTAATGGTACAACGCCTTCCCCACCCTCAAGCTTCTCGGCGCCATTTCCCTTTACCGGGGTGGGGGATGGGGGAGTTTTTATATGGCGAACGCAGTCCTGCTTCTGTGAAAGTGGGGCGTGGAGGCGGAATTTTTATTTCTTTTTTAAAACACGCTCGTTTGGGGGCCCCGACTTATCCGCGTTTGAGCGTTTCTGCGGCCTCGTGAGCGAGCCTGCGGAGCTTCCCCTCCCCCTCTCCCGGGAACCGGATTTGGCGGCCGCCATTTTCACCTCCTACTTCGCAGCGTTTTTCTTTTAATCATTTCTACTAGTTTGGTTCTTGTATCGGGAAAAAAAAAAGTTAACTGCTTCTCTTTTTCCTCGGGGTTTTCGTATTGTGTCGAGGTGGATTCAGAGTGTCTTGGATCTTTTAAAGTTCTGCGCACCTCGTTAAAGGCTCTCTTCCCTCGATGAAATGGCGCCATTACGTTCCGAAACCGCGCGGGGCGGGGGCGGGGGGGCGATCGCCAGGGCTTGTTGGTTCGGTGTAAGGAAAGGTATAACACCTCGGGCTTTTGGCCGGCTCTATTATACAGAAACCATTTATGTTTTCTAGCCCTTGCTTCTCTGAATAACGGTTTTATGTGGGTCTGAAGCGGCTAAAAACAAACCGGTTGGATAGCAGAAAACTTAAGTGAAAAATAAAATTTGAGCCACCGTATAAGTACCGACTACCAGGGTGGTAGTGGGGAAGGAGGTTATTTGGGGTATATTCCTTCCAGAATTCTTTTCTATACTAAAGGATTCCTTTTAAATTGTAGAATTGATTTATATTTTAAGTAAGAGATATTACAGGAGAATTTAATCTACTGGGTAAGAACAAGGAGTCTATATGTGATAAGCCATCAAATTAAGAGCAAAGTGGAATAAAAATGACTTAGTTGCCTTCTGGTTAAAAGCATGGCTTGGTCCTTTATGCGTGTAAGTGCTATGTACGAAATTGTTTTAGACCAGGGTCCTACTTTTCTCGTTTATGTTTGCAATCGTGGTTGATCATTACATTGATAAGCTTAAGGCCTCAAGCTGCAGGGCGGGGGGCGCCTATCTGGTTATTTTCTTTGATCCTAAAGCACGTTTATAAAATAACTTTGTTTATAATCGATAGAGTGGACATCGGGTAAGTTTGGAAAAAACTGAGGTAAGTAATAAGTTTTTGCCTTTTGTTAGCAATTTGTAAGAATTGTACATTGTTTGTAACTTGGGTTTAAAGAAACATTTAGTGATATTTAGAAAAAGTTAAATTGGCTTGAGAACCCAAATATCAAATGTACAAAATAACCGCTTAACAACGTGTTTTTATTTACATGTCTCATAGCAGTTAGATTAATAATTTCAACTTTGTTCTTAATATTGAGAATCCTGAAAATAGTTAACCATGCTAGAGGAAAAAATTTCCCTGACTGTATTCTCCCTTGAGCAGTTGGGAGAATACTATGCATTAGGGAAAAACCTCCATAGAACTGTTGCGTAGGGAGCAGTAATCCTCTTCTGGGAATCAAATACTTCTTGTTTTCAAAAATCACACTTGTCATTGTAGCTTGTGTTATACTTTCTTTGCAGTTGATTCTGGACTTCATAACCTATTCTGGTTTATGAATCTTGAAGGTTTTTAAAGCTAGTTATCAGTAAGCCATTCTTAATTCATCACCCAACAGAAAGGGCTGCTAATTGAGCATATTTGCCTGCTGGTTTGCAGGTGTTAGGATTCATCTCAGTTTTTTGTGTTTTTTTTTGTTTTGTTTTGTTTTGGTTTGGTTTTGGTTTTTTTTTTTTTTTGCCTTTCAACTTGGAAAATTTGAGGCATTTCTTTCATGTGTAAGTTTTCCAGATACCCACTAAATTGAGAGTGCCTAAACCTTTTTTTTTTTTTTTTAAATAAGTGAAGTGAAATAAATGGTAGTACAATACATAAGTGCTTAGTAGTTAGGTTTTCAGCCATTTTTGATGGCTTTTTAAATATGGGGTTATTACAGGTGAATGTTTTTATGGTTGGATAGTTTCTGTTATCTAAATGCCAAATGTAACCATGTTCTCAAAATTTTTTGATGTAAGTTTTAGAAGATGTCATAAAATTAACCTGTCTAGGTCAGAAAAGGTTAATCTTAAGATTATATTAGCATTTGTCTCGTTGAAAGTTATTAATGGGAGGAAACTGCAGCTCATTTTTATTAGCATTTTTGGTTGAGATACATTAGAATGACCACTGGAGGGAACTCTAAAGGGAAATTGTCTCCAGATACCGAATTCTGAAATGTAAATTACAGGTTGTAAGGAACCAGAGTTATTTTAATATTTTATAAAAAGTCTGGTTAATTCGGTATTTAAAAACTAAGTTTTGTGTAGTTAAAATATAGGATTGAGTGAAAGTTTTGATAAGAATCTTTTAAGTCAGTGACCAGAATAGAAATAATCTTTTCTCCCCAGAAAGTTTAAAAACTAAACGATACTATATTTGCTTAAATAATGTCAAATAAATTTAGATGAAGAATTAATGGCTTTGAAACTTGTGTAGTTCAGCTGAGGCAGTATTTTTGGTGTAACACAGCTAATATACAGTTTAACATATGGTTTAAATTTGATGTAAGTTTTTTTTTTCCCCCCCAGAAAACTTTAGAAACTGTTCCTTTGGAGAGGAAAAAGGTACTCTGCCAGCAGGTCACCTCATATTTAAGAATTTAATTTCCTGCATATAAAGAGAAAATGTAAATAAAAATTGAAATGGTATTTTCCTTTACAGAGAGAAAAGGAACAATTCCGTAAACTCTTTATTGGTGGCTTAAGTTTTGAAACAACAGAAGAAAGTTTGAGGAACTACTACGAGCAATGGGGAAAACTCACAGACTGTGTGGTACGTTAACTGGAATTCTGCCTACAGATAGTGGCCTTTTTAACTGATATACTGTGTTAAATATTGAGTGGGTCATGTGGAAAAGGATCACTTGCAGTCTGTTTTACTATAGTAAAATGCTATCATAATTCATATTGCTAATTTATAATGTAAGTAATGAGGCTAAAGACTAAATTCCTGTTTGCTTTTGAAGGTGATGCGGGATCCTGCAAGTAAAAGATCAAGAGGATTTGGTTTTGTAACTTTTTCATCTATGGCTGAGGTTGATGCTGCAATGGCTGCTAGACCTCATTCAATTGATGGGAGAGTGGTTGAGCCAAAACGTGCTGTAGCAAGAGAGGTGAGCAAAACATAGCTTTTTGAACAGTATATATGAAGAAAAAATGTTGTATCGGTGAAGGTTAGGATGCAGTTTTTGTATCTGGATCAAGTTTTTTTTCTTACTAAAGCTATGCTAGGTGTCTGGTTCTCCCATGCCCCCCAGTTTATTTTTTTAAAGGGCTAGACTCTTTGTAAGCTATTACAATACCTGGCATGTTATCATAGGTTAATAAGCCATATGTGGGACCAAGATAGTGTGCCTTGTTTGTGGTTTTAAAATACGCTATTTAAAAATACACATACTGCTTTAGGAATCTGGAAAACCGGGGGCTCATGTAACTGTGAAGAAGCTGTTTGTTGGTGGAATTAAAGAAGATACTGAGGAACATCATCTTAGAGATTACTTCGAGGAATATGGAAAAATTGATACCATTGAGATAATTACTGATAGGCAGTCTGGAAAGAAAAGAGGCTTTGGCTTTGTGACTTTTGATGACCATGATCCTGTTGATAAAATTGTCTGTAAGTATCCCTGAGGCAGTACACGACCTTAATGGTTCTTACATCCGTTTGGGTATGTTGACACATACAGCTTTATTAATTTATAACTTGGTTACCATTGGAGAGTGCCTGCTTAATGGAGTGTGAACTTTTCATTGCAGTGCAGAAATATCATACCATCAATGGTCATAATGCAGAAGTAAGAAAGGCTTTGTCTCGACAAGAAATGCAAGAAGTCCAAAGTTCTAGGAGTGGAAGAGGAGGTATCTTTAAATCGATTTTTTTTCATTCATTTAAAATTTGTAATTCTTTATTACTGACCAGGGCATTTATTATAGGCAATTTTGGTTTTGGAGATTCACGTGGTGGTGGTGGAAATTTTGGACCAGGACCAGGAAGTAACTTTAGAGGAGGATCGGGTAAGTTCTTTGTGCTGGAATGGTGAGTGTACTTATTGAAGAAAAAATATGATTAGATTGTGATTAGAATCTGGAAAATGACCTAATTTTAAGAAGTTACTAAGAACTTTTAAATAGACTACATCCTAATGGCTTCCATAACACAGGCAGGATATTTAAAATAATAATAGGGATTAATACTATAACCACGCAGGGACAGGTGAGTTTCAGAGATGCTTCTATGGTCTCCAGTTTCAATAAGTACGTAATCATGAGGCGCTTCTGAATAGTGAAAGTACCAGAGGTTTGCCTATAGACTTAAAAATGTAACCACTTTTTTGGTAAGCTTTATATATTTACCAGAACTAGTAATGAAGTACCAACAAAAAAAGTGTCACGCTATAGTGTTAAGTATATAGAGCACCTTTCAGTTGAGGTTTACCAAATCAAAGCCAAACATTTAGGCATTTGTCTTGGTAATTTAATTATGGTTTTTATGATTTATTTTTGAGGAAACTATAAACGTGTCCCATCATATGGGGAATGGTTCCTAATTATCATCCAGGGGTGCTAATAGAGAATGTGACAGGAAGGCATGTTAGAAATAGGCACAATACTCAGTCTTTTTCTCATCACTTAATAGATGGATATGGAAGTGGTCGTGGATTTGGAGATGGCTATAATGGGTATGGAGGAGGACCTGGAGGTCAGTTTTTTCTAGTTTGGTTTATGTAATTTAATCATCGGATGTGTTTTCTAGTTGATTTGTATACATGAGCTTTTTAAATATATATATTTAATGTGTTGTGTTTCACTATTTAAACTTGCCCCCCTGGGGCTTACGTGATAGTGGTTCAGTTTGGCTTTTCCTACATGATTAATCCTTATTTCAGCTGTGTATTTTAAGTCAAGTGTATACTAGTAAATGTGTAGTTTGTAAAAATCATATGGGTAGATTCTGAATGAGAACTTAAAGATGCTATCTTACTCGAGGAAAAGAATGGGACTTAGATGTGATACCTAATATAGTACATTTCTTAAAGTGTGGAACTCAGGATGTGACTGAAATCAACATATAAGGGGGAGTATATAGTGTTTACCTAGACGATGAGTACTTCAGGATAATTTCCCAAAAAATGTTCATTCAAGAAACATTTAAAAAATAATACAAGCATGCTTCTAGCTTCTCATACATTCGTGAACCAATTATGTCGGGTGCGAATAGCATTAGATATTACAGTTTTGTCATAGTGTAGAAAACATTGATACTTAACAGATTCCCTAATAATAAAATAATAACTAAGCCTGGATATAGACCTGGTTTTACCAACTCATTAGGCATGACTATGAGTAAGTTATTCCTACACTTCAGTATTCCAACCTTGATTTGAAATTCAAATTCAAAAAAATTTTTGAAAGTTAAATTTTTGTACTTGGAAGTATTTTGAGATTGTAACAGTTTAGAATTACTTAAAAGTTTGCTAATTTCTGGTCCTCCCCCTATTTCTACTCAGAAAATCAGGTCTTGGGCATATTGAGACATAGTAATTTACAGGGAAATATGAGTTGGGAACTTTCTTTTTGTACCAGTAGAAGAATTTTGTAGCTCTTTTGGTATATCCCAGTGGCCCACAGCACTTATCTGCCCCAGAACCCTTGCCCAAAATACACTCTTTCTAGATGCCTTCCAGAGACACTTAATATTTCCAGTTTTGGGGAGGAGCTGTGGTGTTAGAAGTACAGCAGATAGTTTTACCCAGTTGGCTGTGGGTAGCCTGCCTGTGCCCCCAATACCCAAGGATAGGTATTCTGCCCTTGAGGCTGCTCTATAGAAGAGATTTTACAGGATGGACATTTTACATAATTTATGTGTTTTGGAAAGCAGGAAATGGGTGTGATAAGATAGTTCAAATGGCATTGAAAATATTAAGTAATTACTTAAAGGCTTATTTTATAATAGGTGGCAATTTTGGAGGTAGCCCTGGTTATGGAGGAGGAAGAGGAGGATATGGTGGTGGAGGACCTGGATATGGCAACCAGGGTGGGGGCTACGGAGGTGGTTATGACAACTATGGAGGAGGTAATAAATTCACCTGAAACCTTTATGTGGGAATTTGAATTGGAATTAATGGCTTAAAACTTGAGACTTTTCAATGTTGTCATTAGTTGCCTTTTAAAATTGTAGATATGTAGATAGGTGTTTTGCATTCTGATTAGACTTTGTGGGATATTTGTCCTAATATTCAGCATGTATTGGTGGTTTGGTGTTGTTCAAAGGTTCATTATGCAAAACTAGTATTCTAATTTTTTTAACAGGAAATTATGGAAGTGGAAGTTATAATGATTTTGGGAATTATAATCAGCAACCTTCTAACTATGGTCCAATGAAGAGTGGAAACTTTGGTGGTAGCAGGAACATGGGGGGACCATATGGTGGAGGTAATTTTTAACTAAAAATTAGATTTCTAAAATTTTTGTATACTTGAAGGCATTGTTAAAGATTTTAAAGGAAGATATGATACACGATGATATAAGGGGCATTCCCATCATAATCATTACTACTGAAATTTTGTGGAAATACTCCAAAGAAATAAAAATAATTGTTAGTGTCAGATTGGATGGTTTTTAGTAGGAATGGACAGATAGCCTATTCTTGTGCTTTAAATCAATCCCTCACCAGCTCCTGAGTGATGGTAGATGGCTGTCTTAAAATGGCAGTGAGATGTCTACAGATTTAAAGGAAAAAGTTGTAATATCTGTGAACTTGAATAATTCCCTTTCCCAAGTTAATTGGAAATAAATAATGGATTATGATTGGTAGCCATAGAATAAAGTAGTTAGGCAGATTGTGGAAAATCAAAGTAAACTGTTTCTCCTGTTTTTCCAACAATTCTAGGAAACTATGGTCCAGGAGGCAGTGGAGGAAGTGGGGGTTATGGAGGAAGGAGCCGATACTGAGCTTCTTCCTATTTGCCATGGGTAAGTAGCTTTTGAGTTTTACAATTTATTATTGTCTTGGGAGACCTAGCTGCCAGGAGTAAAAGCTTTTTAGGATCATGTTATCTTTCCTTAAAATCTGGTTAGATGGATAATTTCATAACCTATTTTTTTTTTACTCTTTACTTCTGTTGAAACAGGCTTCACTGTATAAATAGGAGAGGATGAGAGCCCAGAGGTAACAGAACAGCTTCAGGTTATCGAAATAACAATGTTAAGGAAACTCTTATCTCAGTCATGCATAATATGCAGTGATATGGCAGAAGACACCAGAGCAGATGCAGAGAGCCATTTTGTGAATGGATTGGATTATTTAATAACATTACCTTACTGTGGAGGAAGGATTGTAAAAAAAAAAAAAAAAAAAAAAAAATGCCTTTGAGACAGTTTCTTAGCTTTTTAATTGTTGTTTCTTTCTAGTGGTCTTTGTAAGAGTGTAGAAGCATTCCTTCTTTGATAATGTTAAATTTGTAAGTTTCAGGTGACATGTGAAACCTTTTTTAAGATTTTTCTCAAAGTTTTGAAAAGCTATTAGCCAGGATCATGGTGTAATAAGACATAACGTTTTCCTTTAAAAAAAATTTAAGTGCGTGTGTAGAGTTAAGAAGCTGTTGTACATTTATGATTTAATAAAATAATTCTAAAGGAAATTGTGTAATTATAGACTTTTTTTTTTAAATAAGTTAAGGAGTGGGTAGTATAATTAAGGTCCATTGCAAAGCTGTTGTTGTAATTGTGTAAGATAAATGCTGGTCAGATATAAGTGTGTTGTCTGCAATTCATCAGGATTAAATTATCTAGATAACTTAAGGGATATCTCTGCAAGGAGAAACACCTTTTTAGATCTTTTAGATGCTGCTTCTTCAATGCAAGGAAAGGAAATAACCCCAGCGAGGTACTCTTCAGGGACACAGGTCTAGTACAAGAGAACTCTTGACGGCTTCTAAGTTCAGCCAGTCTTAAAAAACTGTGCTGTTTCTACAAAGCTTTAACTACAGTAGTTATAAGGATGCCAACGAAAGCTGAGGGTGTAGAGCAAAATAGTTCTAAGCTTCAGTTAAACTTCTTTAGGTAAGATCTTATTTACTTTTCCTTTCTTAATTTTCCTCCCCAAAAGATAAACTAATACTCTTCAATGGTCTATTTCAGTATAGTGGTTCTTATGTAGTTTAACATAGCTATAAAATTGAGTTTAACAATTTATAAACTCAAGAGAATAATTTTATAAACCCTGTTTTCCAATCTGTCATTTACTTAAATTATTTTGGTTGTTTGTTCCCTTTTTTCCCTTCTTTCCCATCCCCTCCCCCTCCATGAAGATTCAGGTGCTTAACATATCATTTTTTTCCCTGCTGGAATTTTAGCAATGATTTGAACCATCGACAAGTATATTCTGCTGCCACAAAGACTGTAAAGTGCTTCATTTCAACAGCTGAGGCAAGCCAAGTGATCATTAATAAAGCTTTTCTTGGTTCCTTCAGTGGTGTTGGTAGTAAAATGGTAGGTAAAAGTTAGGATGCAAGTTCAATAAATCATTTCCCATCGTTACACCCTTGTGTATTCACCTTTCTTGGATCAAGCATTTTGAGTGAAATAAGGGTTTTTATTTACAGTTTGGTCTTCTGTTACTTGATATGGTTCTATCTAGTCTTGCGCACGTACTTATCAGGATAAAGGTAGGGCGAAAGGTTGAATCTGCTGTAAGATAATAGTTTTTATACTTAGAAGTAAAGTGTCTGTCTACATTATAATCCTGAATGTATCCAATACTTAACAGTTGGGGTTTAAATGTGCCTTACCATAATAGGAAAGATGGAGGTTGGCTGCTGAAATTTATTTATTAAAGTAATTGTCTACAGTTTGATTACCTGGCTTTATTGCCTTTTCAGGAATGTGTTAATCAGGGCATATTCTCCTGTATTTCATCAGTGAGTCGTCTTTGATCCTAGACCACCTCTGAGGTTATTTAGGTTCTTTGAACAAACATGATAAACTTCTTCAGATACTTTTTTTTTCCTTTGGCAGGAAGGTGTCTTGCTGCAGGTAACTAATGAAGAAGTGGTCAACCACAGAGTCTTCAAGAAATAAGAAATTCTGTACCATCTGAAAGTAGTTCTTGTTGGTGCCTTCATTTTAAAAAGCACTCTTTAAGATTAAAGGGAAATGTTCATTTAGTACAGGTTCTTAGTATAAAACAATTAGAAATTAAGTATTGTTTGTAAAACAGTGACATTCTAATAAGTCAGCTAGAGAGAAATGTATCATGTTTTAAATTAGGTTTTGTGAGTGGACAGATCAAAACTATTTTAAATGATAAAGTTTATAAAATAAATACTTTTGTATCTAAATAACGTGGTGTACTGTTTACACATAAAATGTGTGAATCTTCTTTTATAAACATTCCATTGTCCAAAAGATTGCCATTCCCTAAATTTTTTAAGCAGTATCACAGTTTGGCATATTGACATTTCTTTCAATAGAAAGCATTGGGGGCATTGGCTATTCCTAATAAAATGCCATTCTTTATAAACTTTACTCAGCATCTGGATATTAGTTTTCTCGCTTTACCTGTGTTTAACATTGGTGTTTAAAAATCACGAATTTTAACCAGCCTAGAGTGGTCCACATTAACTGGTTCTACAAGACTCAGATGTGAAATCTGTGTCAGTGAAAGATTATCAGTGGTTTTCTGAAAGGGTTAAGATTGGCTGGTAAAACATGAAGTATCATTTTAACATACATGAACTCAAGGAAAAAGGAAGTTAAAGTTTTTTAGAAGGGTTAACACTAGGTTTAAATAATGAGGCATTTCACAGGTAAGTAAGCCGTTGATGGAAATAAGACTAACAAAACGCCTAAGTTTCTGAAGCGTGAGCTTTCTGTTTAAGTGCATCCATCATAGGCTATAAAATTGGTGTCATATTTGTTGGGAAAATTGATTTTGAAGGTATTTTAAAATGTGGTTCTAGGGAAGCGGCTGTGGCTCAATCAGTAGGGCTCCCGTTTGCCA
This sequence comes from Tolypeutes matacus, assembly GCA_026826555.1. Lineage (NCBI taxonomy): Eukaryota > Metazoa > Chordata > Mammalia > Cingulata > Chlamyphoridae > Tolypeutes > Tolypeutes matacus. The sequence goes on along the minus strand of JAKSZT010053769.1, from coordinate 13,926,857 downwards.
TATGGGAGGCCCCCGGGTTCGGTTCCCTGGGCCTCCTGGTGAAGGCAAGCCCACCCGCAGGGCGTGGTTGGCTGACCCAGCAAGCACAAGCAGCAAGGGGGGGATAAATGAATAAAATCTTTATTTAAAAAAAAAAAAATGTGGTTCTACAAAGAAATGGAACTTTAGAGAGGATAAATCAAGTAATAGTGCACAACTTCAAGATGTCTAATCCCTGTGGTTTTAGTGCTTAGCAGGCAAGGTTAAGGGGAATGTCAAATAGGGAGTGAGTTACCATTACATAATAGCATAAAAACGAAATGGCTAATGAAGAGAAGGGCATACTAAAAGTATACTTGGTTGAAAACTCACCATAGGCCTTTTTTTGCATGTATGGTAGATGTTAAGATGTTTGTGATGTTTTTATTAGAAAGTGAGATCTGAGGTTTCTTTTTGTTTTTTCTTTTAAAACTGTCCTAAATACAGGAACTCACATTTCAGTATACGGTGCTGCTTGTGTTGCCCCCTCCCCCAACTGCAGAACAATAAAACACTCGCTTACCTTGTACAAACTGGGTTACCAATTTGGGAGCAACCTGACTGGTTCTGGCTCAATCTCAAGGGTTATAGTCATTGGAAGTCATGATGGGCTAGAGAACATGCTTCCGAGGAGGAAGAGGCTTGGAAAGCATGCTATAATTTCAGAAGTTACAGTATCTTACCTGAAGAATCATTGGACTTTGGATGCTAGTGACCAAACTCAAATCTGCCTTTACTGGGCAAGTTTTTAATGATTTCTGTGAAACTAAACAGCTAGTAAGGTTTGGCAAGCGATAGTTCAGATGGAAAAGTCACTAATTGGATGCACTCAAGTGGCAAACTTTAGCTGAGGACCCAAAATTCAGCCAGTGAGGTTACTGGTACCCAAGAATAGAACAGGTTAAATAAGGAACATTAAATCTTTAACATAAAAACCCCAAAAGTGGGTACCAGGCTAGTAAAGGGAGAGGGTGCAGCTCAGTGGTTGAGCACATGCTTTGTGTGTGATTGTCCCAGGTTCAATCTTAAAATCAGGTTAATTTCTAAATGCTGCTAGATTCAGGAGACTACAAACTGGAAGTAACTTAAAAAGGGACTTGAGTACATTTCTCAGCTATAGCCTGCAAAGATTTAACGTGACCTTTTGTCACAAAAGTGTTAAGGTTTTTTGATATGGAAGAAATGAGACATTAAGCATGGCGGGCTGACGGGTAACAATTGATATTCCCAACTATTTAACTTCATAAGTAGCTTTTGTTTATTAAATTTTTTGCAGGTAAGGCCATAGGGCTATTGCGAAATAAAATTTGGATTGAGGCCAATCTCATGACTTAGAATAAACGTGAATTTTTAGGATTCTGTGCATACGGGAACATTTGAAGCATCTGTTTTGATGGGATTGAAGTGTACCTTGGTCAGACTGATAAAGCTATTTAAGAGATGGGTTAAATGGCAACGTGAACCACTTGGTTGCATAAAATGCTTTTGGGCACAAATTGTTAAACCCTGTATTACTGCTTGAATTAAAGTAGGTGTCCTTTCCAGGGATGACTCCAAAAGTAAGTTGGGCTGCCATTGTGGAGCTGGGTGTTGGCAGTCTGGTCACAGAATATTTTGATTCAGAGTTTATTTACCCATTTACTATATGCTCTCAATTCACTCATACGGTGGTGATATTAGTTTGGGAAGAGTGCAGTCTGACAAGTAGGTACTTGTGTTGAATGAAGAAAGCCACTGTAACAGTCTTACACTGGTATTAGACTTTATATTTTGTCTTGAAGTGATGTGCCTTGAAATTAAGACACTTGAAATACTATTTCTTTGGAAAAACGCAACCTTTTGTGAACAGATAAAAAGCAGCAATGAAAACAAGTGGTCATTGAAAGTAAATTTTTACATAGAGAAGCATCTGCTGGCAAAATCTAGAGCTGAAGTGCCAAGGGGTGGGGGGTGGAATGCTAAGGACCAACAAGGAGTAAAATTCAAGGTGAATAAAATTGCATTTCTATAATCCAGGATAATACTTTCATATTTCACATTGTAAGAAAAACACCTGGCCTTGATTCCAGTAACAGGGAAATTTAGCCTGTACATGTTAAGTTTCTTAAAAAGGAAATAATTTTCTCTTTGAAACCTCAATGCTTTAGGATGTGGAAACATCCCTACAGGCTGGCTTTACTACTGGCAGGGAAGGGATCCTGTGGGCTTCATCACCTATTTTATCTTTGAAGTAAGTCACAGTGAATTCAAGGTGGCCGTCTAGGGCACTTTTCCTTGCTGCACTCCGGGACCTGATGAGTAAAAAATGTGCTCATTCTTGTTTCCTTGTATGTTGAGAGTACCACGCCATTATATATCTAGTTACAGGAGGGAGGCCTGTGACCTAAATTTTTTTACCTATGTGCAGAGATCACAACCATTTATTAAAACCCAATGTATTTTAAAGTTCCTTTTTTGGTGCCTTAGTTTAAGACTTGCCCATGTACAATCTTTTATTTGCTAGATTTTCACCTACATTCTTGGATTATGGATGTTTTGGAGGGAAATCATCAAAAGTGAATAAAAACTATAAACTCAAAATTTATTTTTACAGAAAAAGTTATAAATTAAGTAGTCATAAACTAGCTTTTGAAAAGATCTCTTTCAGTGCTAATACTAGATGAAAATGTTAAGGCTACTTTGCATTTCAAGTCACAAGTACATCTTAATCTAGATGTGCAATATTTACTCTATGAAGGGACCATCTTAATATAAAAATAGCATATTCTTTGAACATACTATTTATGAATCTTGCATAGACTGCAGTCAGGGTACTTCAATTCATGAAAGTTGTGGCTTCCCAAAAGTGTGATCTTCAAGTCCTAAACTTGTTTTACAAGAGCTAAACTTTGAAGCTCAGTTTCAATGATTGTGATCCAGGTGTCATTACTATATCCATATTCACCTTCAGTTTCTTCTCTCACTTTTTCTCTTTCCCTTTTGGTTTTCCTTTTTGGGGTCCAAGGTCACCAGTTCTTTGGGTACAATCAAAACACTTCCATCATGACTGCACTGAAGAGCATACTGGTTTGGACTGACTGGCCTACCTTGGTCATCTCTTAACCTATTGAAAACATCATGATAAAGGTCATGCAGTTTATGTTTCATTATGTTAATAGCTTTGTTACACTGGGCTCGTTCGCTCTCAAGGGTTTCCTTTTTTGCCTGCAAGTTACATACATCATCTTCTAGACTTAAAATTATATCTAATTTGCGTTTACGACAATTCTTAGCTGCTACTTTATTTTTCCCTCTTCTTCTAATATCACGGATAAGTGACACTTGTAAGTCTGTCAGGTAGTATCTGCTTAGCATGCTGTTGAAAGAATCAACAGGCATGCGGACAATTTCATCTACAGAAAAAGGAATATGCAGAGCTTTAGCACGCCGTTCATCGCGGCTTAAGTGTCTATCTGTGCCATCGAGGTACCTACTTATTTCCTGAGACTTCCCAGGCCATGAAGGAGATTTAGAAGTAGATTCTGGTGCACTTGGCTGTAAGTGGTAAGTGTGGTTATGAAATGTGTGTTGAAATGCAAGTTCTCTGTGTAAACCGGAATCACTCTGATCCATGTGATTACACTTACCAGGCTCTGGGTAGTAGCCTATAGCTCCTAAGTCATGATGGGAATGAGATTCAAGGTCACTAGTATAACCTACAGCACCTTTGTCACACACACAGTGAGAGAAATTAGACTCGGTGACAGAAGTGCTACAGTGACTTGAATTTAAGGAGAGCCCAGAATCAGAATCTGGTTCTTTAAAAAGCTGAGAAACTAACATTGGATCAAAACCTTCCATGGCCAAAGACACTAAATTTATCTCATCAAATACATTTACATCAAGGTCATATAACAGGTCCTGGCTTGTTAGATTCCACATCTGATTGTCAAATGGTGGAAGAAATCCTGTCAAATTAGTTCCAGGAAGGGTCTGTTCAGGATTGTTAGTAGATGAATTTAATGGCAGAAAAGGTTCTTGTAGCTGTGAAGTCCTTGCTATTGAATCTCTTCCAAATGTATTGTTGGGACACAGCAACATGGCCTCATGGAGACTCACATCATGACTTATGGCCTGACTAAAATCTGCGTTATAATGTGCTGAGGAATTCATGCCATCATTGCTACTGCTGGGAAAAGGTGGGATATCTCCCAGTGAGATGCCCTGAAAAAGGAAGAAAAAACATTTTAAACATGCATAACTATTTCAACAGCAGTTATGTTACTTAACACTTTTCTTGCTTTTGTCAATGCCTCTCTCTACTAATGAGGACATATTATTGGCTACAAAACTTTCTGTAGTTAAAATAGAGGCAATATAATTTGTAAGACACTACCCTTCCAGAACATTCTGAGTAACCCCCACCACTTGTCTGCTGAAAATGAAAGGCAAGTCCAGGCGCTGATGACCCCCAGGAGGAAAGTAGTGCAGTTCACCCCCCACTGGCATCAGAAGAGAAAGCCCCTATTTGGGCAAGAACAACAAAATCTTTTTGTTTTTTTTAATCTCCTAATTTCTTAGGAAGGGTGCTGCATAATATTTCAGTGCACAGAACCACAGACCTTAAAAAAAAAAAAAAAAAATAGAGGCAATAAAATAACATGATGTAAGCCTAAATCAAAATAAGCTGTACTTAGGAAAATTGCTCTGAAAATCCTGAAAATGTAGCAAATTTGATTAGAATTATTTAAAAGCAAAATGAGACCAACTAATTAGCACTTTATAATAAGATGTGATTCTCATCAGTTTTGATAATCTTTAAGTCCACATCGTGGAGGACCTCTAGTCTATGTGTGTGATGGGAAGTTAAATTTTTTTTGAAACAGACTCCTGAACACAAATACAATACTAGGTTGAAAAAAGCTCTTACGAGCATCCTTTTTTAGCAATCCAGCTAATGACTGAATCCCTTCCATGACGTATTTGCTCACTAATGCTTATTCACTCAATGCCCAGATACTTCTAATTTCAAGAAGCTGAAAAAACCTATTTAAGATGAAGAACAACAAAAAATATATAAACCAATTTTTTACTGGATAGTGGTTTCAGATTGTGTAGTCAAGCCTTTTTATGGAATTACAAAAAGTTTGAATTATGAGTTCTCAAATTGTCTTTCTTCTCGGAATATAGAAAGACATGAGATTGTAGCTCCTATCTCACCAAAAAGAAAAAGACCAAAAATCTACAAAATAACCTTTCTTGATCCAATTAAAGAGAACTGAGTTTGCAGGGCAACCAGATAAACTGAATTCTAAAGAGTGATAAGCCTCTCGAAGGATGAGACACACTGTTTAACCTTTAGCAGAGCACTAGAAAAAGTTGGCTGCTATAAAAGTAGGTAAGAGCGAGAAACAACTAATAAAAGAATAAATCTCGCTTGGAACTGTGGACAATAAAGAGACTAGAGAAGGACTCCAAATGATGAATCATAGAAAAAGAATAAAACACAAGGTAGGGGATCTACAACCGGGACCTGCAGCCCAGACCCATCCCCCTCACTGCACAGCTTGAGTCAGACGATGCAGCATAGCCTAGGGACCTCCGTGGTTTCAGACCATACAGCCATGAGTAAGAACCAACCCAACACTTATCCAGACACAAAGACCCAAGTCCACAGAGACCCAAGGCAGAACACATGCAGCTAGTGAGCACCTGCATACAAAAGAGCCCCCAGGAAGCAAAAACTGTCAGAGAACTATGGGTCCAAGAACTGAAAAGTGTAACGAAAAGGGGGCACTGAGTGAGGTAGAGAAGTTAAACAAATCTTAGGTGCAGGGAAGAAAATTCTACACCAAGACAAGTAGAACAGATCAGGATTCCCAGAGAAGGAACATAGGAAAGGAAGCTTTCTCCTGGAGGTGAAACAATTGTACACAAAAGGGCAATCTTAAAAGTTGTACCACATGTCCAGGGCAAGAAGCAGGTGCAGAGGACCTGAGAGTATATGAACAGTTAAACACGGGCTACTCTAAAGATATAGAATAAGTTAGACCAAGGATCAAAGAAGAGACTTAACACAAAGTCAACCTACAATAAAACCCTAGAGGGAGAAACTGATCTTAAGAGTTAACACATCAAAATAATCAGATGCCATGATATCAGCAAAAAATTACAAGCCATATTAAGAAACAAAAAGATGTCACTCAAGGGAACAACAGCGGACACCAACTTTGGAAAAACTAATAAAAAATGTTTAATAAAAAAACCTTAATTCAGGGAGATGAAGGAAAATAAGGATAGAAATTAATGGTGAATATAGAGCTAAAAGATATTAAGAGGATAATGTGTGAGCAAAAAGAATTAAAAAGTTTAAAAAGAAACAAATTATGGGCATGAAAGGCACACTAGGGAGCAGATGTGGCACAGGCAGTTGGGCACCCGCCTCCTACATGGGAGGTCCTGGGTTCAGTTCCCGATGCCTTCTAAAGAAGAGGCAAGCAGAGACAGCAAGCGAAAACAACGAGGGAAAAAACAAACAAACAAAAAACAAGCAGACAATGAGCAAAGACTGAGCAAAACAGATGAGGGAGCCATCTCAAGGGGGAGGTATGAAAGGCACAATAATGGAGATTAAAAATACACTGTGGGGAAGCGGCTGTGGCTTAATCAGTAGGGCTCCCATATGATTAATCAGTAGGGCTCCCATTTACCATATGGGAGGCCCCGGGTTTGGTTCCCGCGGCCTCCTGGTGAAGGCAAGCCCGCCCGCATGGCGTGGTTAGCTGACCCAGCGAGCACAAGCAGCAAGGAGGGGATGAATGAATAAATAAATAAAATCTTAAAAAAAAAAAAAAAATACACTGTGAAGCATTGTAACAAGCAGAAAAAAGAATCAGAAAACTAGAAGACAGGACAATCAAAATATTTACAAAAGAGCAGATAAAGAATGAAAAAAAGTGAGCAAAACCTAAGGGGACCAGCATTTACCTTATGCAAGTCCCAGAAAGAAAGGAGAAGGGGGCAGAATGTTTGAGGAAATAATGGCCATTCATTTCCCAACTCTTAAGAAAGCCATACATGTCCAAGAACCTCAACATACTCCAAACAGGATAGACCCTAATAGACCTAACTCTGAGACTCATACTAATCAGAATGTCAAATGCCAAAGATTAAAGAGAGAATTCTGAAAGCAACAAAATAAAAGCAATCTGTCACATAAAAGGAGCCCCAAATAGTCATAGCCATCTTGGAGAAGAAATTTGGAGGACTCACACTTCTTGACTTTAAAATGGATAAAAAGTAAATAAATAAAATCTTTAAAACAAAAACAAAAAACTTCTACATACATTAAACATCAGTAGTTCATCTCAGTCCTCCTCTTATCTTCTTTAAAAACCCACCACCTACCACCAAGTCTTGAAGATATTTTCCTACATTTTCTTCTAGAAGCTTTATGGTTCTTGCTTTTATATTTAGGTTTTTGATCCATTTTGAGTTAAATTTTTAATAAGATGTGAAATAGGGGTCCTCTTTCCTTCTTTTGGCTACAGATATCCAGTTGCCCAGGATCATTTGTTGAATGGACTGTTCTGCCCGAGCTTGGTGGGTTTGACAGGCTGGTCAAAAATCACTTGATTACAGATGTGAGGGTCTGTTTCTGAACCATCAATTAGGTTCCATTGGTCTATGTGTCTGTCTTTATGCCAGTACCATGCTGTTTTTACCACTGTAGCTAGGTAATATGAAGTCCGGATATGAGTCCTTCAACTTTGCTTTTCCTTTTTAAGATGTTTCTGGCTATTCAGGACCCCTTACCCTTTCAAATATGTTTGATAACTGTGTTTTCCATTTATTTAAAAAGTGCTAGTGGAATTTTTATCAAGATTGCATTGAATCTATATATCAAATATTAGTAGAATTGACATCTTAATGATATTTAGTCTTCCAATCCATGAGCATGGAATGTTCTTCCAATTATTTTGGTCTTTTTAAAATTTCTTTTAACAATGAGTTGTAGTTTTCTGACTACAAGTGCTTTACATCGTTGGTTAAGTTTACTTCTGAATATTTGGGTTTTATCTGTCATATTTTATTTTCACCACTCTTTTGACACTTTTAGTTACTTTTATTTATATAATTTTCATTTCTAAACTCTCTTCCAGGCCTCTCTCTCCTGTCTTCTTTTCAGGCTGTAGCACACCCTTTAGTATTTCCTGCAGAGCAGGTTCTTGGTTACAAACTCTCTCAGTTTCTGTTTATCTGTGAATATTCTAAATGTGTGCTCATTTTTTGAAAGACAATCTTGCTGGATGTAAGATTCTTGGCTGGAGGTTTTTCTCTCACAGTATCTTAAATATATCATACCACTGTCTACTTGCCTCCATGGTTTCTGATGAGAAATCAGCACTTAATCTTATTTGATATCTCTTATATGTTATGTATTGCTTTTTTCTTGCTGCTTTCAGAATTCTTTGTCTTTGGCACTTGACATTCTGATCAGTATATGTTTCAGAGTTGTTCTATTCGGATTTATTCCGATGGGAGTTTGTTGTGCTCCCATCTATGGATATCTATGTCCTTCAATAGGGTTGGGAAATTTTCTACCATTATTACTTCAAATATTCCTTCTGCCCCTTTTCCCTTCTCTTCTCCTTCTGGAACACCCATTACACGTATGTTTGCTTGTCTCTTGCTGTCGTTTAGTTCCCTGTGACCTTGTTCAATTTTTTCCATTCTTCATCTGTTCTTTTATATGTTCTCTTTTGGAGGCTATTTCTTCAAGCTCACCAACCCTTTCTTCTGCCTCCTCAAATCTGCTATTATATGATTTCAGTGTATTTTTTAGTTCATTTATTGCGCCTTTCATTCCCATAGATCTGCTATTTTTCTATGTATGCTTTCAAATTCTTCTTTGTGCTCATCCAATGTCTTCTTAATATCCTTAATTTCTTCAGCCATCTCATTGAATATATTAAGGAGATCTGTTTAAACATCTATGATTAGTTGTCTCAACTCCTTTATGTCATCTGGAGGCTTATCTTCTTCTTTAACTGGGCCATATCTTCCTGTTTCTTGGTGTGGATTGTAATTTTTTGTTGGTGTCTTGGCATCTGCCTTACTAGAGTATTTATTCTGGATGCAGTTTCTCTCTTTAGTTTAGGGCTTTCTTGCCCTTTCTCCCTTGCTGTTTGTGTAGTAGGAGCAAAGGATGTAGTTGGTGCTGTAAGCTGTGGAGGCTCAAGTTTCCCTCATTGCTCCAGGGGCCGATGAAACTTCTCCAAACCTTCTCCTTTGCCAGGGGTCAGGACAGAGCCATAGCTGTGTGTAATAATCCAAGTCATGCAGGCCTAGACTATAGTTGCCCAGAGATGAGGCTTCACATCCCTGGGGCAGGGATGGAACTGCAGGTATGGGCAGCAGTTAATGCTGTGTGGGCTCAAAATGACCACAGTTGCCCCGGTAGACTTCTGACTATTCAGTCTGTGCCTGTTGAATGTACCTGCAGTTACCTGGAGAGGCTGGTGCAGGGCCCATCAGCTTCCTCCCTGCTAGAGGTGGGGCTGAAGCCTAGGCTACTGCTGCAAGCTGATCTGGGTAAAAGAAACCAGTCTCTACTGTCACTGTGATATTCAGTTTCCCCTCATGCTGGGGGCAGAGTCAAAATGGCAGCTACTGGCCTCTTTCCTACTTGGACAGGTTCAAACTTCAGCTGTTCTTAGGGTTATACTTTAGCCAGCCAAATTTACTAATCAGTAGCTGAGGTTGGTGGCCAACCATCTCTTCTTCCTGTTTTTGGGAAATGGAGCTTCCAAATCCAGCCACAAAATAGCTCCTGAGGCAGCCTGTACCGCCAAAGTAAGATGATCACTAACCTCCGTGGCATGGCCTGTAGTTTCCCAGAGAGGCTAGTGTACATACCCCGAGCTTCCTCCCTGCCAGAGGTGGGTCTAGGGCTTATGCTAGAGCTTCAATCTGATCTGGATGGAAAGAAGCCGGTCCCTACCAGCACTGTGATCTTCAGTCTGTCCCGCTTCCCCTTGTGCCGGAGTGTAATTAAAATGGCTGCTACCGGTCTCTATTTAACTTGGACAGGTTCAAACTGTTCTTAGGATTATACTTCAGCCCACCGAATTTACTAATCAGTAGCTGAAGTTGATGCCCAACCGTCTCTTCCTCCCGTTTTTGGGAAGTGGAGCTTCCAATTCCAGCCACGGAATGGCTCCCGAGGCAGCTTATGCTGTCAGTGGGGGATGGGCGCTGCCCTCTGTGGCACGCAGTATTCTACTTATGAATCTTCTCTGTAGATGGGGAGTCTTCTCTTTCCATTCTTTCATGGATGTTGCAGGATGCTCTTTTAGTCTCCTGGAGCCCCTAAACAGGTACTTTAGATAGCTCATTACTAAGCTCTGGGTCATTACTAACTGCCCTGTACCATGAGCTGACTCTAGGAGCTCCTTACTCTGCTGCCATCTTGCTTGTCCAATTGATCTTTGACAAGGCTGCCAAGTCTCTTTAAGTAGTGCTGGAATAACTGGATATTCATATGTAAAAGAATGAAGGAGGACCCTTACCTAACAGTATATACAAAAATTAACTCAAAATGGATCAGACATAAATATAAGAACCAGGACTAAAAAACAACTAGGAAAAAAATGTAGGAAAGCTATCTTCAGGATCTTGCATTAGGCCACGGTTTCTTAGGCTTTACACCCAAAGTACAAGAAACAAAAGAAAAAATAGATAAATGGTACCTCTTCAAAATTAAAAACTTTTGTGCTTCAAAGGACTTTACCACAAAAGTGAAAAAGACAGCCTAATCCATGGGAGAAAATATTTGGAAACAACATATCTGATAAGGGTTTAAAATCCAGAATATATAGAAATCCTACAACTCAACAATAAAAAGACAAACCCATTTTAAAAATGGGCAAAAGACTTAAATAGACATTTCTCCAAAGAGAAATACAAATGGCCCAAAAGCATATGAAAAGATGCTCAACATCATTAGCTATCAGGGAAATGCCAATCAAAACCACAATGAGATACCATTTCACACACTAGAATGGCTACTATTAAAACAACAACAGAAATTTACAAGTGTTGGAGAACATATGGAGAAATAGGAACACTCATTCATTGTTGGTGGAGGTATAAAATGGTGCAGCTGCTGTGGAATAGTTTGGCAGTTCCCCGGAAAGTTAGGTATAGACTTACCATGTGACCCGGCACTCCCTCCTTGACATATATACCCCAAAAATTTGAAAGCAGGATTTCAAATAGGTATTTGCACACCAATGTTCATGGCAGCATTATTTATAATTGCCAGAAGGTGGAAGCAACCCAAGTGTCCGTCAACTGATGAATGGATAAAATAAAATGTTGTATATACATACAATGGGATTTTATTCAGCTGTAAAAAGGAACGAAGTCTTGATAATACAACATGGTTGAACCTTGAAGACACTATGTTGAATGAAATAAATCAGACACAAAGGACAAATATTGTATATCTCAATGATATGAAACAATTAGAATAAACAAACTCTTAGAGTAAGAATTTTAGAATATAGGTTACTAGGGGCCGGGGTAGGGGTAGGAAATGGGGAATTAATGCTTTAATTGTACAGGGTTTCTATTTGGGTTGATTGTAAAGTTTTAGTAATGGATAATGGTGATGGTAGCACAACATTCTGAATGTAATTAACAACATTGAATTATACACATGATATAGGTACAGGAAGGAGGTGATAAGCTTCTACTGGAGACAGGCATGGAGCCCTAGGTATTTCCCTATACATTTCTTTCCTAAGAAGCAAAGCATTAAGCCACTGGGGAATGGACAGCAAACTTCTCACCCCCAAAAGACAGGCAAAGATCCACTGCTGCTGCGGGAAGCGTGGAAGCCAAATCACTGCTCCTGGGGGAGGGACAGGCAACTGTCCTGGGCCTTGAGCTCAGTATCCTGCACCTACACTGACCAATAAGAGATCTAATACTGAAAGGGGTGGAACAGGAAACTCTCCCACAAAAGACCAACCACAGATAAACTGGCAGTTTGCCATGGATAGAAGGACAAGAATGCTGAGAAAGCCTATTTTCACCATTCAATAAATGTACCTGAGGTTCTAGACCATGCAGTAAGGCTAAGGCAAGAAAATGAAATAAAAGGAATAAAGGATAGAAAGAAAGAAGTAAAATGTTCTCTATTCGCAGATGACCTGATTGTTCATGTAGAAATCCAATGAACCCACAAAACAATTCCTAGAACTCATAAGTGAGTTATCCTTATAAGACCTCTATGCTGAAAACTAACATTGCTGAGAAAAGTTAAAGAAGTCCTAAATAAATGGAGACACATACCATGGCCATGGATTAGAAGACTCTATTATTAAGATGTCAATTCTCTAAATTCAGATAAAGATTGAATGGAATCCCAATCGTATTATCAGCAGGCTTTACAGTAGAAATTGAAAACAAGAGGGCTATTTGCTATTTTAAAAAAAGTTTACAAAGCACAGATTTTCAGTTTAACTCTCTTCAGTTTAACTCTTTAAAAGTTGGCAAACTTTCTGTAAAAGGCCAGGTAGCAAATATTTTAGGCTTTGGAGGCCAGGGTCTCTGTCAATTCTGCCATTGTAGTGGAAAAGCAGTCATAAACAATATATAAGTCTGGCTGTGCTGCAGTAAAACTTTATTTACAAAAATAAACAGGTGGGCGGATGTGGCTCAAATGGTTGGGCGTCCGTCTGCCATATGGAGTGACCTGGGTTCGATCCCTGGGACCTCCCGGTAAAATAAAAAACATGATATATATATAGAGAGAGAGAAGGCGCATGGGCTGCCAGGCTGTGTGTGCCGCTGAGCTGTCGGGCCCCGGGAGCCATGCAGCAGGATGATGACGTAACAGGGGAGAGACAAGACGAGATGCTCCGAAAGCTCCAGAAGCCAGGAGCTGAGGTGGCGCAGGCAGCAGAATACCTCTCTCCTACATCGGAGGTCTCCAGGATCGAATCCTGGTGAAGACTGGAGGAGGAGGATGGGAGGAGATGGCAGGAAACAGACATAGAGAATTGCCCAGTGAATGGACACAAAATAGCAAATGGGGAAGGGGGGGTTTAAAATGGATAAAGTAAATAAATAAAATCTTTAAAAATAAAAAAATTAAATAAATAAATAAATAAACAGTAGGCCTTAGTTTGTAGACCTCTGCTCTATATAATAGTGGGGTTTTTACCTTCTAACACAGGGATTCTTAACAAGGTGCCCTTGAGCTTGAATCGAAATTCAAAAAAAAAACATTATTCTTGTGGGGATGTGGTGGTACGGGTGTGATACATTTATTAAATTAATACACAGTATAGTGTGGACTTAATAAGGGGTCTGTGGTTTTCACCTGACTGGCAAAGGGGTCTGTGGAACAAAAAGGTTACAAACCCCTGTAACAGATCATCACAATGTCAAGATTATGAGTTGTTTTTGGATAAAATGTAATTTTATTCAGTTATTTATAAAGTCCTTTTTTAAGGTTTTCTATTAAATTACAAACCTAGCTGTAACTTGGTAATGAAAAAAAAATCCTGCCATGTTTCTCCCACAGTGTTATTCTATAATGACATTCTTGTCAAGTGTTTGCTGCCTTTGTGCTTCAATATGAATGGTCTAGATTTGACTAGCTCTTTGTGATTATTATTTGCAAGGACATAATTGGGTTAATTCTCCAAAGCTGTAGTGTTTTTATAAAAAGTAAACCTAAGTCTGTGTGCTTAAATAATGCACTTAATATTACTATTACATAAGTATTACTTTAAACTGCTATGTTATCAAACTAAAAGGGTTATTATACTTATACATAGAGAGATCAGTGCAGATATGTTTCCACAAGGGTAACAGCCAAGGTTCCAATTACCTCCACTGAATTTTCAGGCTGTGATGAAAGCAGCTGAAATAAGTCTTCCAGAGAGGAAACTGTATCTGTCCCATTTAGATGCCTCTGTAGAGAAACAGAAATGGCGTGTCATTCTTTTTTTTTTTTTTTTTAAAGATTTTATTTATTTATTCATTTATCCCCCCCTTGCTGCTTGTGCTCTCTGGGTCAGCTAACCACGCTGTGCAGGCGGGCTTGCCTTCACCAGGAGGCCTCGGGAACCGAACCCGGGGCCTCCCATATGGTAAACGGGAGCCCTACTGATTGAGCCACAGCCGCTTCCCGCGTGTCATTCTTTAGATAAATTAAAAGAATGAAGTGGTTACCTGGGGCTTTATACTTAATCTTTAAAGGATAACCAGGTCTTACCTCCATGCTGGATTTTTATCCCTATTTTTATCCTCAGTTGGCTGGAAGTTTTACATTTTATTTCTCTTCTTTTAGTACTCTTTAATAGTCTAACAGGCATAAAGTTAAAAGGACACCTCCATCTCCTTCCTCCAAACTCCTTCTTCCCCACTCCTGCATTAACCATCCTCCACATAATTTCTGACTAGCATTTTTAGTTCCACCTTATTTTGACCCTCCATAGCTGCCCCTCCAAACTGGTTACAAAATTATATAATTTTTTACAGTCAAAAATTAGATTTAACCAAAATGCTTTACCATCTTCTTATTCATCGCTGCTTCTTACATCACACACTCCTGCCTTCAGGGTTTAATTTCTTTCTTATTGAAAACACTTTGGGTAGTTCTTGTTAGGAAAGGTGTATAAGCAATAAATGCTTAGTTTTTGTAACCTGGAATTATTTTTATTTTGCCTTCAAGCTAAACTGATAGTTTAGCTGATAACAACAAGTCTAATGCTTTCCATCAATACTGTGTCTTTGGCATTTATTACTATTGATAAGTTTGCTATCGATCTAGATTTTTTTCCCTTAGTCTTGGATCTGCCATTCCACTTTGATACTTCTGGCATTTAACTTGCTTTTCTTTACTCTCTTGGGCCTCTGTGTGTATCTTTAATCTGAGGACTCACTTTTAATTCTGGAAATCTTTTGCCACAATTTTCTTTGAATGCTGATTCCATTAGAAATAATTTGGATGTTCTTCTATCATTGCTATATTAATTTTCCCTTCATATTTTGCATATTTTTATTTCTCTGTGATATATTCTAGGGTGATTTCCAATTCACCCTTTTCTTCAATATCTAATCTGCTATTCAACCCATCCAGTGAATTTTTCATTACAATGACATTTTTCGTTATCTAAAATTTCATTTTGACTCTTCTAAATCGACTTTTTCTTTTCTCATGATATTCTGTTCTTGCCTATGGAGTCTATTTCTTCATCACCTTGAGCAATTTAAGAACCTTGATTTTAAAGTCTTTTTCAGAGAATTCAAGCATGAATCTTGACATTTTTTATATCAGCTGACTCTTCTGGCTGTTTATTTCTTCATGTCTTCTGCAGTTTTTATAGTTGAGCACATCTTTTCTGGGAGAGTTTCTGTAGGAATTCCACAAACCAAGGGTTACGGACTGTAAAGCAGTTTTGTGTTTCTCTTGCAAGGATAAATTTTTGTATTTCTTGGCTTAGGACTCAATGGTGATGGTAATGTAGATTTGGACCCTATATCTGGTGTTGAGCTCAGTTTGTGATGAAGGATCACAGACAAAGATACAGTATGCCCAAGAAGGAGGACAATGGAGAGGCAACAGAGAAGTGGAAGTAAGTCAGGGAGACCAACACAGGATTTTCAAAAAGGTACAGTGAGAGTCTCAAAGAGCTCAAAAAAAATGGTAGAAGCGAATGTAGATCAGTGGTTGAGTGCCTGCCTCCCATGTATGAGGTCCTGGGTTCAATCCATGGTACCTCCTTAAAAATAAAAGTAATGGTATCTGGGAGACACATGAATGTCTTCAAAAAAGGAGCTGGTCAAAAACCAGAAATTGGATTTCTGGGAAGGTGGAATTGGAATAGGTAGTCAGGGCTCAACTCTCTCACAAAAACAAAGGAAGAAGGACAATAAGCTGTCCGAGGTACCTGCTTTGGGGTTCTGCAGACCAGAAGAGGATTGTGCACCCCCCAGGAGGGCTAGTGACAGAGAGATGAAGAAGCCAAAATGAAAATTTTGAGTTAACCCTCACCCTCACCCTCACCCTCAAGGCAAACAGCATGGATTAAAACAATGGCTCACTGCAGCCACCTGAGGGGGGAACAGACATCTTCCTCTCTGGTAAGAAGGAGGGTGTGGCAGAGGCCAGGGAATGGTTTCTCTTCAGTGAATTTAGCCAGCAGAGCCTGATTTGAATCACAGGCAAGTGGAGGATGAAAGAATCACCTCTGTGGAAAGAGTCACCAATGAGTGCCACCTGCTGGCTGGCTGGGAAACTACAAGGAGAAAAACCGCTTTTAGGTGTCTCGTCTCAATCTCCAGGGAGCAGATCTGCATCCCATTACTAAGTCCCTAGCCCTATTCTGATAACTTAAGTTGGGCAATTTTAAAGACTTAGAATAAGTTGAACAAAAAATCAAAGAGGAGCCGGGAAACAAAATCACTAGGCAAGAGAGAGAGAAATTGCTGGTCATAGTAAATTCACTAATATATACAGATGCTTAGACATCAGCAAAAAATTACAAGCCATACTAAGAAACAGGAAGAGAAGGCCCAAACAAAGGAACAAACCAACAATCCTGACAAGACTCAGGATTTAAGACAGGTAATCAATGATAATGACACAAATCTCCAACTTTATTCAAGGAGTTAAAGGAAAATATGACTAAAGAGATAAAGGATATTAAGAAGACACTGTGTGAACATAAGAACAATTTGAAAGCTTGCAAAGAACAGTAAACAGAGCTTATGGGGATGAAAGACTAATGGATGAGATTAAAACTACATCAGGAGAAGCAGATGTGGCTCAAATGATTGAGCTCCCACCTACCACATGGGAGGCCCATGGTTCAGTTCCCGGTACCGCCTAAAAAAGACAAGCTGGCGTGACCGACAGGTGCGGCAAGCTGACACAACAATATGATGCAACAAGAGAAACAAGAAGAAAAAACATAATGAGAGATACGGCAAAGCAGGGAACGGAGGTGGTTCATGCAATTAGGTGCCTCCCTCCCACATCAGAGGTCCTGGGTTCAGTTCCTGCTGCCTCCTAAAGAAACAACAAAGATGAACAGACACAGCAAGTGCAAACAACGAGAGGGTGGGGAGAAATAAATAAAATGAATTAAAAAAAAAAGGAGTTTGTCTTAAAAATATATATAATAATACATCAGAAGGGGAGTGGATGTGGCTTAAGCAATTGGGCACCCACTTCCTAAATGGGAGATCCTAGGTTTAGTTCCCAGTGCCTCCAAAAGCAGATGAACAGACAACAAGCATACAGACGAGGGAGCCATCGGGGGTGGGGGGAGGATGTTAAAAAAATACATCAGAAGCATGTTAGAGCAGATTTGAATTGATGGAGGACAGAATTAGTGAAATCAAGGACAGAACATCAGAACTTGAAAAGACAGAAGAGAATGGAAAAAATGGAACAAGGTCTCAGGGAATTGAATGACAACGCAAAATGCACAAACATATGTTATAAGTGTCCCAGAAGGGGAAGAGAACAGAAAACGGTCAGAAAGAATATTTAAAGAAATAATGACCAAAAACTTCCCAAACTTTATGAAAGACATAAATACCAATATCCAAGAACAATGCACCCCAAACAGAATAATTCCAAATAGATCTACTGCGAGACACCTACTATTCACAATGACAAATACCAGTGATAAAGAGAGGATTCTGATAGCACCAAGAGAAAAGCAATTCATCAGATTCAGATACAAGGGAACCTCAGTAAGACTAAGTGCTGGGAAATGGATGTGGCTCAAGTGATTGGGCTCCCATCTACCATACAAGAGGTCCAGGGTTCAATTCCCGGGGCGTTCTGGTGAAAGGCAAGCTGGCTCACGCAGGGAGCTGGCCTGTACAGGAGTGCTGGCCTGCACAGGAGTGCTGTGGCAGCAAGATGATGCAACAAAAAGAGACACAGGGGAGAGACAATAAGAGACGCAGCAGACCAGGGAGCTGAGGTGGCGCAAGAGATTGAGCGCCTCTCTCCCACTCTGGAAGGTCCCAGGATCGGTTCCCTGTGCCGCCTAAAGAGAAGACAAGCAGACACAGAAGAACACACAAGAGAGCAGACAGCAAACGCAAAATAAAACAAAAAAAAGGACTAAGTGCTGATCTCTCATCAGAAACCATGGAAGTGAGAAGACAGTGGTATGATGTATTTAAGATACTTAAAAGAAAAACTGCCAGCCAAGAATTCTTTATCTAGCAAACCTATCTCTCAAAAAACTGAGGGTAAGTTTAAAATCTTCAAAGACAAAAATTGAGAGTATGTTACCAAAAGACCAGCTTTACAATAGCTTCTAAAGGGAATGCTACAGCCTGAAAGGAAAAAACAAGGGCAAGGGATGAGAGAAGAGTTCAGAAATAAAATTATTAATAAGGGTAATTTAAAGGGTAAAAAGACAGACAATATTATGATATCACAAAGGAAAGTCAAAGGATAAAATGGAAGAAGTAATGCCTTTACAGTAGTAACACTGAACATTAATGGTTTGAATTCCCCAATCAAAAGACATACAAGGACAGAATGAATAAAGAAAAATGAGTCATCTATATGCTCTTGTAGCAGTTTGATATCATTTATGAATTCCAAAAAAGAGATGATTTTGTTTGTAAAGTGGTCTGTTCCTCTGGACGTGATACACTTTGATTGTATTAGATTCAGCTAAGATGTCTTTGATTAAATTATGTTAAGATTAGGGCTTTGATTAGGGTATGCAGGAATGAGTTCCTACCCCATTGGTGAGCTGATAAAACAGACTCTCACATGGAAGTAGATACACTGGAGAAGAAAAAAAGAATAGAGATAGCTCATTAGACATGGCACAGGCCCAAAAAGAGAGATGAGCCTGATAGTCTGCAGCTGAAGAAAACAGAACAGCTAAACCCAGAAAGAAACGAGCCCTGGGGAGAGAGGTGAGACTTATGCCAGCCTACAGCTGAGATTAGAAGAAGCTGGGACCACGGAGCCTTTAAGAGGAAGAAGGAAGGTTGAACTGTCTCAGACATTGCCCGCCATCTTGCTTCAACATGTGGCAAATATCTTTAGGTGAGAAAGTACCTCTTATGGTACCCTGAGTTAGACTCTTTAAGACTGTAAGCTCTACCCCAAATAAATACCCTTTATAAAAGCCAACAGATTTCTGGGATTTTGCATCAGCTGACTAATCCTGCTGTCTACAAGAAACTCACCTCAGACATAAGGACAAAACCAGGTTGAAAGTGAATGTTTGGAAAAAGATATTCCACACAATAGTAATAAAAAAAAAAAAAATCTGGAGTAGTGGTACTAATATTGGACAAAATAGATTTTAAATTCAAAACTGTTATAAAAGATGAAGGCAGTCATTATATATTAATAAAAGGGGTAACTCCCTAAGAAAAAATAACTATAATAAATGTTTATGCACCTAACCTGGGTGCTACAAGATATATGATGCACACACAGGCAAAACTAATGGGAGAAATAGACGTCTAAGCAGTAATAGCTGGAGACTTCAATACACCACTCTCAGCACTGGATAGAACATCTAGACATAGGATAAATAAGGAAACAGAGAACTTGAATGATATGATAAATGAACTACACCTAAAATTTATTGAACATCAGACCCCAAAATAGCAGGATATACTTTCTTGTCCTTCTCATAGATACATGAAAATGAGAACACAGAATATTAAAACCTATGTGATAGAGAAATGGCACTGCTGAGAGGGAAATTTATAGCCCTCAATGCTTACATTAAAAAGAAGAAAGAACTAAAATTGACGATCTAACTGCACTCTTGGAGGAACTAGAGAAAGAACAGCAAACTAATCCCAAACCAAGCTGAAGGAAAGAAATAGTAAAGATCAGAGCAGAAATAAATGAATTTTAGATTAAAAAAAAAAAAAACAATAGAATCAACAAAATCAAAAGTTGTTTCTTTGAGAAGATCAACAAAATTGACAAACCCTTAGTTGCACTGACAAAAAAAAAAAGGAGATGCAAATAAATAAAATCAGAAATGAGAGGGGGGACATTACCATTGACCCCACAGAAATAACAGAGATCATTAAGAGGATACTATGGACAACTGTATGCCAACAAATTAAACAAAATGGGAAAATTCCTAGAAACTCATGAACAACTAACACAGACCCTAGACGAAATAAAAGACCTCAACAAACCAATCACAAGTAAAAAGACTGAAATAGTCATCAAAAATGTCCCAAAGATGAAAAGCCCAGGGACCATATGGCTTCACCGGTGGATTCTACCAATCATTCAAAAATCATCTAATATCAATCTTGCTCAAGCTCTTCCAAAAAAAAAAAAAAAAAACGAACAGGGAGGAATGCTAACAAACTCATTCTATGAAGCCAACATCACCCTAATACCAAAACCAGATAAAGATACTACAAAAAAAGAAAATCACAGACCAATTTCTCTAATGAATACAGATGCAAAAATCCTCAACAAAATACTTACAAACCAAATCCAAAAGCACACTAAAAAAATTATACACCACAGCCAAGTGGTTTTTTGTTTTGTTTTAAATCAAATGGGTTTTATCCCAGGTATGCAAGGGTGGTTCAACACAAGAAAATCAATTAGTGTAATAAACCACATGAATAAATTGAAGAAGAAAACTCACATGATCCTCTCAATTGACACAGAAAAGGCATTTGACAAAATACAGTATCTCTTGGTAAAACACTCCAAAAGACAGAAATAGAAGGAAGCTTCTGCAACATGGAAAAGTGCATTTATGAAAAACCCATAGCTAGCATTATACTCAATGGTGAAAGACAAAAAGCTTTCCTGCTGAGATTGGGAACAAGATAAGGATGCCCACTCCACCACTGTTATTCAATATTGTGCTAGAAATTCTAGCTAGAGCAATTAGGCAAGATAAAGAAATAAAAGGCACCCAAATAGGAAAGGAAGAAGTAAAACTTTTGCTATTTCGTGATGATACGATCTTATATCTAGAAAATCCTGAAAAATCCACAACAAAGCTACTAGAACTAATAATAAAGTGGTGGAATTCAAGATTAATATACAAAAAATAAGTAGCTTTTCTATACGCTACTAATGAGCAATCTGAGGAGAAAGTTAGATAAAAATTTCATTTATAATAGCAACTGAAAGAATCAAATATTTAGGAATAAACTTAATCAAGGATATAAAATAGATATATACATAAAACTAAGAAACATTGCTAAAAGAAACCAAAGAACTAAATAAATGGAAAGACATTCTGTTTTTATGCATTGAAAGACTAAATATCATTAAGATGTCAAGTTACCCACACTGATTTACAAATTCAATGCAATCCCAATAAAAATCCCAACAGCCTTATTTGCAGAAATGAAAAAGCCAACTGTCAAATTTATTTGGAAGGGTAAGGGGCCTTGAATAGTCAAAAATGTCTTTAAAAAAAAAAGAATGAAGTTAGAGGACTCTCATTTCCTCACATTAAAGCATACTACTTAGCTATAGTGTAAAAAACAGCATGGTACTGGCATAAAGAAGACATATTCATCAATGGAGCTGAGTGAAGAACTCAGAAATAGACCCTCACATCTATGGCCAAGTGATTTTTTGAGAAGCCTGTCAAGCCCACCCAGCTGGGCCAGAACAGTCTATTCAACAAATGGTGCTGGGAGGACTGGATATCCATATCCAAAAGAAAAAAAGAGGACCCCTGTCTCACACTTTACACAAAAATTTATTCAAAATGGATCACGGACCTAAATATAAAAGCTACAACCATAAAACTCCTAGAAGAAAATCTAAGGAAATATCTTCAAGATCTTGTGGCAGGCAGTAGCTTCTTGAACCTTATACCCAGCGAAAGAAAAAACAGATATATGGAACCTCCTCAAAATTAAACACTTTGTTTTTAAAGAAACTTGGTCAAGAAAGTAAAAATGCAGCTGTATTAGTCAGGGTTCTCTAGGGAAACAGAATCAACAGGAAATATCTGTAAATAGTACGAGATTTTATAAGAGCCTCTCATGTGACCACAGGGATGCACAAGTCCAGATTCCACAGGCAGGCCGCAAACCAGGGGCTCTGATGAAAGTCCAATGAAGGTCCTTGATAAGTTTCCAGGAGACGCTGGCTGTCCAAAGATGAGATGGGAAGTTCTCTCTAAATGCTGAAATCACTTCCCCTTTTGAGGTATTCAACTGATTGGATAAAAGCGTCACTCATTGCTGATGGCAATCTCCTTGGTTGATGCAGATGTAATCAGCCATCTATGCAGTAAACTCACCGATGACTAAAGCCCATAAATGTCCTTTTATTACCAGCCCAGTGCTTGCTTGACCAAATAACTGGTCACAATTACCTGGCCGAGTTGACACATTAGCCTAACCATCACAGCAGCCGACTCAATGGGAGAAAATATTTGGAAACCACATATCCAACAAGGGTTTGACATCCATATTATATAAAGAGACCATACAACTCAATAATAAAAAGACAAGCAACCCAATTAAAAAATGGGCAAAAGTCTTGAATAGATATTTCTCCAAAGAGGAAATAGACAAATGGCTAAAAAGCACATGAAAAAATGTTCAACATCACTAGCCATTAGGGAAATGCAGATCAAAACTGCAATGAGATACCATTTCACACCTTATAAAATGGCCACAATAAAACAAACAAACAAACAAACAAAAAACCCAGAAAACTACAAATGCTGGAGAGGATGTGGAGAAACAAGAACACCCCTTCACTGTTGGTGGGAATGTAGAACGGTGCAGACTCTGGAAGACAGTTTGGCAATACCTCAAAAAGTTGACTATAGAACTGCTGTATGATTTAGCAATCCCATTACTAGGAATATATTCAGAAGAACTGAAAGCAAGGACACAAACTTTTAAAAATTTTTGTACATTTAATAATTGAAAATATAAACAATTTTTTAAAAACATACATTTCTGGGAAGCGGATGTGGCTCAATTGATAGGGCTCCCGTTTACCATATGGGAGGCCCCGGGTTCGCTTCCCGGGCGCTCCTTGTGAAGGCAAGCCAGCCCGTGCGGCGCGGTGAGCTGACGCAGCAAGACGACACAACAAAGGGAGACAAGTAGACACAGAAAAACGCACAGCAAATGGACACAGCGAGCACAAGCAGCAAGGGGGGGTGGTGGTGTAAATAAATAAATAAATAAATAAAATCTTAAAAAACAAAATAAAAACATACATTTCTCAATTAAATGTTCTGGATATATATAATTTTTTTTTTAATCATACAGTATGTTACACAATATATTTGGTTCATAGCAATGCATTCATACAGTATTTGTCCTTTTGTGTCTGGCTTACTTTGCTCAACATAATGTCCTCCAAGTCCATCCATGTTGTCATAGCTGACTTCATTTCTTCTTCCAGCTGCATAATATTCCATCATGTGACTACACCACAATTTGTTTATCTATTCATCCATTGATGGACACCTGGGTTGTTTATAAATTTTTGGCAATTGTGAATAGTGTGGCTATGAACATCGCTGTGCAGATGTCTGTTCATGTCACTACTCTTAGTTCTTCTGGGTATATACCAATAGTGGTATTGCAGGGTGACGTGGCAAATCTATATTCAGCTACTTTAGGAACTGCCAAACAGTCCTCCACAGTGGCTGTACCATTCTGCATTCCCACCAACAGTGAAGAATTGTTCCTGTCTCTCCACAGCCTCTCCAACACATGAAGTTCACTGTCTTTTTGATAGTGGCCATTCTAATAGGTGTGAAATGATACCCCATTGTAGTTTTGATTTGCATTTCCCTAATCATTAGTGATGTTGAGGATTTCTTCACATATTTTTTTTGCCATTTGTATTTCTTCTTTGGACAAATGCCTATTCAAATCTTTTGCCCATTTTTTAATTGGGTCGTTTGTCTTTTTATTGTTGAGTTATAACATCTCTTCATATATCCTGGATATTAAACCCTTATCTGACATGTGATTTCCAAATATTTTCTCCCATTGAGTTGGCTGCCTTTTCACCCTTTGACAAAGTCCTGTGAGGTGCAAAAGTGTTTAATTTTGAAGAGGTCCCATTTATCTATTTTTTCTTTTGTTGCACGTGCTTTGGGTGTAAGGTCCAAGAAACCACCACCTACTACAAGGTCTTGAAGATGTTTCCCTACATTTTCTTCTAGTAGTTTTATGGTCCTGGCTTTTATATTTAGATCTTTGATCCATTTTGAGTTGATTCTTGTATAGGGGGTGAGATAGGGGTCCTCTTTCATTCTTTGGATTATAGATATCCAGTTTTCCCAACACCATTTGTTGAAGAGACTGTTTTTTCCCATTAGCATGGGCTTGTTGGTTTGTCAAAAACCAGTTGACTGGGGAAGCGGCTGTGGCTCAATCAGTAGGGCTCCCGTTTGCCCTATGGGAGGCCCAGGGTTCGGTTCCCGGGGCCTCATGGTGGGGGCGGGCCCGCCAACACAGCATGGTTGGCTGACCCGGCGAGCACGGGCGGCAAGGGGGGGATGGATGAATAAATAAATAAAATCTTTAAAAAAAAAAACCAGTTGACCGTATAGGTGAGGGTATATTTCTGGGTTCTCAATTCTATTCCACTGATCAATGTGTGCATCTTTATGCCAATACCATGCTGTTTTGACCACTGTAGCTTTGTAATGTTTCAAGGTCAGGAAGTGAAATTCCTCCCATGCCGTTCTTCTTTTTTAGAATGCTTTTGGCTATTTGGGTGCACTTTCCCTTCCAAATGAATTTAGTAATTGCCTTTTCTAATTCTGTAAAGTAGGCTGTTGGAATTTTGATTGGTATTACACTGAATTTATAAATCAGATGAACTGACATTTGCACACCAATATTCATAGCAGTATTAATTCACAATTGCTAAAATATGGAACCAGCCCAAGTGTCCATCAACCGATAAATGGATAAACAAAATGTAGTATATAAACACCATGGAATACTAATCAGCTCTAAGAAATGAAATCAGGATGCATATGACAACATGGATGAACCTTGAGTAAAATAAGCCAGACACAAAAGGACAAATATTTTATGATCTCACTATTACGAACTAAATACGATGAGTAAACTCACAGAGGTAAACTCTAGAGTGTAAGTTACTAGGAAATAGAATATATTATGGGTTGAGAATGGGAGTTGATGCTCAATATACGAAGAATTTTTAATAAGGTTTATTGTAAAATTATGCATATGAACAGAGTTAATGGTAACACATTATAGTGAGTATAACTAACATTGCTGATTTATAAACGAGATTGTTGCTGAAACGGGTACACTGTGGACAGAAATCTCAATTGAAAGGAAACTACAGAATAATCTAGGATTTGGGTAGTGGATGAAGATTGTGGTTAATAGTATCAATGTAAGAATGTTCTTTTATAAAGTGTTAAGAATTTGGTGATAAACAGGAAAATTACAACAAATGTAACTTATGGACAATAGTTAACAGTAATAAACTATTTTTTTTTTTTAAAGTTTTCCCTAAGACTATGTGTACATGGACAATAAGCTTTCTTTAAAAAAAATTTTTTTTTTTAAATGCCAGGAAGTATAACAAAAGACATCATCTAAATTCCAATAAATCATATCCTCTGTGTTTTATTCAAGCCTAATATTCAGATCCACATAAAATATTGTGACTCCTCAGTTTATTCCGAAAACATTTTCATCTCGTTAACCCTAATAATACACGCATTCTGATTCTGTTAGTGGCTTGACAAAAGCATAAACCTTTGCATTTAAAGTAGTTTGGGATGACATATCTCAATTTCAAATGTAATCAGTTTCTCCTTTCTGGCATTTCAGAATTTTCATATTTTCTTTTATTTGCTTAGCAGAAATTTGGAAATGCTTGCAAATGCACAAGTATTCACAATATACATAATGAACTCTACATCTGAGGTACCACATTACAAACACTTTGTAATATAATCTTGATATTTCTCCTTCTCAATTTCACATCACCATTCAGAAGAATTTCCTTTTTTTAGATGACCCACAGAGGATCCGGGATTACGTAGAATGGAGGAAACATCAGAGAAAGTTATCAAGAAATCAGTCGATTTCACATAATTGGAATAGAGGTAGGAAGCCTGGATCAGACGAGGAAGGAGGAGGTCCCTTTGTAAACGTAGAGCTTTACCTTGAAAGCTCTGCGAGGCTGCTGTGAGACAACCAGGTATGTGTATTACTATTACAGTTGTCACACAGGAAATAAAGTCTGTGTGGGATGGTTATAGCAAAATAAAGGGCAAAAAATGTTTAAAGACAAAAAAACCCACAAAACCCTGAAATTATCTTAATGCTATTTCTCATCTTTGCTCCTAACTTTGCTTTAGTGGCTCCGAGTAAAGTCTGAATTCCTCAAGCAAAGCCCTTCATAATCTTGTCTCTGCCCTCCTCTACAGCCTCCTCTCAATGTCTGCTCCCTTCCACTTCATAACTGAGCCACAGAGAACATTCCTCCTAGAGGAACAACCTCCCAAGTATGGCATCCATGTACTATTTCCTACGTCTAGAACGCTGCCCCCCTCTCTCCTGCATCTTTTAGGCCCCAGATTAAAGTTTGCTTCCTCCAGGAAGCCTCCTGCTACCTGCACAGAATGACTGGGCGAGATACTCCTTTTCTGTGCTGCCACTACATGCTGTCTGATCCCTGCAGCACAGCACTGAACCACACCAGGCTCACAGGCACCAGTTTTCCTCCTCCCCCTGGCACTCCCGGGCTAGAAGGTCCTGAGCATAGGACTGCTGTTCCCACTGACCCAACGCCTTACACCTTGCCTGGCGTTTGTGATGCGCAGGTATTGAAGAGTTTGGTGATTTTGATCCTCATTTCACTTCGTTATATTAAAATTATAAAATCAATTTACTTCATATTATAAAAATAATTCATGGTCATAATAAAATAATTAAAACAGCTGAGGATCTAGAGTGAGGTCAGTATCCTGGCCACTCCTACTACTCAGCTATACCCAGGCGAAACGCACACTGTTCTGCAGCTTCTCACAGCACACTGACCTATGCAATTCTTTCAAATAACTACATCGTATTCCATTATGTGGAGATACTTTATTACATACACACACAAATGCACGCACATATATTTAACCAACAGATATTTAAATTTTTTATGGGGCTTAATTTATCAACCTTTTCCTTCATAGCTCCTGGGTTTGGTTAGGTTTAGAATGACCACTGCCTCTCAAAGATAATCAATAATATTCACTCATGTTTTCTTCTCATACTTTTATTATTTGATCCTTTTCTAATTTTATTTTGATGTAAGTCGAGAAACAGACATTTTCTGAATGACTAAGTTGTTCCAATACCATTTTCTGAAAATTTCATCTTTTCCCCATTGATTTCCACATACACACCACACATATACCCTGCTCTGTTACAGTAAGGCTTAGCCGTACAGCAAAACTATGTGCACACACAAGACAGAGGGATGAGACCTGGATTTACGATGTGGTTATTTTAGTAACCAGCTCTTTTTCTTCACCTCCCTCCTTACAGTTTCATTAAGCTGAAGACCATGTGGCATGAATGTTTTTCAGGAAACACCTCATTTCAAGTTTAGAGTGGGGAGAGAGCCTTGTGGGCTGAGGCAGTCCTATGGGCCTCTTAAAAGAAAAAACAGGCTTAGGACAGGAAGGGGCAGAGAGAAGAACAAGAACATGGGTAAAGTTGTGGAGTGGGACTGCTGGTGTGGAGGGGCCAGAGAAAAGATCACAGTAGCTGGAGCCAGGGGCTTGTGTAGAGCAGTAGCTGGAGGGAAAGGCTGGGGAGGCAGGGGATGTTGGGTGGTAGGAAGTTTGATCATTATGCCAAGGAGTCTGGATTTTATCCCACGGATAATGGTGAGCCATGAGGTAAAGAAGGGATATGGGTCAGGGTGGGGAGAGGCACACACCCTGTATTTGAGAAAGATGAATCTCGTAGATGTATAGGGTACGTGGGAACAGGGAAGAATGAAGGCAAAGAGGCCAGGCCAATGAGGAAACTCATGACCAAGGGAAGGGTGGTAGTTAAAGATGGGCTGAATGAGCCAGGCGTGGTGCAGGAAGACAGGGCTTGGGGAGTATATGAGGACCAAGGGAGAGGACAGCCAGAGGTAAAGGTGCAGCTCTGGCTGAGAAACAGGAAAGTCAATTGGAAGCTTATGGGTGGCTGGGAGGAGTGTTTGGTTTTAAACAAGTGTAACAGGATGTTAAAATGGAACTATACCCAGATAGCTTCTAATAAGGGCTAAGATAACAGGTGCCAAATACTTTACAAAGTGACACACACACTAGGCTGCAATTGGGTCCCTTGCCCAATTAAGGGTTGTGAAAGGGTTAAAGTTGGAGTGGTCTAGGAGTACAAAGAGAGGATTCTTTAGGGGTGAGCTCTCCACCCCTCCCTCTCACTTCAAGAGTGGCAAGAAGGGCTTCCAGGAGATGACTTAGAAAGCTTGGTGTGTATGCCCTGCAGCTTGGGGAATACAGTGCATTCTTGTCCTATGCTTGCCTGAGAAATATAAAGGGCAAAAGGCCAAGCAAGGGCTGCAGTTAGGGAAGTGACTAAACTCCCGACTCTAGGTGTAAAGAGCATGTTTCCTGGACCGGGTGCTACATGGCCAGCATGTGGTTAAAGAGGTGAGGTGTACACCACTGAAAATTCAAGAAGGAATTCTAAAGCTGGAGGGGGAGGTGCCTTTTCCCTCTTGACATCAAGAAAATTGCAGGTGAAAGGCTCCAGCTGTGGGGCAGGAGTTTATAAATAACCTTTGAAATGAAAGTTCCTATCAGACAAAGGATCAGTCATGGTCAAGGGAAACCAATGTCAGATTGGTGCCAGTCAGTAACCCCTTTCCTAAGCGCCGCCCCCCCCCCCGCAACCCCAACTTCAGAGAAGGCAGCCTAACCAGCAGGGCAGGAGGAATTGAGAAAACAGAGAAGCCAGCCACACATACCCCTGTTTTCCACTTCAGGCTGCACAACAAAAAGGGAGAGGAGAAGTTGAACTTTCGGTTGACAGTTTTTGAGAATTATTCTGAGTTATACACTATCAATTACTGCACTAGGGAAGACCAGAAGGATTTTTATCTGAGAGTATCTAGAAGTCACAGAGCCTCCCCTAAATTTCACCCAAAGTATAGGGAAGAATTAGTTCCTCCAGAACAGGCTGGAGGGGGAAAGCAAAGAGACAAAGCTGTTTTCTGATTTCACTCCACAAATTCCTCATTTAATGTATTGTTATGCAGTTAAGGCTACAGTGATGATGGGCTGTCACAGAAGAGCCAAGGTGTGGCATCCTCCATCTTCCAGGGATGTTCAAGGCACAGCGCCCCCCCCCCCCCGGGAGGGGACAATGCTGACACAGGTCATGGCTGAGAATACCATCAGGGCCAGACTGCAAGGGTGCACCTTTCATGTGGAAGTGCCAAGGGGTTCAAGGGCTGTGGGACCTCCAGGCCTGTCTCTGGAGCACTTGATTGGTGAGCGTGTGGACAGGTCCACAAAGAGCTGAGTGGACACCAGAGAAGCCCAGAGTGCAGGAAGGATCCTGGAGTTCGCCTTTCAATACCTCTTCTCACCAAGAGTTTGTTTAGACACTGAGCAGCCAAGCAGGTGGTCCCATTGGACCTTAGTCTAGGCCAGAGGCACAAAATGGGCTCCTGGATGTCCAATGGCTCCGCGTGGCCTGCTAGGAGACTGAGGATGTGGGCCCAAGTCCCAGCTGAAGGTGATCTGCCTGTGGGGTCCTCTAGCTCTCCCGGTCAACCTGGCCAGCCTTGGCTGCCTCTATCTCTTTATCCTTTGCCGTGGCAAACACAACTAACAGAATCTGCTAGCAAGTTCCTGGAGATTACAGATATATATAAACTTGAGTTTAACCAGAAATAATTAATTCTATGGGATGATCCCTTTGTAAATCAAATAACTACTCCCTCAATAAAAAAAAAAAAAAAGTATTTTCCTATATCAGATTTGCTTATAAGTAGAACACACTCATACACAAAATTCATTTTCAACACAAATTAGCAAAGTCACAATATGTACATTAAAGCCAGTGCCAATTCCAATATGCTTACCTCATTTCTAGATTCAGTGGTCTTTTCTGCTTCCCAGTCGGATTTAGCTGCTATTTTATTTTCATCTTCACTGTTCTGTTGTGGTGATGCTTCCTTCTGGGCGGACACCCTTAGCTCATTTCCCTCATTCTGGGATCTGTAATCCACAACTTCACAACTCTCTCTTAGTACCTCAATCTCCTATAAAAATACAGGAAAAATGTACTAAGTAGAAATCTGTATTTCATCAAATAAATCAAACTGTCTTTACTGTGCAGTGATCATGAAAACCCATAAGTCAAAAGCTAAGACTGGCATTTTACTATCCGTACCAAAGAAACATCTAATTGTGAAACAAACGTCAGCTTTGTATCCAGCCCCTCTTAAGTACTCTCTCTGAGATAAACCATTTAAATCTGCATAATTCAAACTAAATTATATGCATCTATAAAGCATCTGCATTTAAAATGCTTGCAAATTGGATTAGAGTTAGAAACCAATGTTGCCAGCAGGCAGTTTTTATTTAATTTTCTGTTGAAAATAGATCAAACAGCTAAGTTGGAAGGAAAACTAGTTAGAGTTGACTTCTACTTTCCATACATCTGTATTGTTTGAATACTTTACAATGAACATGTATTACTTTTACAATGATGAAAAAGATAAATGTTCTATTTCGAAAAAATAAAGTTAACAACAAAGCTTAAATGATCATTTCTTCCAAGATGCTTATATGCTCAGATGAATTCTTCCACCTTTATACAGAACGGATTATACATTCTTCTCAAGTGCTTATGGATCTTGTAGATCCATGAGTAGACCACATGTTGGGTCACAAAGCAGGTCTCAATAAATATAAAAAGACTGATTATACAAATCACTTTCTCAGATCATAATGGAAGGAAGCTGGAAATCAATAATAGATGGGAAAAGGGAAATTTTGCAAATGTGTAGAGGCTAAACAACACACTCCCAAACGATCAGTGAATCAAAGAAGAAACTTAAGAGAAATTAGTACATACATTGAGACGGATGAAAATGAGAACACAACTTATCAAAACTTATGGGATACAGCAATGGCAGTGATGAGAAGGAAATTTATAGCCCTAAATTCCTATATTAAAAAAGAAAGGGCTAAAATAAAATACCTAACTGAACAACTGGAGAAACTAGAAAAACAGCAACAAACCAATCCCAAAGCAAACAGAAGGAAAGAAATAATAAAGATTAGAGCAGAAATAAATGAAATTGAGAACCAAAAAACAAACAAACTAGATAAAATCAACAAAACCAAAAGCTGGTTCTTTTAGAAGACCCATAAAATTGACAAACTCTTGTCTAGACTAACAAAGAAAAAAAGTGAGAAGATGCAAATAAATACAATCAGAAATGAAAGGGGAAAAGTTACAGAAATAAAAAGGATCATAAGAGGATACTATGAAAAACTGTATGCCAACAAACTAGACAACCTAGATGAAATGGACAAATTCCTAAACGCACAAACAACCTAACTGATGCTACAAGAAATATAAGGACTTAACAAACCAATCACATTTTAAGAGATTGAAACAGTCATCAAAAATCTCCCAGCAAAGAAAAGACAGGACCAGATAGGTAGCTTTACAGGTGAATTCTACCAAGCATTTTGAGAAGAATTCAAAGAATTATACACCATGTCCACGTGGGATTTTTTTCCTGATATGCAAGGGTGGTTCAACATAAGAAAATCAATCAACATAATACACCACATCAACAAATTGAAGGAAAAAAAAAACACATGATCATCTCAATCGATGCAAAAAAGGCATTCAACAAAATCCAGTATCCTTTCTTGATAAAAACACTTTGAAAGATAGGAATAGAAGGAAAATTCCACAATATGATAAAGGGCATATATGAAAAACCCACAGCCAACATCATATTCAATGGGGAAAGGTTTAAAGCTTTCCTTCTAAGATCAGAAACAAGACAAGGATGCCCACTGCCACCACTGTTATTCAACATTGTACTAGAAGTTCTAGCTAGATCAATTAGACAAGAAAAATAAAATAAAATAAAATAAAATAAAAGGCATCCAAATAGGAAAAGAAGAAGTAAAACTCACTATTAATAGTTGACATGATTCTTTATTTAGAAAATTTTGGGGAAAGGATGTGGCTCAAGTAGTTGAATGCCTGCCTCCCATACAAGAGGTCCCGGGTTCGGTTCCCAGTGCCTTCTAAAGAAGACAAACAATGAGCAGACAGCAAGAAAAAACGAGCAGACAACAAGCAAAAACAAAACAAGCAGGGAGCAGTTGTGGCTCAAGCAGTTGAGAGCCTGCCTCCCACATGGGAGGTTCCAGGTTCAGTTCCAGTGCCTCCTAAAGAAAAAACATACAATGGACAAAAACAACAACAAAACAAACAAGCAGACAAAGAACACAAACAATGGAGCCATCTCAGGGGGAATAAAGATTAAACTAGCCTCATAAAAAAACTTAAAAATTTTTAAATTAAAAAAAAAAAAAGGAAAATTCTGAAATGTCTAAGTCAAAGTACTTGAGCTAATGGAACAAGTTCAGTAAAGTGAAAGGATAAAAGATCAATATGCAAAAGTCAGTAGTGTTCTGTACACTAGTACTGAACAATCTGAGGAGGAAATCGGGGGAAAAAATCCACTTACAAGAGCAAGAAAAAGTCTCAAATACCTAGGAATCTATTTGAACAAAGATGTACAGGACCTATATTCAGAAAACTACAAAATTAAACTAAAAGAAATAAAAGAAGACCTAAACAAATGGAAAGACATTCTGTGTTCATGGATTGGAAACTAAATATTGTGAAGATGTCGTCAATCCTACCCAAACTGATTTACAGACTTAATGCAATACCAATCAAAATTCAAACAGCCTACTTTACAGAAATAGAAAAGGCAATTATCAAATTTATTTGGAAGGGAAAGTGCACCCAAATAGCCAAAAGCATCCTAAAAAAGTAGAGCAATATAGGACTCACTGCCTGACCTTGAAACATATTCCAAAGCTACAGTGTTTATTTACAAATAAACATCATGTTATTGACATAAAGATAGACACACTAATCAGTGGAATAAAATTAAAAGTCCAGAAATAAACCCTCACCTCTATGGCTAACTGGTTTTTGACAAGCCTATCAAGTCCTTGTTAACTGGACAAAACAGTCTCTTCAACAAATGGTGCTGGGAGAACTGGTTATCCACAACCAAAAGAACTGAAAAGTAGATCCCAATCTTACTCCCTATACAAGAATCAACTCAAAATAGACCAAAGACCTAAATAAAAAAGCCAGGATCATAAAACTACTAGAAGAAAATATAGGGAAACATCTTCAAGATCTTGTAGTAGGCGGTCGTTTCTTGGATCTTACACCCAAAGCACATGCAAAAGAAAAAATAAATAAATGGGACCTCCTCAAAATTAAACACTTGCAACTCAAATGATTTGTCAAAAGGGTGAAAAGGCAGCCAACTCAATGGAAGAAAATATTTGGAAATATTTTTTGAAATATTTGGAAAAATATTTGGAAATCTCACATCTGATATGGGTTAAATATCCATGATATATAAAGAGATATTACAACTCAACAATAAAAAGACAAACAACCTAATTGGGCAAAAGACTTGAACAGACATTTGTCCAAAGAAAAAATACAAAGGGCAAAAAAATACACAAAAAAATGTTAACCATCACTATCGATTAGGGATATGCAAATCAAACCTACAATGAGATATCATTTCCTACCTATCAGAATGGCCACTATTAAAAAGACAGAGAACTACAAGTGTTGGAGAGGATGTGGAGAGATAGGAACACTTCTTCACTGTTGGTGGGAATGCAGAATGGTACAACCACTATGGAGGACTGTTTGGCAGTTCCTAAAGAAGTTGAATATAGACTTGCCATGTGACCCTGCAATACCACTACTGAGTATATATCCAGAAGAACTGAGAGCAGTGACAAAAACAGACATCGGCACACTGATGTTCATAGCAACATTATTCACCATTGCCAAAAGTTGGAAACAACCCAGGTGTCCATCAACAGATGAATGGATGAACAAACTGTGGTCTATTCACACGATGGAATATTATGCAGCTGTAAGAAGAAATGAATTCATAAAGCATATGACAACATGGATGAACCTGGAGGACGTTATGTTGAGTAAAGCAAGCCAGACACAAAAGGACAAATACTGTATGAATGCGTTACTGTGAACCAAATATATTGTGTAACATATTGTTTGATTAAAAAAAAAAATTTATATGTATCCATTACAATTAATTGAGAAATGTATATATTTATTTATTCATCTGTGTTTACTTTTTAGTTTTTATTGTTTATATTTTCAATTTTTAAAGGTACAAAATAAAGTTAAAAAAAAAAAAACAAGAGAAGTACACAGTCTGAGGAATGAACCATGGGCAAACTGCAGGGTGAGTTACTAAAGAGCCCAGGCCTGACCTTTGTAGTCTTTCCTCCTCCCCCTTCATAATGTGGAGGGTGGGGTCCCAGCTATTTGCTGTTCTGATTGGCTGCCCTACTTGTCAGTTCTCAGGGGCCAATGGTGAGGCCTTTTGAGGGCATCCAGGGCTTTCTCTCTCCTTACAAATAAGATTCTCATGGCCAGGGTCTCATGAGATACCTCAGGGGGTTTCTGGGTCGGGTCTCATGGCCATGATGTTGTCTGCTGGCCTCACCTTCCCCTTTCACTTATTAACCTGCCTCAATAATGGTAAATAAAAAATGATGATACCTAAACTGACTTATTTGCATGGTCTTTGTCTAAGGAAATACCCATAAATCTGTGGAATTTTCTGCCTTAGGAGTGTCTTTTGTTATTCATGCTGGAACCCAGACCACACCTTACAGTTTATGCTAAATAGATGACTCAGGGTGGGGCCAGCCACACCCGGGCTGAGTGCAGGGACTGGCCAGGCTAGAAAGACTAACCATAGGATTAGAGGGCTGGGGCTTTGAGACACTTTTTTTTTTTTTTTTTAAAGGAGATACTGGGGATTGAACCAGGGACCTTGTACATGAGAAACAGGTGCTCAACCACTGAGCTACACCGGCTCCCCGAGACACTTGTGTATTTTAATTTCTGTGAACTGTTTGTTCATGACCTTTGCCCATTTTTCTATTAGGGTGTTGATTTTTTTTTTCTTATTGATTGATAATAGGGTAAGATCATTTTACTCACTCCTCCCATCCAATCTCCACATAAACGCCTGAATGAGACCAGTCAGGAGGCTACTTGCATTAATGGTGAGAATAGATGGTAATCTGGAAAAAGGTGGCAGGCAGTAAGACATAGGAATGCATGATACAGTTGGGGAAAAAAAATAGACCAGGCTTGCTGATGATCTGGAAATGAGGAACACAGGAAAAGGAATAAATTCTTAAAGATGACTCCCACATTTCTGGTTTGAATAACTTAGTGGCTAGTTGTGAGAAGAACACTTTAAAAGGGGAACATCAAGAGCTCTTCCATTTGGAGTATGTTAAATTTGAGATGTGAAAAGTCAATTACACCCTCTCTTCTCTGCCAGAGTCAGCCGCCGGTGGCTGCTGCGACAACTGCGTCTCCTCACTCTCCTGCATCACCACTGCCTCCATGCCTGCAGGTCTGCTTCTCGGGGACAAGACTTCTAATTTCAAATTTTACCCCCGTGTGCACCATGTATACCTCCTTTCCCAGGCACGG
This sequence comes from Tolypeutes matacus, assembly GCA_026826555.1. Classification (NCBI taxonomy): domain Eukaryota; kingdom Metazoa; phylum Chordata; class Mammalia; order Cingulata; family Chlamyphoridae; genus Tolypeutes; species Tolypeutes matacus. The sequence continues at coordinate 13,891,010 of JAKSZT010053769.1, read as the reverse complement.
CAGAGCTGCACAGCTGGACCAGAACTTGCCAAGAGGAATGTCAAGATGACCATACTTTTCATGGACAGTGTGCAGGACCATCTTGCATGGAGCAAGGATATGGGTATGTACAATGGTGATGTGCCCACAGAAACGCTACCTTTTCCCATCATCAGTGATAGGAATCGGGAACTTGCCATCCTGTAGGGAATGCTGGACCCAGCAGAGAGGACAAAAAAATTCTTGCCTGTGACAGCTCCTGTGGTCCTGATAAGCAACAGAAGCCCTCTATCCAGCTACCACTGGAAGGAACTTTGATGAGATTCTTGAAGTGGTTATCTCTCTCCAGCTGAAGGCAGAAAAGAGGGCTGCTACCACAGTTGATTGGAAGGATGGACACAGTGTGATAGTCCTTCCAACCCTCCTTGAAGACGAAGCCAAAAAACTTTTCCCTAAAAACGTCTTCAACAAAGAGCTGCCATCTGGCAAGAAGTCCTCCTTTAACACTCCCTGGTCTCTCCAGGAAGTTGGTGCTGGAGCTGCCCACTTAGCACAGTGAGCCAGAGGATGCCATCTGCCAATCATGTTTTCCTGCAGCAATTCCATAACAACATCCTAGTGTGATCACAGTCAAGGTCTTTAGGTTTCTATACTACTGGCTTGTTAAATGAAAATGGCATAAAAAATTCTTGGGATTCTTTACTCTGTGCCTTCACCAGCTTTCTATTCTGGTCATATATCTCAGCACTTTGCTGGCTCTCTCTGAAATATATTCTCTATTTAGGACTGGAATCTCATTCCTGGGTTTGTGATCAACAAGTATGGTTGAGAAAGCCTGTTTTGTTCCATCAAAGAATGGCTCAGCTTTGTAGCTGTCCTAACCAAATCCCCTCTTTTCTTAGCTATTTTGGGAAGCAATAGAATTTTACTTTCTCTGTAAATGCCTAAGTATATAACCTAAGAACTTAGAGTAACCCAGACATTCAACATTCAGTGTTTGAATCACAGCTAGGGGGAAAAAACTTATCTGCTCTAAAAGGTGATATACATAAAAGAGCACATCTTGGATAGAGGGGAGAGGATGGCTTAAAATGCCTTATTATAGAACTGTTCTTGCAGTGAGTGGCTATTTTCTGAATTTTGCTTTTTGGGGGGGGATTAGCAAATAAAGTCCTTTCACACTGGTAGAGATGAGAATCAAGTTTAGAGTGAATGTGTGAGCTGGAAATATAAACTGGTGACACATCAACATAAAGGTAAGTTTTTAAAAATCCATGAGAATTGATGAGTATCCCAGCAATAGTGAAGAGAGGAAAAGGGCCTCAGCACTGAATCCGAGAAAATGCAACATTAAGAAGTGCATTGGGAAGCGGCTGTGGCTCAATCAGTGGGGCTCCCGTTTGCCATGTGGGAGGCCCCGGGTTCGGTTCCCGGGGCCTCCTGGTGAGGGCAGGCCCGCCCGCACGGCATGGTTGGCTGGCCCGGCGAGCACAAGCAGCAAGGGGGGGATGGATGAATAAATAAATAAAATCTTTAAAAAAAAAAAAAAAGAAGTGCATTAGTCAGCCAAAGGGGTGCTGGTGCAAAATACCAGAAATCTGTTGGCTTTTATAAAGGGTTTTTATTTGGGGTAGAAGCTTACAGTTACAAGGCCATAAAGCATAAGTTACTTCCCTCACCAAAGTCTATTGCCACATGTTGGAACATGATGGCTGCCAACATCTGCCAAGAGTTCAGGCTTCCTAGGTTCCTCTCTTTCCAGGACTTGTTTCTCTCCAGGCTCTGCTGCTCTGCTCGGTTGTATGCTTACTTCCCAGGGCTCCAGCATTAAAACTCCTGACTCTGTCCTTTGCCTTGTCTTTTATCCATGAGTCCCCACTCACCAATGGGCAGGGACTCAACACCCTCCTGACGTGACCCAATCAAAGCCCTCATCATAATTTAATCAAGTAAAAGCGAAACTTCAGACAGACCAGTTTACAAACATAATCCAATATCTATTTTTGGAATTCATAAACAATATCAAACTGCTACAAGAAGTCACAGGGAAGCAGATGTGGCTCAAGTGATTGGGCTCCCATCTACCAAATGGGAGGTCCTGGTTCCAATTCCTGGGGCCTCCTGGTGAAGGTGAGCTGGCCAGCGCAGGGAGCTGACACAAAAAGATGACGCAACAAAAAAGAGACACAGAGGGAAAAGACAATGAGAGACACAACAGACCAGGGAGCTGAGGTGGCTCAAGGGATTGAGTGCCTCTCTCCCACGTTGGAAGGTCCCAGAATCGATTCCCAGTGTCTCCTAAAGAGAAGACGAGAAGAAAAGACATGCAGAAGAATGCATAGTGAATGGACACAGAGAGCAGAGAGTAAACACAAGTGGCGGGGGGGGGGGGTAAATAATAAATGAAATAAATCTTTTAAAAAAAGAAGTCATGTAGAAAAAAGAAAAAGAACAAAAAAACAAGAGGAAAAAAAAAAAAAAAAGAAGTCATATAGAGGAGGCAGATAATACTCGAACAGTTGAACATCCGCCTCCCACGTGGGAGGTTCTGGGTTTGGTTCCGGTGCCTCCTAAAGAAAACAGACAACGAGCAAACAATGAGCAAACAGACAAGGGAGCCAACTCACGGGAGGAAAAAAAAAAAGTCATGCAGAGGGGAGCAGGTGTAGCTCAGCGGTTGAGCGCCTGCTTTCCGTTGTACAAGGTCTTGGGTTCGATCTCTGGTACCTTCTAATAAACAAAGCAAACAAATGAAAAAACCAACTTTCATTGTGGAGTGGATGTACTCAGTGGTTGAGCACCTACTTCCTATGTACGAGGCGCCCCAGATTCAATCCCCAATACCTCCTAAAAACAAACATACAAAAAGGCATGTAGAGAAGATGGCAAAGCAGACTGAGAACAGGCAGTGTTGGCAAAGCGGGCCAGGGGACAGTAATATCTCAGAATCCAAGAGTGTTTCAAGAAGAAAGGAATGGTTGATTGTGTTGAATACTGCTGGGAGGTTGCACTGGATAAAGAGAAAAGTGTCCACTGGATTTGGCAACAAGGAAGCTGTTGGAGACCTTCAAAAGAGCAATTTTGAGTAGAAGCTAATTGGTATTGTGCTGAAGAATAAATGGGAGTTGACTAACTGGAAACAGTATACAGACAATTCTTTCAAGAATTTTGGTTGGGAAAGTGAGTGGAGAAATGGGTCAGCACAGTGTTTACTTTGTTTTTAAGATGAGAGGTACTAAAGCATGTTTGTAAGGGATGATTCAGGAGAGAGGATAACTGCAAAGCAAGGTCCTTCAGCAGGCAACTTGAGGCAGGACTGGTTTTGAAAGAAGGAATAAAGCAGTTATTTCAAGATAAGGAGTAAAAGGTGGATGCAAGAATACATTTGAGGATTTGAAAGATTGGAAGATCCACCTATTCTAATTTTTGAAGGATGTATTTAAAAAGTAGAAATGGGTATTGAACATTAAAGTGGCTTTAAAACATATTCACAAATCATTTGATCCTCCTGTGTTGAAGAGATAGACAATTCAATTCCCCTCCCCTTAAGGGGTGCTGGACATAGTGACTTGATTTTAACACAGAGAATAGGGTAGGAGTGAGAGTATAGTATGACTTCAGAAACTAGGTGATAAAAAGCCTTGTGGTTTCCTCCGTGTGTACTCTCTTAGATCACTTGCCCTGATGAAAGCCCGCTCTCATGTTGTAAAGACATTCTAAGCAGCCTTAAGGTGAGGTCCTCAAGGCGAGGAACTGAGGTCTCCTGCCAACAGCCATGTGAGTGATTCACCTTGGAAGCAGATCCTTCAGTCCTGATTAAAGCCTTCAGATGACTGCAACCCAGCTAACTTTTTGATTACAACCTTATGAGATCCCCAAAGGAAAATCTCCCAGCTAAGACGCTCCTGAATTTCTGACCCACAGATACTGTGGGATAATATGTTAGTTGTATTAAACCTTTAAGTGTTGGGACAATTTATTATGCAATAGAAAACGAATACCAACATTCAAAAAATGCCTTTTGTGCTGCATTATTTGTATAACTTACTAACATTTTACTTAATATTGTGAATGAATTTTCATAAAAGAGTGGTGGTTTTCTTCAATGTGTTTTTTAGATCTTGGTATCATTGTCATCCTGGCTTTGGGGAAAGAATTGGGAGGCTTTTATGTCACGCCAGAATTCTTCATTCTTGGAAGATCTGAAAGAATTCCCCTTGAATTCTGTTAAAAACCAGGAGTTTTGTTTTTTGTTTTGTTTGAGAAAACTGTTTTGACAACTTTTTCAACTTTTTTCATGGAGTATGCCAAACAGCCCTCCATATATGCTACTCTAACTCACCCTGTCATCAGTACTTGAGTACTCACTTCCCCACGCTCCCATTTACCCAGGGTTTGTTCCTTTCCCAATATTTGCTGATTAAAAGGCTAGAATTGCAGCTCATTAGCAGTCTACCATCTTGGAGTGCACATATGGTAGACAGTAGACTGAGGCAGGGGACAAGATTCTAAATGGAAAGTTTGAGTACTCCTAGAGGTGGAGGTGTTAAAAGCCAAAGGAGTCAGCAGCAGCGATGTCATGGTCAGAGTAGAAATTTGTGCTGTGCTGCCTATTGGTACTTCCTTCTCCTCTTGAGCCACATAGAGAGAGGCAGGAGAGGCAGAAGGCAAGTCAATTCTGTATACAGGACCTGGTTTCCTGAGGGGATACTTTCCAGCTCTAATAATCCATGAGTCTATGAATAAGTGGCCAAGCCAGTACACAGTGATGAAAGAATAACTTTCTCCAGATTAGTATGATGCACATGGCGATGTCCGGACCAGATTCCTTTTATTTTTTTTATTTTTTAATTTTTTTAAAGATTTTATTTATTTATTCATTTATCCCCCCTTGCTGCTTGTGCTCGCTGGGTCAGCTAACCACGCCGTGCCACAGCCCGCTTCCCTAGATTTCTTTTAAAAGAAGGACTTGTGGTCAACTGCTGGGGGCCTTGGGCAGACAGCCTCCAGCTGTGCTGCTTGGAGAATGCCTCAGCTACTGAGATAAAAGGCCACGCCATTCCCAGAGCACCCACAAACCCGCGGCTGACCAGGCCCAGCCATTTTAGCCCACAATCCCTGGGTTTATTAGCCTGCATCACAGCCTGACTTAGTACTTTCCATAGGTGCTCAGCCCAAGGACATAACCTCATTATCCTCAGTCTCAGAATCTGTTTCCCAGAGAATCCAACTTGTGACAGCAATACTATCTTTTCTATGTTTTTATTTGTTGTTTATTTAGAAAATGAAAAAGCCCTACCACATTTCTAATATAATTTGCAGTCTACAAAGCTCCACAAAAGCCTCTTGGCCAGGAGGGCCCAAGTTTTAGAAGATTAAGCAAAAAGGCCCATCCCACTTGCCCTACCCCCACCCCTGCCTGACTTTGGACCTTAGTTTCCCATTTGAGCAATGAGATGATAATATCATCTAACTTATGTGTTAAGGAATTAGTTGAAAAAAAGCACTTTGTAAGCTTTGAGATGCTGTATGTGAATGACTATGCCTTTCTACTACTTTTTGATTCTGAAAAGTTACAACTAAAGATTAAGTGCTAAAAACTCAATCAGAATGTCAAGAGAAAGCGATTGTGATGGTTAGGCTAATATGTCAACTCGGCCAAGTAACTGTGTCCAGGTGTTTGGTCCAGCAAGCACTGGGCTAATTGTAATACAAGAGCATTTATGGACTTCGATCACCAGTGAGTTTACTGCATGGATGGCTGATTACATCTGCATCAGTCAGGGAGACTGCATCAGCAATGGGTGACGCTTTTATCCAATCAGTTGAATGCCTTAAAAGGGGAAGTGATTTCAACATTCAGAGAGAATTTCCCAGCTCGTCTTTGGACAGCCAACTTCTCCCAGAAACTCATCAAGGACCTTTCATTGGACTTTCATCAGAACCCCCGGTTTGCAGCCTGCCTGCAGAACCTGGATTTGTGTATCCCCACGGTTGCGTGAGATACTCTTATAAAATCTCATATTATTGACAGATATCTCCTGTTGATTCTGTTTCCCGAGAGAACCCTGACTGATACAGCAATACCAGACCCTGGTAGCCAGTAATTACCACTGCTTTGCTCTCTTCCTGTTTTTCTCAACTGAATGGTAGGGAGCTGAGATGTAGAGAAGAGAAAATGTGTTTTATAAGTATTGTAGGTACTGAAGGTTTATGGTCCAGGCTCTTCATTTATAGAGTGGGTAAACTTAAACCCATTATTAAATTACTTTTTATTTGTGTGTAGGTGATTTAAAAATCCCTTGTGGAGCAAGCACCCAATAAGGAAAGTTTCCAAGCTTGCAATAGGAAGCCATTGTAAACTTGTGAGCTGGGGTCATAATCATGACTAAAACCCAGTGGCTTGTACAGAACTGGCACCTGCTGTAAAAGTCCAAGTGCCCCCCCCACCCCTGCCTTCTGCTGGGCACCAACCTATCCCAGCCTCTCTAGGATCCAAACTCCTTAGCCAAAACTGGGTTCTCCTGTCTATAAAATCCTGTGGCTTCTAGGTTCTCTCTTATGGGGCTTATCCTATTTTATCCAAAATTATAATTATTTGGGTCTTTTCTCTTCTACTGGGCTCTAAATTTGCAACACGTGCCCTCAAGCCAGTCCCCTCTGCTACCAATGTAAGAAGCAGAGTAGAGGGCCTAGCATGAAGGTTTTCTGAGTCAATGAAGGGAGTAGGAAGGGGGAAGAAAGGAACAACGTTGGGTTTTTCTCGAGAAATTGGTTTCTCTGAAGCCCCTGATAAATGGCAGCAAGGTTTCAAAGTGTACTTTCTAAGTGTACAGTACTTATTATACTGTACTGGGATCTCAATAATGTGAGGGATAGTTTGCCCCTGAAAAAACTCTGTTAACAGTTCAGCAGGCTTAGCTGGGGCCATACATTTATTCATCTGGGGGAGGAAGGTCTGAGACCTGCTTTGACCTTTAGGGCTGGATGAACCTTCAAACAGTGTGGTGCCCAGGAGAAGGATGCCATCAGAGGGAGCAGGGGAAGGCCCAAGAACACTGAGGCCTGTCTCTAGGTTAGGGCAAAACAAGGAACCAGATAAAGAGTGACTGTCCTGTTTGGCCTGGGTGGTTTTTAATAGCATTTTATGTTTATAGCCCACATTTACTGAGCACTTGCTGTGGGCCATATACATTATCTTATTCAAGTTTGCTCAGCAGCCCCCCTGTAAGGTAGGTTGCTGCTGTTATCCTCTTTTACAGAGGAGGAAACTGAGGCACAGAGAGGTTAAGTCACAAAGCCAGTGAGGACTGTTATGGATTGAACTGTGTCCCTTAAAAAGAAGTATTGGAGAACTAACCCCTAGTCCCATCAAGGTAATCCTATTTGGAAAGAGAATCTTTGAAAATATTATTAGTTAAGATGAAGGCAAACTGGATTAGAGTGGACCCTTAATCCAATATGACTGGTGTCCTTATAAGCACAGGAAAGTAGGACACAGCAACAGAGAAAAAAAGAGGCAGAGACTGAGTTATGCTGCCACAAGCCAAGGAACACCACAGATGGCCAGCCATATGCCAGAAGTCAAGAGAGGTATGGGCCGGAGTCTCCCCTTTAAGAGGGAGGACGCCCTTGCGGACACCTTGATTTTGGACTCCTAGCCTCCAGAACGCTGAGACAATAAAATTCTGTTGTTTAGTTTGTTGTACTTTCTTACATACAGCAGCCCTGGCAAACAGTGACAGAACCAGGTTTTTTTGTTTGTTTGTTTGTTTGTTTTTTTAGGTACCGGGCCGGGGATTGAACCCAGGACCTCGTATGTGGGAAGCCGGCACTCAACCACTGAGTCACATCGGCTCCCCTGAGTTGGTTTTCTCGTTTGTTTGCTTGTTGTTTCTTTGTTTTTAAGAAGCACCAGGAACCAAACCCATGACCTCCCATGTGGGAAGCAGGTTCTCAACTGCTTGAGCCACATCTACTCCCAAGAACCAGGATTTGACTGAGGGAATTTTTATTTCATTGCCAGCTCTTAGCTATGGTACCGGGTATTTGTTTGCCTCTCCAGATCCACTGCATCCTTTTCTGTGCCCCAGAAGCCAAGTCCTACAAATCCGGGGCTCTGTGCAAGCTGCCTTCCAGCTGGATTCATCCGTGGGAAGTTTCGTAGATGGGAGATGGGCAAAGGAAGGCTCAGGGCATTTCTTCCCGCTCCCTGGGGCTTTGGCACAGCCCTGTGGGCAACCATACCCCACCGGACTCATGAGGGCTGCACAGTCCCTGCACCCCCCCCCCACAGGTAATCTCTGGGCACCACGCCACCCCACATCTCTGTAAGAGACCTTTCATTCAAGTCTCTTCATTGAAGCCATCTAAGGAGAATTGTTTCCTGCCGGAACCCCAACTGCTACAACCACTACATACACTGGCTTCCCACTTGCTTCGCACTGCGTTACACAGATTAAAGCAGTGGTCGTGGAAAGGGCTGATACCACATAAATAAGCGAAGTCCCCGGCTGTATGAATATGACTTTATCCTGGAAAAACAGCTGGATAAAATGCAAGCTGTGGTTCTTGTTTGGATTGCAATTTGAAGAAACCAACCATGAAAAACCGGATATTTGATGTGATTAAAGAATTAATGTTAATTTTTTTGAGTGTTCATGGTATTGTGGTTATGTTTAAAAGAATCCTTGTGTTGTAGGGATATATACTGAAATATTTGCATAGGGGGGTGGATGTGGCTCAAATGGTTGGGCGTCCGTCTGCCATATGGAGGGACCTGGGTTCGATCCCCAGGACCTCCCGGTAAAATAGAAAAAATAAATAAATAAATAAATAAATAAAATTAAAAAAAAATATATATATATATTTGCATATGTTTTTCTGAGAAAAGGAACAAAGCTGGGCTTTCCTACTTCTTACGCTACTACAAAGAGTTAGTACAAGAATCACAGAAATGATATGTCTGGGATTTGTTTCAAAATAATGGGTGGGGAGTGGGAGTTACAGATGAAACAAATATGGGCCATGAATTGGTCAGTGTTGAAGCTGGATGATAGGGATGGGGGGGGGGCGGGGTTCACTATCCTATTCTCTATTCTCTCCGATTTTAATATATGCTTGAAATTTTCCATAATAAAGTGGGACTTCTAAAGGTCCCTGGGAAAGGGGGAGGCAGCTTAAAAACAACAACAAAGCTGGCAGGCATCCTCCACGTGACTGAAGCTGAATCACAAGAGGCGGGTATTCAATATTGGATATGACTGCCCATCAGGAGAGATCAGGTACAAAAATAACCAACCCGCAGGCCTTGGTTTTAAATGGAGCTGCTTCTCAGGCACAGGTTGAGGGATGCGGGAGCAGCAGAGGTTCATGATTCAAGGCTAAATAAATGCCAGCAGGCAGGATAGGTCAAATGGCCCCCCAGAATGCTGTTTTTATAATTTTTCTGATCATGGAAAATTTCAAACATTCACAAAGTAAACAGGACACAGCATAATACAGTGAACCTCCATACACCCATCACCTAGATTCAACAATTATCCGCATTCTGCCATTCTTGTTTCATCAATACTTCCACCCCTCCTGACTCAATCACTATTTTAGTTTTTAGGTAGGATTTACACACACTGAAACGCATAAATCTTAGCCATACCGATTTTGAGAAATGGAGACACCCTATAACCTATACCCTAACCACAACAAGGAACATTTCCACCTCCCCCCTTCTCTCAAGTACCTTCTGCTCTTTTTTTAAACCTCAGCTTTGTCTTTTCTAGAACTTAAGCACAAGTTTTATACTGCATTTATTTGCAAACTAGTTCTGCATTTATTATTAGGTTTGTTGTTTTTTTTTAAAAAAGATTTATTTATTTACTTTATCCATTTTAAACCACCCCCCTTCCCCATTTGCTGTTTTGTGTCCATTTGCTGGGCAATTCTCTGTGTCTGTTTCCTGCCATCTCTTCTCATCCACCTCCTCCAGTCTTCACCAGGATTCAATCCTGGAGACCTCTGATGTAAAAGAGAGGTGTTCTGCCACCAGTTCCTGGTTTTCAGAGCTTTTGGAGCATCTAGTCTTGTCTCTCCCCTGCGTCTCTCTCTTGTTTTGTCATCATCTTGCTGCATGGCTCCCGGGGCCTGACGGCTCACCGGCACACAGAGCCTGGCAGCCCATGCTCCTTCTATATATATATATTTTTTTAAATTTTACCGGGAGGTCCCAGGGATCGAACCCACGTCCCTCCATATGGCAGACAGACGCCCAACCATTTGAGCCATATCCGCCCCCTATTATTAGGTTTCTGGACAAGCTAGTTCCTCATTCCCCACCCTACCCCCATCTAGTGATGTCCTTTAGAATATGTGAGGAAAGGTCAATAAAAGGAGGTAGAAAAACCTAGCTTCAACTTTAAAACCCTGGTAAGCCAGGGCTCTGGCCCTGGCCCTGCCACCAAAGCATGTAACGGTGGCCCAGTCCTTCAGCTATTCTGGGTCTTAAATTAATAGAAGGATGGATCCTCGGCCAGGTAACCCCTCCACCCAGGAATTGCTGGATACTGGGTGGGAGGAGGAGGAATGCTAACTCAGTGGTCTTCAACATCCCCCCTCCCGCCAAGAATCACCTGAGGACCTGGTAACTTGGAGACTCTCAGGCACCACCAGAGGCTCTGGTTCTGCAACTGGGGTGGGCAATCTGCATTTTAACAAGCACCCCAGGAGAATCTGATGCACTCGGTGGAGAAATTAAAGAAAGGCTAAGAAGCTCTTACTTTGGTGAGCATAAGTCTGCCCAAAGTCTGCTTCTTCAACAAGTCCAGTGCCTCTTTCACATAACAGCTCTTCAAATATTTGAACACATTCCTCCCTTAGTCTGACCATCCCAATTCATTCAACCACTTGCAATGCCATTTCCCCCATTGGGGAGGGAAGGACTCCATTCATACCTAGAGGGCAGGGGTTCCTGGAACAATAAGAGCAAATCATCTGTTGAACTGTGCTAGGCCTTTACCAGAAGGTGTGTTATTTAGCTGTTATTTAATCTTCGCAAGAACTCTGCAAGAAAGTGGTGAATGCTTTCCTCTCATCAATTTGGAAACAGAGGCTCACGGAGGTTGCCTAAGAAGAGATGGAGTTGGGATGGGAGCCCAGTTCTAATCAACTTCAGAAGGTCACATCTTGCCTGCCTGCCTGTCTCTCTGCCACTTCCCTGCTCTAATCAGGGTAAGGTCACTAACTTGCTATATAACTTAAGGCAATCCCCAGTTTTACCACCTGATTGATTATAATGCAAACCTGAAAGTCTGCTTTCCACTGCCCCAATCTACTCAAATAATTGGCATTATCTGGTCAGGTGGCCCATCGGCATTTCAGATCTGACCTACTTTCTCATCAGTCCAACTAGCTCTGGCCTTGAAGGACCCAACACACATTCAAGCTCTTGGTGTTCCGGAAGCTCCGCAAATCCAACGTGGAGCGACGGATGATAAGTCCTGGACAGATGCCAGCTGAACTGGTCTATGCTCATAACTCTGTCCTGGGAGCTGCTTGGTTAACACCAAGACCCAGTTTCCACATTCGGAAGGACATGACCGCAGTTCAAAGAAGAGGATGCCAAATCCCACAGAAGAGATGATACAAAGTGCAATGGGGCTCAAAGGAAAGGACAGGAAATGACTGGCAGAAGAGATGATGGTTGGGATAACTCTGAGAATTTAACAGTAAAAGGCTTGGGAGGAATGAAAGGAAGGCATTCTGGGCAGAGGTAACAGAGTACAAGGCAGGAAAGCATGGGGTCATTTGGGGAAAAGAAAGGGGGAGAGTTTAGCTGGAGTAGGCTATCAGTGAGAGATGAGCTCAGCAAGGAGGGTTGGAGGTTTGGGTCACACTGGCCATATGAGGGGCCTTGAGTGACAAAATATGATTGGTAGGTAATGGGGATTCTCCAAATGAAGTGGAGAGATGAATGAAGATGTGCTTTGTAAAGCTGCACCTGGCAACAGAAAGGACAGTAGTAAACCAGGGGGCACTGCAAAGGTCCAGCCAAAGTTACTGAGGGCCTAACTGTGTACTGACACTGCTGAACTTGACACATTATCTCATTTAATCCTCACAACTCCCGAAGGTACTGTTATCTTTCCATTTTACAAATAAGGAACCCACGGCTCAGCAAGTTAAGTGTGTCCCAGAACACATCCCAAATCACACCAGCAGCCAGGGGTGGAAGTGACTCCTGACCACTGGGCCATCCTGCTTGGGAGCTGGCGCCTGGACCTTGCACTCTCAGATTCAAGTCTGATTTCCCACTGTCAAGGAGGGGGGATGGAAAAGGTGAGTGATGCCAGTGGCACTGCAGAGATGCTATCTCTGTGACCTGACAACCGACTGAAAAAGTTGAACTTGAGTTCCCCAGGGTGGCACATCAAGCCAACAAAACCCCACGCATACATACACATACCAAGTCCTGCTGCAAATGATCCAATACATAGACCAGCTGCTTCCAGAAATTCAGCTGACTTTGCTTTTAACATTGGAGGCTACTTGCTAAGCTTAGTTACCAGGAGATGGGAGATGGTGACCTATGACACTTTTCCCCTTACCAAAAGATCATAAATGCATATTTACAAAGTCCTTTAGTAAGCAAAAGGAAAAAACCTACTATGAAGCTTTGTTGCACTGCCATGTATGTATTAATAAGACTATTTCTCTATCATAGCCATGCCTTAAAAAACAGGCACTTCTATCCCCAACTGCCTGGGCATTAGGGATTATCTTTGATTTTGAAACAATATATATTTTTTATCAAAAATTTTTCTTCCCTTTACTCATAGAATTAAGTATTGGCTATTCCAGATTCTTCCTGTGACCTGAAGAAACCCACTCCAACTGGCAATAAATCAGGAGGTCCTGCCGAACTCCTCACCCAGCAGAGGGTCCCTGTCTCAGGGCATGAAACCACAGGAGGTTGACCACAACAAGCACTCTTAGTTTCGAGGCGGTAACAGCCCTCTGAAGCACTGATGCTGGCTGCATGCGGCCACTCCATCATCACATGTGTTCAGGCATTCCATTCTTCAAAGAAAAAGTTCATTTCTTTGTCTAACCTGCGTATTAACTTTGAAAAACACGCGCTTCGCACTTCATCAGTTTTAAGTGAATGGCTGTGGTTATGAAGGGAAGCGTGTCCTCTGGGGAATTCCAGATTCTGTTTTCAGAAAATGATTAGCCCCACCAAGAAGTGAAACCCAAGCAGTACTACTTTTGATACTTGGAAAATCCCCTACTCCAAAATAGTTTTGCACGTGTATAAAAATTATAGAAAATTATACCATAAAACCAGAATCTCCTACAACTCAAATGTAAGGGACCAGAATGGTTTAAAACAAAACAAGACAAAACACCTATGATGTTCCTATGGGGCAATGCACTTTCTCTTTTAAAAGTTAACAGTAGTTAACACTTATTAAGTATTTAAGACACTACAGGCGCAGTTCCAAGCCCTTTACATGAATGAAGGGTTTCAGTCTCACCTCAACCCTAGGAAGCAGACACCTTTACAATTCCCATTGTGCAGGTGAGGTAAATGAGGCACAGAAAGGTTGAGACCAGTCCAAGTGGCAGAGCATTCTGACTTCAACGCTTCCCCCACTCCTTCAACCACCAAGCTGCAGACAGACAAGCAAGCCAAGAGGGAATAAAGTGAGGGGGCAGATTAAGAGGGTGGGTTGAGGATGGGGGGTGAGAGGCAAAAGAGGACTACCTACGACGCATTGTGCTGGCCCTTTGCACATACCTTTCCCTTTTAATCTGCACATCACCCCCCCAAGGTAAGCATTACTCTCTCCCTTGACAGAGGAGAGGCTGAGGCATGGAGTGATTAAAGCAACCTGTGCAAAGGCGCAGTGGTGCTCTCAAACCCAGCCTAGCCGGCCACAAAGTACAAATTGGATCTAAGAATGACTGGCCTGCATACCTCACAAGGTTGATGTAAAAGGTGTTAATGATAACATTGGTGAACTGGCTTTGAAAACTGTAAGATGCTCAACAGCTGATCACTGCTAAAATGAACAGAACCAAGTCATCCTAGCCGCCAGGCAGCAGCTAACAGCCAGAGGATCCACACACGCCAGCTGGGGAAGGCATACCAGGAGAATGATCCAGTGTGAATTTCACCCTGAGAAAAAAGGACTCTAAGCCTCCAAGGAGATCCAGCTGGGCCCATGGCCCCAGGGCTTCTTCAGGGCATGCCTGCCTGTCTAAATGGGTATCAGCCAGGTGATGCTGGGAGGGAAGTCCTTTTTCCCTTTAAGAGCCAACAGCCTCCCCCTCCCTCCAAGTAAGTCCCTGTGCACTCTGAAGGCCAGTTACCACTCAGCTGTGAGGGGGGGGAAGGTGCCATCTGCTACAGTACCCAGTACTGGTACCCAGTACCCAGGAAAAGTAGCAGCACACACACCACTCATCAGAGACAGAGGATTCAGGTGAGATGAGCACATCCAGTTGACATTGGTTCTGGGCTGCAGGGAAGAATCTTCCACTGCTTGTTCTTTTTTTTTTTTTAAAGATTTATTTATTTATCCCCACCCCCACCCCCACCCCACTCCAGTTGTTTTGCACTTGCTGTCTGCTCTCTGGGACCTTCCAGAGTGGGAGAGAGGCACTCAATCTTTTGTACCACCTCAGCTCCCTGGTCTGTTTAGTATCTTATTGTCTCTGTGTCTCTTTTTGTTGGGTTATCTTGCTGCACCAGCTCTCCGTGCAGGCCAGCACTCCTGCTCGGGCCAGCACTCTCCCACTGCTTGTTCTTAAAAGCAAGAGCCCACCTAAACTCCCAGAAACAAAAAACCCCCCATCCCCCACTCCCCGCCTTAATTCCCGATCCCCAGGAAGAGGACGGGATCAGATCAGCATAACAATGAATCACTGAGCACTTCGATACAATGACCCTCCAGGAGAGGGTGGAGAAGCTTGTCTGGCAAGTGCCTCCACAAACAGCAATTCTGAAGAGCTGCAAGCAAACCAGTTTAGTCCCAATTCCCATTTTTACATAAGATTGCACTCCACAAAAAAACAACGTCCAAGGAACACTTGTGGACGGATAACAATCGGTAACACTGAAATTTGGCTCAAAAAAAAAACCCTCAAAGGTTCCTTTGAAGGAACTTTGGATAAGGTGGTTTTGTGGGATATCGTGTTAAGTGTCCTTAAGTCTCTTATGCCATTGGGAACATAAGATAAATCAAGAGATCTTGAACTTTGTTTCCAAAGGAAGTTATGTCGCAAGTTATGCCGCAGAAGGGTTTGAACTTGTAAGTCAATGGGAACGTGTTACTTGCAGGGTAAAGGCACCTGTTTTCTTTATGCTAATAAGGGGTTACACAAGCTCCAGGAGGGAGGTTTGTCAGGTTCGGGGCTTAGTTATATTACGGCGGGATGTCCTGCCAGCTGGCCTCGGAGTGGACACTGACCATGGCTCTTTAATTCGGCGGAGCTGCAAAAAATAATTGCAATCGGGTTAAAATCAGCGCCGGTGCCACAGCCTTAGGTCAGGACTGTGTTTTTTAGGAGAAACGTGTATCCTCCCAGAAACCAGTCTCCTTCGTATCCACTAGGTCCGGCCACGGGTTCACAGAAATAGACCTCTCAGTATGAATGCAGACAGCAGGCAATTAAATTACTGCCACCCTTCTCCTCTCCCTACTCCCAACTACCTTTGACGGCCGTCAAACACAAGGAAAGGTGTACTCTACAACCGAATGGACGGTTTCACCGCTTTTTCTCAAAAGCCATAGAGAGACAGCACTAACTCAGACTCTGTTAGGATTCACGAAAAGGAGCCGAGATGTCCGCGAACTACCCAGGGGCAAAGGGTAAAAGGAGAGCGCGCATCTCGCTCCCCGTCCGCCTCCAGTTACCTCATTCGCGCGTCCGCCGGCGTTCGGCACTTCAGCCGTCGGTTCCACTGGTGGTTTCTCCTCCTCTTCGGCGGCCAAGGGGCCCCTCCGAGCCGCACGGGGATCCCCGCCGCCCCCCGGCGGAGCCTGGCTGCCGCCGTCCACGCTGGCGCCGACTCCTCCCGCCGTCGAGGCTGCGGCCCCGTCCGCGGCCCCGGCCGCCACGCTATGCACCAGCCACGCATCCACCCGAGTGCAGGGGATGAAGGGGACCCCCAGCGCGCGCACCTCCCGGAGCAGTTGGCCCTCGAAGGGCGCCACGGGTTCCAGTTCCCGGCCCTTGGAGTGCAGCAGGCCCGCGCGCCTCCACCTTTCCAAAGCCGGGAAGGAGCTGAGCGCGTAGGCTGAGCTCGTCGGGCCACCCAGGAGCAGCAGCTCAGGCGGGAGCAGGGTGGGCGGCGGGAGCAGCAGGTAGAGGTCCAGGTCCACACGGAGCCCCGCCAAACTCAGCAGGACGGTGAGGTGCAAGAAGCCCCCGCTGTCCGACCACCACGGCTTCAGATACTTCATCTCCCGCCGCGCGCTCCGGGACGCCCCCTACCCCGCGCCCGCGGGTCCGGCGATCCTGCCGCAGCTTTGGCACGCGCAGGGTCTGCGCGCCGCCCGTACCTGCCCGAAAGAGAAAGAAAAACCAAACAATGGACCCCGGCACGCAGCGGCCGTCTCGGCTCCTCGAGACCTGCACAAAGGCACTCTTCCTCCGCAGCAGGTACAGTGCCTGGCGCGGCCAGCACTCGGGAGAGGCGGAGGAGGAGCCACCTGCGAGCCGAGCGCGCCGGCCGGGCAGCCCCGCAGCCAGGCCCCACCCAGCCGCGGGCGCTGCTGCGAGGAACACGCCCACGACCGCCCAGGGCCCGCGCCCCTGGGAGGGGCCGCCCGGACCCGCCTCCCCGAGCTCAAAGGCTCTTTATGTCGGGAGGATCATAAAGCTTTCTGGGATCAGAATATTCTGTGCCAAAAGTGGCCCCTTCCAACCCAGTGGTGATGAGCTGGGCTGTCGTAGCTGAAAGACCGGGGACAGGGGCAGGGGTGGGTGGGGAGGGAGGGAGTTAAGGGATGTATAGAGGTGTAGACTGAAGCAGCGTGCTAAGGGCTTTCACTCAGATGTCTACTAGGCTGGCACAGTGGCTAAGACTGAATTAAGGAGTCTGAATTCCTGGATTCAGATCCCAGCCCCACCACCTACCAGTGGTATGATTTAACCTCTTTGTGCCTCGGTTTCCTTGTCTGTAAAAAGGGGAATAACAGTAGCTGTCCAAATGGCTTGTAGTGAGGTCAGATAAAATATTATGTGTAAAGCTCTGAGATTGACATAGAGACTACACTGAGGCCATTGGGACCTAACGGCTCTCCCACTTAGCCCCTCATCCCTCCACCAGGTCCTGTACTCCCACCTCATAAGCTCCTCATTGTTCCCTGGACATGCCTTGCTCATTGCTAGTCTTTCCCTCTCAGTCTTTGCTCCTTTTAGGTGAGAGCTCCAGTTCTGGAGTTACTGTGTGAGTTCAAATTACTCCTCCCCCATTTACTAGCCTGAAGCTTAGACAAGTCCTTCACTCTGTGCCTCAGTTTCCTCACAGTAAAATTACACTGATAATAGTGCTACCCATGCAGAGCTGTTGTGAGCCCCAAAGCTTCACTCTCTGAAGAGATGGAATTAATCTCTTTTCCCCCACAGTGCTTTCTTCTTTTGCCAACATTTGCAGTGGGTGACGCATTCTACTTTGTATTACAGTTGAAGGTTGGTCTGATTGGCCCACTGTAATTCTTAAGGCAAGGAACCTGTTTGGTTCACTTTTGTGCTCTCACAGTACCCAGCATTGGGTCTTGCAAATGTAGGTGTTGCTAACCCTCACCCCTGGGCAGAGTGAAAGGAGGGCAGGGTGCCCAACTGGGGGGGTGGCAGTTGTGTGAGAAGTTGAGCAAGGCTTTTTTCCTTCACCTGGTTTTCTCCCCTTTCTCCTGGGGCTTGTGTGATAAGAGATTTTAATTTGCCCAGTGGGGGCCAGGGGAATGGAAGCAGAGTCCTTAAAGTTTGCTTCTTGGATAGGTCTTCCAGGATGGATTAGGGGGTGGTGATGAAGCTGGAAGAGCCAGCAGTGGTTGCTGTGTTAGCAACATTTGGTGTAGAAGCCCTGTTCAGAGTACTTAGTTCCTGGACAGGGGATTTGGGTTCTGAGCTCAGGACCTACTAACTGTGCTGGAAGCTGTGAAAAATGTGAAATGGAGTTCTTTTGCCAGGAAAGTTCATGGTTTCCTTAGGGAGATTAGGTAGAGACTTGTGAAACCTTAGAAAGAGGAAGAATATACTCAAATGCCAAAATTTTAAGGAGATATAAATTGGCATCATGGTTTGTAAAGGAAGTGCTATAAACAGTTGAGAACGAGGCAGTATCTTCTTCAGTATGGTATTTTCCAAAATCTTGCACACAGTTGATCTTCAAAAAATGTGTTGTTGTTTTTTTTCAGTTGAATAGAGGAGTTTACATTTGGAGATATGTTTGAGGAGTCTGAATTGATTATCACGGTATTCAGACTGCTTAATTCAAAAGTGTGGCTTTCAGACAGGTGCAAAGGAGGGCCCATAAAGAACCTCTGTGTAAAATATATATATATATATATTTTTAAAGATCCTATTTATTTATTCATTTATCCCCCGCTTGCTGCTTGTGCTCGCTAGGTCAGCTAACCACGCTGCGTTGGGTGGGTCCACCCTCACCAGGAGGCCCCGGGAACCGAACCTGGAGCCTCCCATATGGTAAACGGGAGCCCTACTGATTGAGCCACAGCCGCTTCCCTCTGTGTAAAATATTAAACAGGAGATTCATAATCAACCCACACGCTCTTGATCTTCTTCACCACACATGGTCCCATTTTTCGGAGTGCAGAGAGAGTGAAGTCAAATTAGAAGGAAAGGCTTCTACATAGAATCCTCCATCCAGGAATAACCAAGTGAAAGTCCAGAGCACTGTTTTGTAAAAGCCTTGAAAAATCACCTGCATTTATTAAAATCCTTAAATCATTGCTACTCAAGGATAATGTGGAACTGGTGCCAGTCCATGAACTATTTGTTACAGATGAGGTAAGTAAAAGAATTGAGAGTGCAAAAAACTTTTATAGGAATTTGACATTGTTGTGATGTCCAACACATGACCAATGGGTTTGTTTTTTGTGTGCTTTTAAAAAAAATTTCTTTTTTCAGAAATTTTTATTATATTTTACAAAAGTACTGACCTATGACAGATTGGAAATTAAAAAAAAAAAAGGCTGGTGCTTCACCAGGGTTAGTTTGAAAGCACTGGCTTAAATGCATCCCTGTGAGGTAGGCGGCTTCTAAGAAGACTTCCAATGATCCCCTTCCCTTGAGTGTGGCTGCCAAGTTGTGAGTAGCTCTACAGAGAGGCCTGTATGGCAAGGGCCTGCTGTCTATCACCAACAGCCAGCAAGACCCTGAGGGCTGCAAACAGCCATGTGATGAGCCCAGAAGCAGATCCTCCCCAGTCAAGGCTGAGGATGGCTGCAGCCCTGGCCGGCACCCTGACGGCAGCCTTGTGAGAGACCCTGAGCCAGAGGATTCATCTAAACTGCACCTGCTTTCCTGGCCCAGGGATGACTGTGAGATGATAAATTTTGCTTTAAGCTAGTAAGTATTGGGGTAATTGGTTATGCAATGTTGTGGTTTGTAACTGTATGTACCCCAGAAAATCATATTCTTAAAGCTAATCCATTCCTGTGGGTGTGAACCCGTTGTAAGTAGGATCTTTTGAGTTAAGGGTGTGACTCATCTCATTCAGGATGGGTCCTAATTCCTTTCCTGGAGTCCTTTATAAACAGAGTGAATACAGAGAGAGAAAAAGAAAGCCATGGAAGCAAGGAGCTGAAAGCAACAAAACCTGGAAGAGAAGGAAGAAACCAGCAGATGCCGCCATGTGCAAAGGAGCCCAGCATCGCCAGCAGCCAGTTTTTCAGGAAGAAAGCATCACCTTGCTGATGCCTTGATTTGGACATTTTCCTGGACTCTACCCATAAGTGAATAAATTCCCATTGCCTAAGCCAAACCATTTCATGGTATTGCTTCAAGCAACCTAGGAAGCGAAAACATGCACCCATAGGTAACCCCGTGTCAGAGGTAGACATTTGACAAGCAGGAGGAAAACTAAAAATGCAACTGCACTTGTCTTGTATGGTTAGTGATTTATTCAGTTAATAATTTATAACTATGAAGTAACATTACAGTGGTACATTAAGTAAAGATGCAATTATCTGGCTTATGCCTTTAAATGTAAAACTGGACCTTGGCATGAAAGATAGTTGCCATTGAAACATAGCCACCACCAGCTGGTGTGAGAAGAGCGCAAGTGCTTTCCTCCACAGTGGTTTCTTATGAGCATCTATCTAAAGCCAGCAAGAAGGAAAATAGGTTGAACCTTGACATTTTCCACTTAGAAAGTTTCAGCTAATATTAGCCACAGGAAATGTAAGTTTGTGGTTGACATCCCCGGATTAAACAAAACAACCTATGTAGGTTTTTTTTTTTTTTTTTTTTTTTAAACTTGATGACAAGACTAAAGGACAATTTAAAAAATCCAAAACAATGACCACCCACCCAAAAAAAAGTCCAAGACATAAATTAAGATATAAGTCTTGTATGATCTAGGAGGAAGAATTAAGTATAGCTCATTTCAAAATGGCATAGTCCCTCAGATGTAAGGACACAACCAGGTTAAAGTGAAAGGTTGGAAAAAGGTATTCCATGTAAATAGTAACTGAAAAAGAGCTGGAGTAGACCAGATAAGTGTAAAATAACAACATTAGCGTATATGAACAATAATTACTCAGTGCAACTGGCAAACTATTCCTGTGATCAGTATTCTGTAATTTCTTTCATAAAAAATAAACACTTGATCGCTTCTCAGCCTTTTGGCTAAGATCGAGTGCAAAGTAAACACTTGCTTTTATTTGAGGAGGACTGAAGAAGAGATATATTTTTGGACACTTCATTTTTTTTAACCCTTTCTTCTTCATATTTTGTAATTAAAATAATCTGTCTGGATCAATAATGATTTAGCATGACTACTGTTGAACAAGATTTTGAGTTTTTCTGCCTCATAAAATGATAAGGGGGATTGGATGTGGCTCAGGCCCTTGGGCACTCGCCTCCCATGTCGGAGGTCCTAGGTTCGTTCCCTGGGCCTCCTGGAGAAGGTGAGCAAACAATCATCAGACAGACGAGAGAACCATTTGAGGGAGGGGACATAAATTTAAAAAAAAAAAAAAGAAAAATTATGAGTTGGCAAATTGTTATCTGCTGTAATTCATTCCAATAAGATGTGAAGAATTCCCAAATAGGAATTTGATTATCTAGAAAGAATTATGGCCTAAATGGAAATTAAATAACTAAACCAATCATTTATTTCATTCTTAGAAATCATTATGTCCAATAGTTAGAGCTGTAATATAAAAATTAATTTCTATCAATTTCTATTATATTTGAATTATTATTTACATTTATAAAGGTTTGTTGCTATGCTATTTTTAATAATTGATTATATTAAATCTAACCTGGCCTTGCACTCTCTTTTAAAATTTGTAATTTCTTTCAATCTATTTTTCTATTTATTTTACAATTTTATAATAAAGGTCTTTTTTTAAAAAATATATTTATTATATTTTATTTATTTATTCCACCCCTCGTTGTTTGTGCTCGCTGTCTGCTCTCTGTGTCCATTCATGGTGTGCTCCCTGTGTTTGCTCGTCTTCTCCAGGAGGCACCGGGAACCAAACTTGGGACCTCCCATGTGGTAGGCAGGAGCTCAGTTACTTGAGCCACATCTACTTCCCAATAAAGGGACCCTGTCAGTGGGGCTTACTTTGGAATTTATGGTCCCCAGTGTAACAGAGTTAGACTCATTTATAGTTTCCCTACACATGGCTTTTCTGTCCCTTTTATTTGAACCTATAATTAGCACTATACTTGTTAAATATGTCCCAGAGACTTAAATCTTTGGTCTGTCCATGTGCCAATTGAGCCTTAAATCTCAGCAGTGTTGCAACACCTATTCTCCAGTTCATTGGACTCACCCAGGGCAAATAACAAGATGATCCTGGACAACACCCATCCCAAAGAACAGAAAGTGTCTACAACTGCAAGCAAGATAGTTCCCTCCATCTGCCCCATGGGATATAAGCCCCCTCTCAATTAGAAACAGAGTGGGCATCACCATCCCCAAATCCTCAAGATTGTGGAATAAGCAATGGGCTAAAATAGACTTATTATTATTCTATTAGAGACATTATTATTTAGCAATGGAAGAACTTTTATCATTGATAGAAAGGCAGTGGCCACCAGAGGTTCTGGGGGCAGGGGAAAGGGAAGAATTGGTGTAATATGGGAGCATTTTCAGGACATTGGAATTGTCCTACATGAAATTGCCATGATGGATACAGGCCAGTGTATATTTTGTCATAACCTACAAAATTGTTCAGGACAAAGTGTAAACCGTAATATAAACTATAGACCATAGTTAGTAGCAATGCTTCAATATGTGTTCATCAATTGTAACAACTGTACCACACTAATGAAAGATATTGTTAATGGGGAAAGTGTGGGAGGGGGAGGGGTGGAGCATATGGAAATCCCCTATATTTTTTATGTAACACTTATGTAATCTAAAGCTTCTTTAAAAATAAATAAATAAACTAACAAATAAATAAATAAAAGCTATTGCTGGTCAATTAGCTGTGCCAAGATGCTGACCATGTGATCTGTACCTTTGGGGCCCTGTCAGAAGTAGAGATGGTCCTAGTCCCTCATAGAAAATTTAAGCTCATCATAATTTAGGTGGGCTCAGTATGGACACAGGGCCTTGGGGAATGGGGAAGGCCAAATCATTAGCAGCCCAGTGCAAGAGACCCTGGCATCTCACCATCGAGAGGGGCCCGTCCTGTGAGTGGTGTACTCTATCTGGGGCTTCCAGGCAGAGGTGGTTCTCAGAATCAGCCAAGGTGCA
The DNA here is from genome assembly GCA_026826555.1 of Tolypeutes matacus. Lineage (NCBI taxonomy): Eukaryota > Metazoa > Chordata > Mammalia > Cingulata > Chlamyphoridae > Tolypeutes > Tolypeutes matacus. The sequence continues at coordinate 13,868,068 of JAKSZT010053769.1, read as the reverse complement.
ACATCGTGGTCCCACATGAGTTTTCTGTTAAGCTGGAGATATGGAGTTAGGGTCAAGCCCTATGGGAAGGGGCCTGGTAAAAGCTGGGCAGGGTGCCAGGATCCCAGCCATCAATTTTACCTTCATCTAGGAATTAGGCAGGGCTGAGTCTGCATGTAGAAGGCGTCCTTGGCTATGCTGGTAAAGCCTGAGGAGTAATTTATACAACCCAACTCCAACAGCAGAGGACCCGCTGCAGCTGAGAAGCAGCATGATGTGCTGGTTAAAGCATGAATGCTGGCACCAAACTTCCTGGGTTCAAATCCTAGCTCTGCTTCTCACTAGCTATTTAACCTTGGGCAAGTCCCTCAACCGCTCTGGACCCCAGTCTCCTCATTTGTCAAATGGGGGTAAAAATAATACCTACCCCATCAGGTTGTTATGAGGATTAAAGGAGTTACAACAGTGGCCAGCATGAAATTGTAGGCTTAGAGGAAAGAATGGTGATTTTAGTCAGACAGGCTCCAAGGAAATGGCTGGAACTTCAGTAAGGCCTCAGAGAGCAGAGTGAGAGCTGGGTAAGCAGTGGGGAGGGGGTGGCGTGCTCCAGGGCAGGTGGGCAGGAGCCAAAGCAGGGAGGAAATGGACATAAACTTTGGTGGAACAGTGAGCAGGGAGCTGGACCTTGTCCTCACTCAACAGTCTTTTTGGAACAGGGAAGGTTATAGCTCCTCCTTCCCATGGTGGTAGGCCTGGTTCATAGTTTGCTGCTGTCTCCCAGGTAAAAAGGTGTTGATAGCCAGGTTCACATCCATGCTCCCAGGCTACCTGACTCCCCCTCATTGTCTCTCTCTAGTGGTTCCCATGTGTGTCTCACCTTGTTCTCTGTAGCCCACAAAAGTTTCAGTGAAACTTGGTAGCAGGTTATAATTTTCTTTTTAATTGCTCAGCTTGGTTTTTCTTTTTCTCTTCTGCATGAGAAAAGATTTGGCTCATTGTGGTGAAAAAGGAGACCTTCCTTTCTCTTGAGACCATTATACACATCCTTCCTTTCTCTTGATAATAGTTTGGTGGACATGGGGCAGGCAGTGCCTGGAAACTCCCAGGCAGGTTGGGCCGAGTCTCCCAATGTCATGGGGCTCAGAGGCCTCCTTGCCTCTGCCCGGCTCCTCTGCACCCAGAGCCTCTGCCTGGTCACAGTCCCAGCTTTTCACGGATGAAACCAGCCCTTAAGTACCACCCTCACCAGCAAGGTGCCTCCAGCCACCCGCCCCCAGTATTGTGATTTGGGGATCTCTTTCATCTCCTTATGTAATCAGCTAATATCAGACCAAGTGACTACTTTCACTAGTACATTTTAACTCCCTCTTTATCCCACATATCTAAAATGCATTTTTATTTTAGAAGTATCTGGCCCTTTCTGGTGTGGGAATATACTTCTGGTTTTTGTTTAAAATAATATCTTTTTCATTAAGAACGTCAGTGCATATTTGATAGAAACATAGATCAAGCTATAGCACAGCAACTCATCAGATAGCTAGCTTTGATGTCTGGGCACAATTGAACCAACTTCCATTGTGAATCTTTATAATAATTGACTTTAGTGTATAGTGCAGTAAACAAATAGTGCTCCTAAGTTAAAAAAAAAAAAAAAGAAAGAATGTCAGTGCAATTGCTTTCCTCTCTAAATGCCAGAATCCCACTGCCTCCTACTTGGGAAATCCAGATTCCCTCCTGTCCTGCCTCTTCTTTCTCACCTTTGCCATATCTTCTCTAGGTCATGGCCCCAGCCCTGTGATTCTGTGTGACAGCATCCTGGATATTAGGCAACTAGGTCGTCCCTCCTCTCGCCTCCAATTATGTCCCTTTGTCTTCTCTCAGTGCCATCTCGGGACTGGTTTGGCCCAGGGCAGTGTGGCTCCCTGCCCTCGGTTCAGACTTTTCTATCAAGAGGTCATAGCGCACCTCAGTGTGTTAAAATCCAGGAAGCCCTGGTCATTTCTAATAGACTGCTTTGACATTCTCTGATCTGAAGCCTCAGTATGCGAGCCACCCCCTAATTCATAAACCTCCTCCGCCCCCCTTTTTTAGGAGGTTCCAGGGATTGAACATGAGACCTTGTAAATTCAAAGCAGGTGCTCAACCACTGAGCTACACCGACTCCCCCAAAATCATTTTTTTTTAGGAGGTTCTGGGGATTGAACCTGGGACCTCAAACATGGTAAGAAGGCACAAAACCACTTGAGCTACATCTGCTCCCCCATAATCACTTTTTTTTTTTTTTTTTTTTGGTGGTGCTCTATAATTTTTTTAAATTTTATTTATTTATTTATTTATTTTTACTTTATTTTGTACATTTAATAATTGAAAACATAAGCAATAAAAAACTAAAAAGTAAACGCAGATGAATAAATATATACATTTCTCAATTAAATGTAATGGATACATGTAAATTTTTTTGTTGTTTTGTTTTTTGTTTGTTTTTTT
>JAKSZT010053769.1:13783396-13865202 GCA_026826555.1 Tolypeutes matacus | reverse complement strand
TGTGTGAATCAAACAATATATTACACAATATATTTGGTTCATAGTAATGCATTCATACAGTATTTGTCCTTTTGTGTCTGGCTTGCTTCACTCAACATAATGTCCTCCAGATTCATCCATGTTGCCATATGCTTTATGACTTCATTTCTTCTTACAGCTGCATAATATTCCATCGTGTGAATAGACCACAGTTTGTTTATCCACATAATCACTTTTAACCATAAAAAATAGGCACATAGTTGATTCTGGCCACATAGGAGGTATGAGATGCTATTTGAAGTCGTCGCTGTTCGGCACCAAGTCCTTGGTGATCTGAATCAGCTTTCTGTTTACCCTACTCAGTCCCTAAAGGTGGTATGTCTTCTTTTCTGTTCTGTTCTTGGTACTCTGGGTGAGGAGAGAGGCAGTGAGATGTTCCTTAGGCCAAACACATGACTTGCCCTCCCCCCCCTTTGGGACAGTCTCCAGACAGGGTCACAATTCCCTGGCCAGGGGCTACCCCAAACAATGCATTCTGAAGGCAGAAGTGGTTCCACAACAGAAAGAAGTTGTTCACAAGAATGAAAGGGCAACTTCACTCTTGCTGTCAATAGTTCATCAGATGACAGTGATGAAGCAACCAGGTCAGGTTGTGCTGGGCAGCCAGCCCATCCCGGGTTGAGAAGAACCAGTTGCAGATGAGAGGAGGACGCATACCTGAGCCAACTTGCTCAGGAGCTGAAATAGTCAAATATGGGTACAGAGCGAGTACTTAATTCTTGCACCTGTTCTGACTCAGCACATACTGACGGGTTGAACCTACACTTGATAGGTGCCAGTGCCAGCAGCAGAAGCAGAGCATTTCACAGTTATACCACCCATATAGTGCCAGGGAAGGGACAAAGAGATCCATTGGGATCCTGCCATCAGTTATAAGGGACTTTCTCGTGCAGGGAAGACTTGGGCTGACTTTACAATTCAGATTTGCCAATTGTAGGTTTTCAAAGTGCATCAGTGGGGCTTTGGTTTCGTGATTGCTGCTACAAACATTTAGAGCAACTCATGTGACTATATACAATTTTCATTGATTTAATTACTGCTTAGAAAAGAGATAACCAGATTTAGATGCCATTTTAGTTTGCTGGGCCACTGTAACAAAGTACCACAGAGGTACAAAGGCTTCAAACTACAGGAATTTATTGTCTGGAGGAGAGAAGTCTGAAATCTCTAGGTGTCGGCAGGTCTATGCTTCCTCTGACGTCTTAGGGTTCCAGCCGTGGCTTGGTGGCGATTGGTGGCATGACTCAATCTCTGCATCTGTCACATGGCCATCGTCTTTCTGTCTGTCTCTTACTGACTGCATCTCAATTTCTTTTGTCTGTAGGGACACCAGTTGTCTGGGATTAAGAGCCCACCTAATCCAGTTTGGCCTCAACTGCTAACATCTTCAAAAGTCCTATTTTCAAATGGGATCACATTTGTGGAACCAGGGATTAGGACTTGAGTGTATATTTTTTTGGGGGGGGACACAATTCAGTCCAAAATAGGTGCCAGGAAAAGCCATCAGCAGAGCGCAGCGTGTTTTTCATGGTGTTCATGGCGGAGTCGGTGGTGACGAAACCCTTTCGGCAGCCTTTAGTCTACAGCCAGTGGCTTTAAGATGACATGTGATTAACCGACTTATTTTGTGGTCCCCTCTTCATGACTGTGCGTTGGACAGCATCAAAAGAGATCTGCCAGCAGCTATTTATATATATCTTGAAGTTCAGTATCTTGTGGGCTTCAATGAAAGATAATTGAAGAACTTTTGTTTGCAGAATATGGCAGTGCTTTAAAGTGCTTGTAGGAGAAAATCTTGAAAAGACGGTAGACCATTTATAGGAGAGGTAGTAAACTGTGAACTGTCTGAACTATAGAAAAAAATGTGTTCATCTTCTTTAAACAACTTTTTATTAGCAGAATGCATGCTTAGTTTATAAATAGTACAACCTAAACCCTGGCAGCATTTCCAGTTCTTCAGGAACCACAACTTATTGGTAGAAGGGCTAGTTTGGCTCATGGTAAGGTAAAAGTGGGTGGTAGAATATTTAGACAGAAAACCCAACTCAGAATAAATGTCTGAGTGGCTCTAAAGCTCAGGGCTATTATTGGCAGATGGAGTGTCTACTGTTTGGATGCATTTGAACCATCACCACAGAGTGGGAGAGGACCTAAGCTGCCATCTCCTCTACATTTCCCAGCCTCCAGTCCTGGAATCTAATTTTTTTTTTTTGTTACAATTTAGGTGGTTGAACCTGTTCAGGACCTCCCAGGCAACCCATCTCAGGGTGGATGCCTGCCCAGCTCTAATTTTAGAAAGTTCCCCATGGCTTCTAACCACTTGGTCTGCCCTCAGGACCTGGCCAGAGTGACGCCCATCTCTACAAGACAGGTTTTCTAATATTTGAAGTTACATCTCATGTGGCCCCTACCTGGCCTTTTTCCTTATCTAGGTCAATTCTGTGGCTCTATATCCTTCTGAGGTGGCTCACTTAATCAAAGAGGATGAACTTCCCAGAGAGAAGAGAACAGTACTTTGACCAAGCAAGTAGCAATAGCTGTGCTCTTGAATAGATACCCATGATTACATTTCCCTCTCGTTCAGACCTCCCTGGCAGAGTTTGCAGACATTTCTCCTTCTAGGGTTCCACCACTAGCTGGGTGTCAATTAGCCAATGGTCTTAAAATAGAATCCTATTAAGGACTGAAATACTGCAGGTATGGTCTGCTTAGAGCTCTTTTTTTTCTGGACAGTACATTGGGATGAGACATTCATCTATGTCCTTTTGGATATAATTTAACATTTCCTGAACATCTTTTACAAGTTGTTATTTTTATGATGCAAGTTATATAAAATAGTACGACCACTTCAAACAATTTGCATTTAATTTAATCGTGAATTTTGTGAGTTATAAATACGAAAATATGAGACATTCATCAGCAGGCTATATCCTACCCCCTTCCCTTCTCCTCAGTACACACCCTCTTATGAGGGGGGAATTGTTAGGGTCAAGATTTTTTTTTTTTTTTTTTTTTTTTAGGAGATACCAGGGATAGAAACCAGGACCTCATACATGGGAAGCAGACTTTCAACCACTTGAGCTACATCTGCTTCCCGGGTCAAGATTTTAATAATAAAGATATTGGGGGATGGTTTGCTCGCTCCTCTCATATGAAAATGTGTTGACCAGGCAATTGTAACGCTCAGTCCCAATCCCTTCTCTGATTGCTGGTGATGGTCCATGTCACTGCCACCCTGTGGCGCTGCTCCTCATGGCTGCTCTCAAAAAATTTTGCCTAGAGACACTGTTCTCCTCACCCACAAATGGAAGGACACTTTCTTCAAGTGATAGTGTCCTCAGCCCTCAGGGAATAGTCTGTGGTGATCACAGCGTTCCCAGAGGCAGTCAGGTTCGCAGCTCCTGAGGGGTCGAGCTGGGGGCGTTTGCGTGACACATCCCTGTGCAGTTGTCGTTCCCTGCCTCTTGGTTTTGAAATGAAGCACACAGCTGTCAAATTTCCCTTACCTTAGTTTTCTCTCTCCTGGGGGGAATGGTCTCCAAAAGGGCAGCTTTCAGGGTCTTAACCATGGTATCTGAGAGCTTGGTCTTTAACCCCCAATCCCCTTCTTTGTCCCTTCTGGGTGCCCAAGGCTTTTCTTGTCAACGTGACTTCTAGAGCCTGCAGTAGCATCTGGTTAAATCCAATGGAGGTTCTCAGTATATCGGTTTTTTTTTGTTTTTTTTTTTTTTTAAATGTACTGAGGCCGGGGATTCAACCCAGGACCTTATGGGTGGGAAGCCGGTGCCACATCGCCTCCCCTGAGTTGGTTTTCTTGTTTGTTTGCTTGTTGGTTTTTTTGTTTTGTTTTGTTTTTAGGAGGCACTGGGAACTGAACCCGGGACCTTCCCATATGGGAAGCAGGCGCACAACCACTTGGGCCACATCTGTTCCCCTCTCACTACATCTTGACATCAAATAAAATGCACAAACATTAGTAGCCTGCATCAGGGAAATGGACAAAACAATATTTTGAAGAGACTGTTTCTCTTAAAAGAAAAAATCTTGACTTAAAGATTTAAACACTAGCCTAGATCAGTTTCTCTGGGCAGCTTCAGCTTCCTCAGTACATTTCCACTTGCAGTGGGACCGACCTGGCCTGCAACTTTCTGCTAACTGAGAACACCAAATTTTCACAGTCCAGATTCCTGTTTGTGTTGAGAGAATCTCTCCATAGGTTTGTCAAACCCTGAAGGCCTTCTAGGTTGATCTTTACAAAATGTCTTAATTCAGGATTGGGGAAAAAAAAGTGACAAAACTTTCACCCTCTGTGGGTGTTTACTCATAAACTCACGTAATGTTAGCAGTTATTTTGTGGTGATCTTGTAAATTGATAAATGAAAAGAACCTGCTCTTCCTTCTTTCTTTCTCTCATGTCATAGTCATATTTTGCAAGGTTCTTAGCAGGAGGAAATTAAAGAGGACCAGGGCTAGGTCCTGCCAGGTGACCAGCGCCAAACAGCTACGGAACAGTCCTTTTCTTTCTTTCTTTTTTTTCCCTAAAGATTTATTTATTCATTTCCACTCCCCCTGTTGTTTTCACTCGCTGTCTGCTCTGTGTCCATTTGCTGTGTACTTTCTGTGCCTGCTCATCTTCTCTTTAGGAGGTACCGGGAACTGAATCTGGGACCTCCCACGTGGAAGAGAGGCACTCAATCACCTGAGCCACCGAGCCACCTCAGCTACCTGGTTTGTTGTATCTCTCATTGTTTTTCCTCTTTGTGTCTCTATTGTTGTGTCATCTTGCTGTGTCTGCCTGCCGCGCCAGCTTGTCTTCTCCAGGAGACAATGGGAACTGAACCCAGGACCTTCCTCCCATGTGGTAGACAGAAGCCCAGTCACTTGAGCCACATCCACTTCCCCAGTCCTTTTCTTGAGAACAGGTGTGTAGTGCAGGAGCATTACTCTCCAAAAGATGGCTCACAGCACTGTACTTCAGAGCCACAGTCAAAGTCACCAGCAGGGCCTACTCCGAGGAGAGGAGGAGAGAAAATGGCCTAGTGTCTTTCAATTAGTAATCACCTTGAAGGAGAAATTCACACTAGTCTAACCAACATTGTATGCCTCCAATTCAATTAAAAAAACATGATGCTGCCAAATAAGAACTTGGGCCCTTAGTCATTTCTCAAGTAGAGTGAAACAAAATTGATTGTCTATAAAATATTTATCAGATCTAGGCTAGTGTTTGAATTATAATATCTCCTCCAGGCTTTACAATGTCCTTTCTCTGGTTATTTCATTATTGATTAGTCAGACAAAGATTTTACTTAATGCCATGACTATAATGTGTTTACCAGGATTAATTTACCCACCCTTGAGGGTTAATTTAATTCCTTTATGAGAGCATTTTTTCCTGGGAGTCTTTTTTTTCCCAAAGAGTCACATCCAACATTTTTAGACTCTTATATGGGTCACAATAATTTGGGTGTAACTGAATTTCTACTTGTGTTTGCCAATCAGAATTACCTGGGGAGTGTCTTAAAAATTCCCAGATTCCCTAGACCCAGTGAAGCAGAATCTTCTGGGGGCACGACTTGGGAATTTTTCCATTTAAGAAGCTTCCCTGTGATACAAACACAGCAGCCTGGCACCCACTCGTGGACCAGGGTTTGGAACTGATCACTAGAGTTTTGGCTTGGGTAATTTTAAGGTAAAATGTTATTGCCATTACATGTAGAATTTGTGGTTGCTAGCACCATGTGTCCTTGCTTCTTTTCATCCCCCACCCACTAGAATTGCCCACGCTCCCCCGCTTACCTTAGACTGTTAACATCAGAAGGGGCTGACAAGTGAGAGGAGGGAGGTTTGGGAAAGAACTGCTTTGGTTGTCACTGACAGTAGTTTATGGGAGGAGCCAGCCAGAGCAAGAGAAAAGCCACATGGCAAGTTCTCTCTTTCTTGCTGGCCTGGTCTGGATGGCGCTTTTTGGGTCAGTGTCACACCATTTAGCTGGGTTGGTCCTGGGTTACATGCCCAGCAGCATTCAGTTTGCTAATTAGCAAGCCAGAGAACTGAGCCCCCATATCCAGTGTTATGAGCTGGTACCTGGCCACAGGACTTGAAGAATCCTGATCTGTGAAGTCAGTTGTTGAGCAGAGACACAGTTACACTATTTCAAAGCTAACAAGAAGGACACTGCAACCACAACAATGACAAGAGACACCCCCACCCACCAAAAACTCCATTAAGGGGTTGTTTCCCACCCCCTCATGTCAATGAACAGGCTTTTACTCAATAAAAGCCATTTGTTTGAACTAAAAATCATTCTCCCGGTTTGATCAAGGATTTTATAAAAATAAATTGATCTATTAGAAAAGCCTTACGTGTTGTACAGAAAGTAAATCACATATAAAGTCATGTGTTTAATAAAGTGCATTTTTGGGGGCAAGTGGCAAATAAATTCCATGTGATAAAAAATAAACCTTCTCATTCTCTCTAGGTTCTGTTCTTAGAGACACTCACAGACCAACCTCTTGAGTATTCTTTGAAAAATATTTTATGCTTATGTCATACGCCAGCTCATACATATATAGGCATTTCCTTAAAAAAAACACAAGTGGTTTCCAGCCTTTTTGCTATTCTGAAAATTCCCTAATCAACACATACATGTATATATCTATATACGTATAGTATATGTTTCTGAACCCATGGGGCAGTGTATCTGAAGGATAAATTTCTATAAGTGGAATTATTGGCTCAAAGGGTTTGTGGAGGGGGCAGATGTGGCTCAAATGGTTGGGCGTTCGTCTCCCATATGGAGGGACCTGGATTCGATCCCTGGGAATTCCTGGTTAAAAAAAAAAAAGGCGGGGGGGGGGGGAGGTTGTGGACTCTTAGTTTTGATAGATGGTCCAAATTGTCCTCCAAGGTATAGTACCCTTTTACTTGTATGGGAGCCTTCTTTCTGAATGATTTTATTGTTTCTAATAGTTTTTCTGTTCATTTGTTTTTTTTCAAGTTATATAATATATCATCTGCAAATAAGGATACATTTACCTACTCCTTTCCCATTTTCATACCTATTATCTCTTTTGCCTTGGCTAGACATTCCAGAGCCATGCTAGACAATAGGAGCAAAAGTGGACTTTTTTTTTTTTTTTTTTTTAAATCTTTGGTCCATTCATGTGCCAGTAAAAGTGGACGTTTTTATCTTTTTTCTGACTCTACTGGGGGAGCTTCTATTATTTGCCTATTGAGCATGAAAATGAAAAATAGTTTTTTTCTTTAAGAATTTTTTTAAACACCAGGAATGGATGTTATTTTATGAAATCCTTTTTTAGAATTTATACAAATTATTCTTATTGAAAGTAATTTATTACATTTTTTTAACTTAAGATTGCTTAGGAAATCCAAGACTTCTCATAGCCCTGAATCAATTAAAAATGTATAGTTGGATCGTTATTTGTAATATCAAAAAAGAAAGAGGGAATGGATGTGGCTCAAGTGGTTGAGTACCTGAGTCCACATGGGAGATCCCAGGTTTGGTTCCTGGTAGCTCCTTAAAAAAAAAAAAACAAAAAAAACAAAGAACAAACAAACAAATGAAAAAACTAACTTAGGGGAGCTGATGTGGCTCAGTGGTGCTGGCTTTCCACATGTGAGGTCTCAGGTTCAATCCCCAGTCCTGGTACCTCAGGGGGGAAAAAAAAGAGAGAGAGAGAGAGAGAGAAAACAAACTAGAAACTATGGAAATGTCTTTCAATTGTTCAATTGAGAAATGGTTAAGTAAATTGCGCTACTTTCATATAGTGGAAAGCTAGGTAGCTCTTTAAAAAATAATGAAGTAGATTTATATACACCAGGAAAGATCAACCTCTGAGATCTATTGTCAAGTGAAAATAGCAAGTGCAATATAGTATGTGTTCTTACCTGTGTAAAAAATAGAGAGGGACATGTACATGTAAATATGCATGTATATGCAAAGAAAAATTCTGGAAGGACACAGAAGAAATTATTAATCGTGTTTGCTTCTTGATAAAGGATAGAGGTCTGGGGACCTCTAGTAATATACTGTTAGAATTTTTTTTCACCATGTGAATTTATTCCTTCTCCAAAGGAGGAGGGGGGGAGAGTAACTAAAAGTAATGGTTAAAGTTATTTTAAAAAACCATTTTTGGCAGTGTTTAAATGCTAGTGACTAACAGGGAAAATACAAATAATATGAAACATAATTAATATGGGTGAAATTTGTCCTGTATAGCTTTTTTTTTTTTTTTCTGGTGGGCACCTGAGGTGAGAATCTCACTCCTCTCCCTCTCATTCTGGCTCTGATGGAGCATGAGCTTCTGGACTTTTCGGCAAGCCCCCACAGCCCTCTGCAATGGGAGCTTATCCCAGCTGAACTGGCCTCACTCTTGCATCTAGGGAAGTGATGTAGAGTTTTTATAATCATTGTTACTTCTATGGAGTTCCCAACTTCAATTTTAATGGAAAATGGGAGGGAGTGGATGTGGTTCAAGTGATTTGGCCCCAGGTGCCTCCTAAAAACAAACAAACAAAAAAACAAACAGCAAGCAAACAAACGAAAAAGCCAACTCAGGGGAACCGATGTGGCTTAGTAGTTGAGTGCTGTCTTCCCACATAGGTCTGGGATTCAATTCTCGGTACCAGTACCTCAGGAAAAAACAAAACAAACAAACAAAAAACGGCAAATGGGAGCCTCCTTGGCCTTGTGCTAATAGGGATTCTTTCAACCTGGATGACCAACAAATAGGAAGATGATTTAATAAATTAGGGCTAACAAGATTATGACATGTGCTTTTGCTAAAAATTTTGACTATGATAACTTGTAATGGGAGAAGATGCCTGCCAGAATTATAAGTGAAAAGAGCACAGAACAAGTCGAATATACACTACAATTTTACCTCTACAAAAATAAAAGGGCGATAGATTGATAAGGCCTGAAGGGTAGGGGGCTTTGGTAAAGAGATGGGTTTACCCCAAATATCTTTTTAACATTGGCTTTACATCAGTGTATTTTATTTAAAAAATAAAAAGAGTGATAAAAGAAATTGTTTTGAGATCCTGATATGAAAAGAGGAAATATGTTTTCTTTTTTCCCTTTAATGTCCTATACGAAGAATGGAAGTCCCAGGCTCAAGATCACAAGTAGCAGTAGCTAAGAAATTCAAGACAGTACCATCATTCAGGGAAGGCTTCATGGGTGTGCCACCAAGCCAATGACTTGAGCTGCCATGGCAAGGCTGGGCGCAACTCTGAATATGAATCTTTCCCATTATGGAGAGATTCCATTTTGGAGCTTCCCAAACGAATGGCTGCCAGCGTGGTTATAGTTTATTATCAGCGTGACTGCTTCTGGGCTTGTTTATCATGTGCAAGTGATCTGTCTCACCATGTCTTGATACAAGACCTGACAGTTGTCTTAGTTGATGTAAATTCTTTCTTTTTTTTTTTTATTTTTTTATTTTTTTAAAAGATTTTATTTATTTATTCATCCATCCCCCACTTGCTGCTAGTGCTCGCTGGGTCAGCCAACCACGCCGTGAGGGCGGGCCTGCCCTCACCAGGAGGCCCCGGGAACCGAACCCGGGGCCTCCCATATGGCAAACGGGAGCCCCACTGATTGAGCCACAGCCGCTTCCCGTAAATTCTTTCTTGCAGGCAGACAATTGTTTAGCAACTTAGGAAAGCTTTAGAAAACACTTCCTGATTGGCCAGAGAGCTTTGGGTCTTGGAAATCTGATTGGTCCCCTTTATTGGAAGGAAATACTTGCCTCCTTTCATTTCCCCACATAGTTTATCTTTCAGCTAATTTGGTGAATTGCACTGGGCTCTGCTCATTAATTACCAGCATATCAGGGAAGACTCAACTTTCCTGAAATTCTTTCTTCTGGTTCTGAAAAAAAAAGGGGGGGGGGAATGCCCAGGGGTTATTATATTTCTCTTCTTTCCAAGGTATATGTTTATCTACGTGGGTAGATAAAGCACTAGCAGCCCTCTGGCTGGTGATAAACTGCTTTGTTGCTTTGCTGAGTGCTGCAGGAGGTCGGCCTCAATTAGAATCTACCTTCTCTTCTTCCTACACTGCATCTTTTGGACTAGATCACTGGGAAGGTGGTCTTCAAAAAATGACGCTTGAGACATTCCTACTTTAGCCAGTTCAGGAAATGATGAGAGAGGGGAGAGGCACCTCCATCACTGAGATTTTGTGGATTTAGAGCTAAGAAATTTTTTATACGGTAGGGAAAAGTAAAAACATGAAGTATGAACTCGGAGAAGGGCAGAGCTTTGGGAAAACGTGATATGTAAAGATGTGTTTCTGCCACCAGTTCTTAGCCACATAAACAACTTTAGGCATAAAGCAGAGCATAGTAATAGGAAATAATCAATGGACAAATCCCAAGGAATGATGTGCAGGAAAAATCTTAGTAAAAATAGCAAAGATTACTAAGTATTTAAAATGTAGAAGTAGATAGGCCTCCTTGCCAACCCCCTATCTGGGATTTAAATAATCTGATTTTTCTTTTTTGTATTGGGAAAAGGGATTAAAAAGTGCTAGGGATTGAATCTTGTCCCCCACAAAAGGCATGTTTAAGTCCCAATCCCTGGTCCTATAGGTGTGAAGCCCTTTGTGAATAGGACCTTTAAAGATGACATTTTAAGCTTTGTTGCCTCTATAGCGAGGAAGGCACACTGGGAAAGGGCAGGGACGATAAAGGCTGACTGTTGATAAATGTTTAATCACTGTTAGCTAGGAGGGGTTCCTACCTTTACAAGGTTTGGTTTCATCTTTTCTTTGGATTCTTTTGATTCCATGACTGCTTGTTGGGGATTGAATCAGTACCCCACAAAGACATGTTCAAATCTTAATCCACGTTCTTGTAGGCGTGAATCCATTTGCAAATTGGACTTTTGAAGATGCTATTATTAGTGAGGTGTGACCAAAATGAATTGGGGTGGGCCTTAGTGCATATGACTGTAGGCCTTATGAAGAGCTGAAATTCAGAGGCAGTCCGAAGAACCCACCTGTAGAAACCACAAACCAGAAGAAGTAGTAGCTAGAAGTCAGGAGAAGCCAGAGAGAAAGAAATGGCCGTGTGTTGGAGGATGGCCATCACCAGAGCAACTCAGACTCCAGAAGAAAGCATGGCCTTGCCGACATCTTGATTTTGGACTTCTAGTCTTTAACAAAATTTATTGAGACAATAAATTTTTGTTGTTTAAGGCAACCCTTTGTGTGGTATTTGTCATGGCAGCTCTGGCAAACTAAGACACTTCTCCTATTCCTTGAATAAGTTTTTTTTTTTGCTTACAAAAAAAAATGTTGTTGTGGGTTCCTTGCAACCAAGGAAACCTAACATAGACAATACACAACCCAAGAGTATCAAGATTACGGAAGTTCAATTTTTAAGGTTGAAGCAATGGCTACTAGTAAAAATGCTTGCATAGTAAACACATGATGCAACTTGTAGCTAAATGATCTACCTCTAAGGACCCTTTCAGCTCTATAATTTCAAAATTCCCAGGTCACATGCAAAATTCAGTTTCATTAACTTGTAATTATGCTTCATATCTTCTGTGATTGCAAAGAAAGAGAATTGCAGTTCATGGGCCCTCCAGCAGAACAGAAGCATTTATTGCTTGCATCCCTTGAAATGCAGTTTTAATAGTGTAATTCACTTTCTTGATACTGGCCCCATGAAATGGAGACTTGGGCTGTGCAATCACAAATGCTCCAAATGAGGAGTATTTTGGACCGCAGGGGCCTCCCTCTGGCAGGGAGGAGGTGAAGGAGGATGAGGGAGCTGATCCTGGTGAAGACTCCCCAGTCAAGTGTCAGCTGTGGGAAGAGAGTGGGGGAACTCATCTGCTTGCAGAAGGGGTGGAGGGATGAGCAACACGTTAGATTCAAAGACAGCAAGGTCAGCTGCAACTCAGGCTTCCATTCATATCCGGAGATCTAATCTAACAGCAGAATATTTCACAGGAAATCTGGGCACTGGGGATGTTCAGGGGCTTGTCAAGGAGAGATGGGTACAGGGGTATCTGTCCATACACAGTGCTACTTCCCTAGTGGTGGTGGTAGTGGGCAGGGCTGAACTGTGAGGAGAGGGACATGTGGAACAGGAGGGTTATCAGAGCCCCTTCCTCCTGCAAGCCACCACTGGGATGTTGGCTGGGTCCCAATTACCCTAAGCAGAAACTCTACCAGGTCAGCATTTCTTCCACTTGAATGGAGTACAGACCCTTTTTAGCTGAAAAGCAATTCTCCAAGCTGAAGATTGGATTAAATGGTTTTTATTTTAACATACTTAACTGTGTAAAAATATAAAACCATATCAACTCCCTTTCTGCACAACACTTACATAATTCCATTGACACACATGCACATATCTTGATATAAAACAGCACAGCATATTGTTAAGAGCACAGGTTCTAGAGCCCGACTTAGCTGGGTTCAAATCCTCAATCTACCATTTATTTGCTGTGTCATCTTAGGCATGTTAGTTAATCTCTCTGTGCCTCAGTTTACTTACTGGTAAAATGCAGGGAATCACACCTATCTCATAGGCTTGTTGTGAGGATTAAATGAGTTAATTGATGGAAAGGGCTTAGCACAGTGCATGGCACATAGTGAGCCCTCAGTAAGGACTAGCGATTCTGTTGTAAAAACAAAGTCAAGGAGCTTTATGGTTCTTGCTTTTATATTTAGGTCTTTGATCCATTTTAAGTTAATTTTTGTATAAGGTGTGAGATATGGTCTTCTTTCTTTCTTTTGGCTATGGATATCCAGTTCTCCCAGCACCATTTGTAGAATAGACTGTTCTGTCCCAGCTGGGTGGGTTTGACAGGCTTGTCAAAAATTACTTGGTCATATGGGAAGCGGCTGTGGCTCAATCGGTGGGGCTCCCGTTTACCATATGGGAGGCCCCGGGTTCGGTTCCTGGGGCCTCCTGGTGGGGGCGGGCGGGCCCGCCCGCACGGCGTGGTTGGCTGACCCAGCGAGCGCGGGCAGCAAGGGGGGGATAAATGAATGAATAAATAAAATCTTTAAAAAAAAAAAAATTACTTGGTCATAGATGTGAGGGTCTGTTTCTGAACCATCAATTTGGTTCTGTTGGTCTGTGTCTGTCTTTATGCCAGTACCAGGATGTTTTTACCACTGTAGCTAGGTAATATGATTTAAATCTGGAAGTGAGAGTCCTCCAACTTTACTTTTCCTTTTTAAGATGCTTCTGGCTATTCGAGGCCTCTTACCTTTCCAGATAAATTTGCTAATTGTGTTTTCCATTTGTTCTTAAACCTTACACCGGAAGCATGAGCAATGAAAGAAAACATGGATAAATGGGACCTCCTCAAACTTAAACACTTCTGTGATTCAAAGAACTTCATCAAGAAGGTGAAAATGCAGCCCACTCAAAGAGAGAAAATATTTGGAAACCACATATCCAATAAGGGTTTGATTTCCATTCTATATAAAAAGATCATACAACTCAATAATAAAGAGCAAGCAATCCAATTTAAAAATGGGCAAAAGATTTATATAGACATTTCTCCAAAGAGGAAATACAAATGGTCAAAAAGCATGTGAAAAAATGTTCCATATCACTAGCTATTTGAGAAATGCAAATCAAAACAACAATGAGATATAATCTGACACCACATAGAATGGCCATTATTAAAAAAACAGACAACAATAAGTAAGGTGGAGAGGATGTGGAGAAATAGGAACACTCCTTCACTGTTGGTGGGATTGTAAACAAGTGCAGCCTCTGTAGAAGACAATCTGGTGATTCCTCAGGAAGCTAAATATAGAACTGCCATATGATCTAGCAATTCCTCTACTAGGAATATATCCAGAACTAAAAACTATGACACGAACAGACAACTGCATACCAACGTTCATACCTGCATTATTCACAATTGCCAAAAGATGGAAACAATACAAGTGTTCATCAAACGATGAATGGATAAACAAATTATGGTATATATATATGATGGAATAGCATGCTGCAGTAAGAAGAAGTGAAATTGGCACACATATGATAACATGGATGAATCTTGAAGACATTATACTAAGTGAAGTAAGCCAGACACAAAAGGACAAATATTGCATGGTCTCATTAATATGAACTAAATATGAAGAATAAACACATGGGGTTAAAACCTAGAGTATAGGTTATTAAGTGATAAGAGGAGGGTTGAGAAGAACCACTGATGTTTAATGTATGTAGAAGTTTTAATTAACTTGACTGTAAAAGCATGGAAATGGATAGAGTTGATGATAACACATTATAGTGAGTAGCAACTGGTTTATAAATGGGATTGTGGCTGAAAAGGGTAGTCTGGGGAAGTAAATGTCAATTGAAAGAAAGCTAAAGAATAATCTAGGGACTAAATAACACAGTGAGCCCAGAGGTGGATGAGAATTGTAGTTGATGGTACAAATGCAAGAGTGTCCTTCTGTGAGTTAGAGCAGATGTACATCACTATTGCAGGGTGGTGGGAATGTGGAGAAGCATGGGAAAACTACAAGTGGTGTGACCTATGGACTGTGGTTAACAGCAATACTATAATATTCTTGCATCAATGCCAAAGATGTACTGTGTTGATAATGGGGGGGGAAGGGTATGGAAAAAATGTGCCAAATGTATGTTATGGACCATGGTTGGTGGTAATAGTCTGATGATATTATCTCATAATCTGTAATAAACATTCCACCACTGTGTGGTGTGTTGGTGAAGGGGTGTTATAAGGGAATTCTACACATGTACATGATTGTTTTGTAAGTTCACAACCTCTGTAATAATAATATATTTTTAAAAATAGGGTGGGTTGGGGGGAAAATACACCAAATGTAAGATAGGGACTATAATTAGTAGTAATATTTTGATGATGCTCTTGCATGGTTTGTAACAAATATTTCACAACAATGCAAGGTGTTGGTGGAGGGATGATGTATGAGACCCCTATATGATGTTATGCATGTTTATTTTGTAAGTTCACAATCTTTACTATATACTTATTGTTTATGCATGTTCATGTATGAATGATATACTTCAATAAAAAATATATTATTTTTGGAAGAAATTACAACAGTGAGGTGGAGCCAGTGACCACTGGACGCTTTCGGGACAGGGAAGGGAAAAGCAGTTGTAATACAGGGCTTTTTCGGGACTTGGGAATTATCCTGAGTGACATTACAATGACAGATATAGGCCATTTTACATCAGCATATAACATGCAGAACTGTGTGGGAGAGAGTGTGGTCTACAATGTGAACTATGGTCCATGCTTAGTGGCAAAGCCCCAGGATGTGTACATCCATTGCAGGTGATGTGCCACACTAATGAAAAATGTTTATGTGGGATGTTATGGGAGGTGTGGGAGGTGGGGAACAAGGGAGTCCTTGTAATTTTTGTGTAACATATATGTTTTAAAAGCATCTTTTAAAATATAAAACAAAAAACAAAACAAACAAACAAACAAAAAACAAAGCCAAGGTACAAATGAAACACCAACACAACTGCAAAACACATATTATTCAAGTAAGCGACGTTAGTGTAACATGATGGATGAATGTTGTCCTGACACTGATCGGTGATTCTGGGTTTAACAGTAGGAAGAAGTGATCTCAGGTCCAGTTCTCTATTTCCTGTCTTTGGCTTTTTGGTTTTAATGCAGGGACTGCCTGTTAGCCTGGTCTTGGTTGTTAGTTCAGAATAATCAGATCTCATAGTTAATTAAAACTCTGCCTTTGAGCATTCCTGAAAAGCTAATTTTAATGAAATATCACTTGGTAACTCTATGGAAGTGTCTTATTCATTCAAAAGTAAGGTTAGTATTTCCATGTGTACAAAATTTGCATTAGTGTCTGATTTCATTCCTAGGAAGAGAAAATTTCTTCATTGTTCATTTACTGTTAACATTCACAACAAATGAGCTTTTATGCATTGGTAGGTATAAAATGGGATCCATGACCACAAATAAGAATGAGATTCTGATTGCTATATGGACCCTTTGAGAAGGGGGCCTTCCAACTATATATCTCTATTCAAATTATTGTAGATCCTTCATTGTTTGTCATAATAAAATGTAATTTGGCCTTCACTCAGTGAGAATGCATTTACGGATATAAACTCTAAATTAAATGGCAGAATATTAAATTTTTTAGAAAGCTGATCAATTGAAGTGATAAATGCATAACTATGTGATTATACCAAATACCATTGATTGTACACTTTGGATGAATTGTATGCTTTATTAATATGTATCAATAAAATTGTTTTGTTAAAGAAAAAGACGATCATCAAATGAAACAAATTTTTAAAAAATCTTGTGGAGAATTGACAACCCCTGGGAATCCAGGAACAAACCCACTGTGTAGCATACAGTAGGTGCCCAATAAATATTTGTTGATTGAATGAAAGAAGTTGCAATATGAGGGGAAAAAAAGCAATAGACCGTTTCCAGGGATTGGGTCAATATGGCGAGGACAGGTAACATGCTGGACCTTAAAGATCTTGGTGGACCCCCAGGTCTCACCTTTGGCACTCCAGCTTGAGGGGTGGACGGTGTTAGAAATGAGAGCACTTTCAGGGAATACTTAGGAGCAAGGATGGTTGGATCCAGGATATCAAGTCTGGAGAGAATGACCTAATTACCAGCCCCAGTGGAGAGAGGGTGGAGCTGAAATCCTAAATTGGGATGATGACATCAGAAACTGGGGCTATGGGTAAAACAGAGAGCCTGGGGAAACCAGTCCAGCGTGGAGGCAGAGAGTAAGATAATCTCCTCCCATGTACCACATCTCACTCAACAGTGGGACAAATCTCTCCAGATATATTTATGTGAACACTGTCACTGGCCTCCATTTTGTTCACTTGGAGAAAAATTAATTCTACCCTGAAGCTCAGGACAAACAGAATCTAATAGCAACAAGGATTTTCCCTAACAGATCAAGATGACCCATGTCTCCAGCAGGGTAGCCCACAGCATTGTGCAGATTCCTTGGCCCCAAGCCCTAGAGGTTAGAATGCAGTAAGCGCTCTTTGGAGCATGGGTATCTGCATTTTTAAACAAGATCCCCAGGTGATTCTAATGCAGGAGGGCTGTGGTCTTGACCTCACCCACCCTGACCCACAGTTTCTATTTTAGTTTGCCAAAGGGCTGCTGATGCAAAGTATCAGAAACGGGGTGGCTTTTATAAAAAGGATTTATTTGGGGTAAAAGCTTACAGTTCCAAGGCTGTGAAAAGTCCAAATTTCTCCCCAAAGTCAACTACCACATGGCAAAGCAAGATGGCTGCCATCTCTGCCGAGGCCTCTCTTTTCTGTAGCTGGAGACAAACCTGGCCTAGGGCTTGTCTCTTAGTGGGCTCTCTCTCTCTCTCTCTCTCTCTCTCTCTCTGGGCCTCTTTGAGCCCCCCGGGGGCTTCTTTCTTTGCAGCTCAGCTGTGGGTAAAACCTCTCTCAGGTGGCGGGATCAAATATGGCAGCTTCCTTTTCTTGTGTCTGTGTCTCTCTGTGTTTTGGTTTATATGAGACCCAGCAAGGGCGTTTAGTCACCCTCACTGACTTAGTCTGATCAAAAATCCCAAAGCTCAGAGAGTGTATAACTCAGTGGTTGAGTGCCTGCTTTGCATGTAGGTGGTCCCAAGTTCAATGCCCAATTCCTCCTAAGAAAGCGATCCCATTAAGCAATCTGAGTAAAGGACCTTCAACCTAATTTAATACAATCAAGGGGTATCACACCCACAGGAATAGATTAGTTTAAAAAACATACTCTTTCTCTTTTGGGGACTCATAAAATAATCCTAAACTGCCAGAGTTTCCTTAAATGCTTTGTTTCAGATGAGAAACAAAATGGTTTAGCTAAATAAGCTGTTGAGTTAAACAGCTGGACAAACTGTGGTTTCCTACCACCGCAGGGCTCAGTGTTGGGTCTCTGCCAATGAGGCAATTGTTCAACCTCCTCAGCCGCCTCTCATTCTGTATCCCACATTTAGTGACTGCCATCTCTTTCCTGTAATTAAGCCTGCCTCTTGTGCCCCAGTTTTACTCACTGGGCACCTGCATTGTTTCCCAGGGCCAGAATCCACATGGGCACTTGTACTCTTTGTCCCTCCTGGATGGACTTCCAGGATGCCCTCAGACAAGGGGCCCACGAGTCCTGCTGCTCGCGGCCGTCAGGCGTCCTGTTGCTGCAGGGTGTGACAGAGTTTGAGCACTTGCTGTCCTGCCTGTCCGGCAGATCTCCATGCCTCTCTCTGCCCACAGCTGTTTGGTCAAGGCTGACCCAAAGACATCCTGTGCTGGCCAGGCTGCAGGCCTGTGTTGCTGGGAGAAATGAGTGAATTGCTTTCTTGGGAATTTGGAATCTGGTCATGGGTGCTGAAAAGCAGGCAGAACTTAGGTGCTAGCTTTGTAGAACTGTTAGTTTTAATTAAGAAGTTGCTTAATTTACACCTAGTTTGAAGAAACAAAATGCAAGGTACAGAGAGCAGAAAAGAAAGTGGCCAGTTCTCAGCTGCATCAATTCCACCCTCTCTGAGATCAGCAGCTCAGCTTTCCCTGGGTTCTCCAGCATGCGTCCTCTCCATAACCCTGTTTTTCCAGGGCAAGTTCTTCCTTCTTGAGCCTTCACCTCTTATCTGCATAGCCCTTCCCACCTGCTTGGATGGCCACTAATCTCTGGCCCACACTGTATCACCTTTTACCTCTTACTCCCACAGACATTCCCCTCCTGTATGGGGTGTGGAGCCAGCATCTCAAGTGCCTTTATTTTTGGGTAAGCCCAGCTGGGGACCAGCCATGCTTGTATATGACGTCATGTTTAGAGTTCAATACAGAATGTTAAGTTTTATTTCAGATATGTTCATTTTTTTTTTTTTTTTTTTTTTTTTTTTTTTTTTAGCAGTTGTAGGTTTACAGAAATATGCAGAAAGTAGAGAGTTCCCATATACTCCACCACTACCACACAGTTTTCCGTATTATTAGCATTAGTGTGGTACATTTGTTACAATTGATGAACCAATATCATTAGAATTATATTAACTAAAGCCCATAGTTTACATTAGGTTTCATTATTTGTGTTGTATGGTTCTATGTTTGTTTAAAAAAACTTTTTTTATTGTGATAACATACACACAACAGAAAACTTTCCATTTTAACCACTTTCAATTATACAATTCAGTGGTATTAATTACATTCACAGTGTTGTGAATCACCACCGTGATCTGTGCTTATATTTTGGAAAAGAAATATCACTTGCTAATTTTTTAAAGGCAGGGACCCACAGATACCAGCCTTCTCTCTTTTCATCCTTTTAACAAACTTCAGAATCATTTGGTGAAAAGACATGTGACTTAAAAGTAAATGACATTTTTTTTTCCATGGGTGCTGAAATTTCTATTTGAAGGCCTGATATATGGAGACACCTGTACAACTTTTTTTTTTTTTTCAGATGAGAAACAAAATGCTTCCCTAATTGTGATTCCTGACGTAAAAATCGCTAACCTTCATGCTTTCTATACCCTGCTATTGTAAAATGACAATCCATAAAGTTACACCTGTTCTATTCATGAGCAATTTGCAGGCAGTACCTGCTGTGTTTCAAGTTCCAAGCAGTCATCGGGGATGTGTAGTGAGTGTGTAGCTGTCTCTAATCCTAGGATATAGTTCTCTGCTTTTTATCTCTTCTGCTTTTTCCTTGCTAGGTGCTCATCTCTCCAGCAAATGAGCCAGATTGTTCTGGAAACCAGCATCTCGCCTCAGTGCCAAAAGTTTGCAGCTGCAGAGGCTGCTGCTTGCGTGGTTGAAACACTTGCTGGGCTATCCGTTCTCTCAAGGTGGAATGACCGTTCAGCCCTGGGACTTCTGTTTTTGCTGGAGCTGTAGGATGGCACCAATAACCCTGCTGAAATGTGTTTTTATGGGTGTGTTGGAATCGAGGAAACATTTATAGAGAGCTAACTAAGTGGAAGGCCCCGTGCTGGGTGGTGTAAATAGTTCAATGATGAAATCTTTTACTCTAGGATCTTTTACAATATTAAAAGAGAAGGAAAAAATTTTACAAGAATAATACAAAGCACAATAAAGAAGTTCTATGCGGAAGTGGACAGTTATAGGAAGCCTATGCCTCTCTAACAATTCTTACGACACATATAAGGGAGGAAATTATTAAAATGACTACTATAGGACTGTGAGCTTCGAGACCTGGCAGGAAACTTGGAGATTATTTAATCTATTGGCTTTATATGGTTGACTGCAACTGACACTAAGCAATAAATTTTACATTATGATCCAGTATACACACGTATATATATATGTAACTGAAATACATCTTATACAAATAATACTTCCTTACCATGTTTAATACCCTCTAACATTTTCTGCTTTGTTTTATTCTATTTTATTCCATAAATTAAAAACGTTGTTTGCAATCTACTCGGTTGATTTCATGACCTATGAAGATCAAACTTGGGCCTGCAGTTTGAAAATGCTCTCCTGTGGTCCAGCTCCTCATTTACGCACGGCAGCTCTGAAGCCAGGGAGGCGGTGCGCCGTGGCTGAGATGTCCCACTGAGGTCGCAGCCAAGAGCTTGCCTTCATTTTCTTCTCCTACTGTGTTGGGTCACAAGAAATGACTTGGGACTTGAGACAACCTGAACTCCATGTGAAAAAGTTATAGCACAAAGAGAACTATTTTTTCAATCTTTGGTGTGACTTTTGACAACCAATGGAAACTTAGTGATCTCTCCAAGCCCGTGGGAACCCAAAGACAAACTCTTTCTTGTATATGAAACCCACTCTGTGTTGCCAGAAAACACTACCTAAATCCTCCCTCCCAATATTCTCCAAAATTGGCTTAGGAGAGTATTGGTGCCTTAGAAATTCTTTGAGTGTTTCACAGATGTCCCATGGGTTGTAGATATTCCAATGGAATGATTATGTCTGGGTGAAAAAGATGCAATATAAGAAATGGTAAGAAATTACAAACCGAAGGATAATAACAAAGATATTTGA
Source organism: Tolypeutes matacus (assembly GCA_026826555.1). NCBI lineage: Eukaryota > Metazoa > Chordata > Mammalia > Cingulata > Chlamyphoridae > Tolypeutes > Tolypeutes matacus. The sequence continues at coordinate 13,844,137 of JAKSZT010053769.1, read as the reverse complement.
TTTGAAATTAGGATCCCACATTTCTCGTGGTCATTTAACTCCCCATCTTCCCCTTTGTTGGTTTAGCCTTTGTTTACAATTAGGTTTCCCCCACTCCAATGTCACCTACTGGGATGATCTCTTCCCTGTTCCTGATACTGACTTGTCATTACCTCCAAATAGCAAACTTTACCTTGAGGCCGTTGTGGATTTGGGGGGACTCATTTGACTGCTAGAGAGACTTCTCAAAATTGAGGGGAACTACTGATAACACTTTCATTATTTATTTATGAGATTTATTTTTATTTATTTCTCCCCCCGTCATTGTTTGCGCTTGCAGTCTGCTCTCTGTGTCTATTCATCTTCTTTTTAGGAGGCACCAGGAACCGAACCTGGGACCCCTCCATGTGGGAAGGAGTTGCCCAATTGCTTGAGCCACTTCTGCTCCTTGCTTGTTGTGTCTTTCATTGTGTTTCCTTGTTGTGCCTCTTCGTTGCACCATCTTGTTGTGTCAGCTCACCGTGCCAGCCCTCGCGTCAGCTCGCTGTCTTTCTTATCTTCTTTAGGAGGCGCCAAGAACCAAACCAGGGACTACCCATGTGGTAGGCAGGCACCCAATTGCTTGAGTCACATCCCTGTCCCCACTTTCATTATTGAGTATTTTGAAATATATTTTATTAATTGTAGAACACTAAAAATACATTGTTTCAATATTGTATTCTGTAAATGCTTTTCAAGACTATACATACCATGAGTTTGCAATAAGACCTGAGACAGGGCAGCTGTGAAGGACAAGCGAGGTACTATTTTGTGAAAGCATATTGTAACCTATAAATCTAAATACACATGTGTTAGATATGACACATGATATCTTCTTGTTTGTTTTTTTTAAAGATTTTATTTATTTATTAACACCCCCCCCCATTGTTTTGTGCTTGCTGTCTGCTCTCTGTGTCCATTCACTGTGTGTTCTTCTGTGTCTTTTTGTCTTCTCCCCAGGTGGCACTGGGACCTTCCGTTGTGGAGAAAGGCTGCTCAATCTCTTGCTTGGTCTGCTGTGTCTCTCATTGTCTCTCCTCTGTGTCTCTTTTTGTTACATCATTTTGCTGTACCAGCTCTCTGTGCGGGCCAGCACTCCTGTGTGGGCCAGCACTTCTGTGTGGGCTACCTCGCCGATGGGCCAGCTTGCTTTTTCACCTAGAGGCCCAGGGAATCAAACCCTGGACCTCCCATATGGTAGATGGGAGCCCAATTGCTTGAACCACATTCGCTTCCCTCATGTTTGTTTTGACTCCTCTGTGGCAGTGGAGAGATTTACTAAATCAACCCTCAAAAACCATTTCTGGAATTGCTTCTTTGGATTGTTTGGAAGAGCCAGATGTAAGAAAATTACTTCTCATTACATCATCATCATATTGTACTTTTGGTTTATAATCTAGAACACTCAATCGCCCACCTGTTCCTAGTGCCTTTTTGCTATTTAAAAGAATCAAATTTACCCTCCAAATATGAAGATTTGCCACTGTAACAGATTTTTAAAAGTATAGGCCTCAGAATTTGTATGAAGTTTCTAAAGAGGAATTTTAAGTTGCCTTGAACAATGGTTTCATTGTTGGAGTAAGAATGTGGCCTCTGAGATTTGCACTCATGAGGATGCATAAGTTTCCAACGTATTTATTTTAAAAAAACTGCCATGTTACTTTAGTCTGTCTCTCTATGGACTTAAATAACACAGATAATTTGTACCATGTATCAGTTTGCCATTGTTTGCATCCAGCCTTTAGCCTGCAGGAATACATGTGTAGCTCTCTAAATTATTCTTAATGGAGCATGTACATTTTCTATAACTCAAATGATCATGCCATGTATTTTATTGGATTCTTCATATTTTTCTGATTTGAAATTATTATGCCAACCTAATCCTTGGGACCTGTTTCATGATCATTGGGACAGATTCAAGCAAATAAATTAGTTTATTGGGCCACAGAGTAAATATTTACTGAGCACTTACTATGTCCTTTGTCTTGTGCTGAGGAATGCTTTGAGTGCCCTGTGGTTCTAATGAGTTGGATATCCCTCTATGTTTGAGGACTTCCTTTTACCTCAAGACTTGAAGGAAATTCAAGGATAGTGAACACCATTCAAATGAGAACAAAAAAAGCCCTCACAAATCCTCTGTAAAGTGAAACCTCACTTCTCCTGGCAGACAGGATAATTCTCAGATGACATGGGGTATGTTTTTCTTCCTTGAGTTCTTCTAATCAAAGCGTTAACTCACTTTGGGGAAGCTTTATCCAGCTCAAACACCTTTCATCTAAGCTCCTAAGACTCTCTATAAACAGCAATTATGACTAGTAACAGCCGTGTTCGCCCTATCTGGCAGAGAAGAAAAGTGACATGGAACAAAATTCAATTGCTTACAGAGACACCACCAAGGAGGAATAATGCTTCCCTGGCAGAGTCCAGCTCTGTCTGATCAAAGAACTCATTGTACCCCAGTATAATAGTTCAGTAAATTAAATAATCTTGTTCCTTGGCTAGATTTTCTGACTATCTGGGTTCTTAAGTGGGGTTTCTAACACAAACCCTAGGGAATAGAAGGGTGTTGGGGTCCTCAAAATCCATCCCCAAACATTCCCCTTCTCTCTGTGTACATGCAAGATATGGGAAAATTGCTCTGGCCTTTTCTGGAATGGGAATAGAAAGAAATATGGACCATATTTTCAGAAACCAAAACTGGGATATATAGCATGAAAATTTTGAGTGAATTTGCAGAAATGGAGAAATTAAAACTTGGGGTTATGCCAGAAAATCCTGAGCATGTGGCCCCTCTAGGCATAGAGAGTATAAGTGTCAAGGAGGTTTATAGATAATTGATCAGAATTTGGATCTCACTGTTGTGAGAAATACTGCATTTCAGCAAAAGATGGTGGTTAGGTGGGAGCAGGGAATAGAAATTTGGTGATCTTCAAAGCTCAGGCAAAAGAGAAGGAATTTGAGTACACAAAAATGTTGCTCAATGAAAGTGGGAAGGAGGTTGTGATTGTCCACGTTATATATGCAATGACTTATGCAAGTATGTTTTTTTTTTTTTTTTTTTTTTTAAAGATTTTATTTATTTATTCATCCATCCCCCCCTTGCTGCTTGTGCTCGCTGGGTCAGCTAACCACGCCGTGCGGGCGGGCTTGCCTTCACCAGGAGGCCCCGGGAACTGAACCCGGGGCCTCCCATATGGTAAACGGGAGCCCTACTGATTGAGCCACAGCCGCTTCCCGTGCAAGTATGTTATGCTCCATTTTAGCTGCAGATGATTAAAGATTTTCTGGGTTTCAGCTATCATCAATACCCAAAAGCAATTTAACCAGCATGCTTTTCTTCACTTTCTGATGTTTTGAAAGCCTTTGTGATCGTATGCAAGTGCATGCACATACACACACACACACACACTCTTTTGAAGAGAACATTTCCACCTACTTCCCCTTACTTAGCTGCCCTGTGGCTTTCTTTCACTGAGTGAGGTCCTCTAGAAGCACACTACCTTATTTCCCAGGAGAAAATAATCGCCAAAATGCTTTGGTCTGAGAAAATTAGAGGGAAAGTGTGGAGGAAGGTAGAAAAAGGAGTGATGGATGAAGGTGGGGTCCAGGGGAGAACTGTTGGATTAGTGCAGCTGTCGTTAACTACTCCTTTAGGGGTGCAAGCACAGACCAAGATAATATGCTACGAGGTGCTCTTCTCGCACACCCAAGGGAACAGAATGGCTTTGGGTTATGCGAGTTATTGTAGATAGTGGGCTAAATAATGGCCCCAAAAAGACACGTCCAGACTCTCAGAATATGACCTTTTTTGGAATAAAAGTCCTTGCAAATGTAATTAAAGCAAAGATCTCAAGACGGGAACATACTACATTGAGAGTGGGCCCTAACTCCAATGACAGGTGTCCTTATAAGAAGAAGGGAAGGTACACAGACGCACAGAAACACACAGAGACAGCCTCATGAAGCTGAAGGCAGAGACTGGAGTGATGCTTCCACAAGCCAAAAGAAAGCCAGGAGCCACCAGAAGCTGGAAGGAGCAAGGAAGGATTCTCCCCTTAGAACTTCAGAGGGAGTGTGCCCCCGCCGACACCTTCATTTCAGATTTCTGGCTTCCAGAACTGTGAGAGAATACATTTCCGTTGTTCTGTCACTGTTTCTGTTTAAAGTCACTATGTTGGTGGTGATTTGCTATGGCAGCCCCAAGGAATCTAATATACTGTAGTAATAACAATGATGGTGATGGTGAAATAATAATACTAATAGTAATACCTACCTATTATTGAGTCCCTATGTGCTAGTTGCTTTCAATATTTTAATTCCTAAAACACCCTTTAAATCAGAGTTGTAAACTCACTCACACTAATGCATTCATACATGCTAGAAAATGAAGTATCTTTACTTTTGTCTGACTGATCTGATCTGCTTTACTCCTATCCCACCAAGTATACAAAACTCTATTTTAGTCCAACCTGGTAAACTTAGTCCAATTCAATAACGACAACAATCTTTTTTTGATAAATGCTCAACATCCATCCGTTGGATGAAATGCTCACGCTTACTGAGTTCCAGGTCACTCCAGCAACTCTCCCAAATGCCTTCTCTGTGGGGGATGCAGGGCTCATTTAACCTTGTGGTGTGTGGGGGAGGCGAGGGCCCTGGTCTTGTGCTGACCTTCAGGTGTGCGCTGGTTGGTGGCCATTGCGGTTTGGTTGGTCCAGTCAGTTCCCCATTCTGCTGATACTCATTGCTTAAATCTCACCTCCTCTAAGAGATTTAGAGGCATGGCAGCTCTCTGCTGAGAAGAACCTGCCTCCTTTTGGGGGCTTTGTGGCTCCTCCTGAAGTTGGCTGTGGCTCCCATCTGGGCCCCACTCCCACTGTCTGCACTCTGGCTCTCAGCTATAAGCCTCCTCACCTGAGCACTATGCCAAGCTCTTTAGCCAGATTCCCAACTCCCTCCTTCATCCCCACCCTGGGGATATCCTAGAGCTTCTAGAGCCTGTCTAAGCCTCAGGGTAACCAAGGGCAGCTGGGCAAGCAAGCAGCACGAGAATCATGCTGCACTACAAGGTTACTTTCATGTGCGACTCATGCAGCCGGAGATCTTCCTCTGCCCTCTCTTCAGTGCCTCCTGTCACAAATGCCCCCTCCTCTCTGGGACTGGAGCCCAGGGAGGGGAAGCTGGGATATAGGTGTGATGGCCTATCTTCCTTCCTCTGTCATCCCTTTCTCCTTTAATTCTTGATAAGTTAAATGGGAGCTAACAGAGTTTAGAAAGTATGTTCTTCTCCCATCTATATCTATAAAAGATGTAAACATAAGTCAGATTTAAAATTCAAAGTTGTTATTGGCTTCCATGTTCTAGGCAGTACTTGCCAACTTTTCTGTGCTAAGAAGACACATGGCAAAATTCCAGAACAGGCAAGTCTATAGACACAGAAGGTAGATCCATGGTTGCTTAGGGCCAGGGAGATAGGGGAATGGGGAGTGACTGCTAAAGGGGACAGGGTTGCTTTTGGGGTGATGGAAATGATCTAAAATTGACTATGATCATTTTTGCACGATTCTGAATATATTAAAGGGCACTGAATCATACATTTTATTTTATTTTTTGAATTGTACATTTTAAATGGGTGAGTTATATGGTATATGAATTGTATCTCCACAATAAAGTTGTTATTTATTTTTTTTTAGAGCACCACATAGCTTGGACTTGGAGGAAGCAGATGGCAAGACAATATGAAATAAATGGATTTTTAAAAAATCTCGTGGTATTTTCATACAATAGAATATAATACAAGAAAAGGAAAAACAAAAAAATTTGAAAATATATAATACAGGTACTTCTGGGAAGATGGCGAATTAGTAAGACATGGGAATCTCTTCTCCAGAAAAATAACTATAGGACAGGCTGAAACCGCCCTGAAAAAGATCTTCTAGGGTTTAGAACAGCAGGTGAAGGCTGCACACCACCCAGAGGAGAGAGAGAGAAAAGAGGGAAACTGCGACGACAGAACGTGAGTTGGAACCAGCAGCGCCTGCTGCTGCCGGCACCCTCCCCCACTCTTTAGAATTCTCGGGACTCTGGGCCTGTGACTACAGGCAAAGGGGGCTCCAGGGATCTACTACTCCAGGAAAGGTGACAGAGAAGGACACAGCCTAAGGCTAACTCAGGTTCTGACCTGCAAATTTGGGCTACGGAGCCCCACGGACCCTTCCATATGGTGGTTTGCCCTGGGAGCCTAGGAAGGACTGGAGAAATCCGACTCTCGCAACCTCACTCTCTTCTAGCCTGGAGTAATTGTTGAGGACTCTGCAGGAGAGGGGAGAGAGAGCCTGGGGCTGACTCGGCTTTTGATTTGCAGGTTTGGTTTGCCCTGTCCCGAGAACCCTTCCAGGCCGGGTGGGGCTGAGCCATTGTTTGCCTTGGAGCCTGCAAGGAGCTAAAGAAAAGGAAGGGGGCTGCCAGAGAAGACTGGAGAACAGTCTCAGAAAGTTTGAATTACAAGATTTTAGCCCCCAGACAAGGAAGCTCTATCACTTTGATCAGGTCTGTGTCATAACAAATACATTCTGACGAGGCATTGAATTGACAGCTGCCAAAGACTGCCATCTCCTGGCAGACCAAGGAAGTGCACATAAGAAAATTAAGTAGGAGAGGATTTTCCTGGCCTCTATAGCCTCCCTGCCCAAGGCCCTAGGAAGCGACTCTACAACCAATTACTGGGTCCAGTGCCCAATTTTGAGCAACCAGTAGGACAATCATAACAATCCAGGTCGAGCCAAAAATTAAAGAGCTGTGGTAACTCACAGCCTCCAGCCACTAAATTCCTATAAAAGAGAAAGAGATTGAGCATCTGAGTAAACTACATCCTAAACAGATGCCTAAACACCAGCAAAAAGTTACAAGCCATACAAAGAAAATAGAAGACATGGCCCAAGAAAGGAATACATCAAAGTCCCAGAAGAGATGCAGAATGTGAGAGAACTAATCAGTGAGATGAACACAAATTTCCAAAATCAAATTAATGAGATGAAAGACTATATAATTAAAGAGATAAATGACATCAAGAAGACATTGAACGAACACAAAGAAGAATTTGAAATCCCGAACAGAAAAGTAATGGGGTTCATGGGAATGAAAGACACAATAGGTGAAGTCAAAAACACATTTGAGGCATACAACAGCAGACTCGAAATGATAGAAGAAAGAATAAGTGATAACGAAGACAGAGCAGCTAAAATTGAAGAGAAAAAGGAACAGAGAGAGAAAAGAATGGAAAAAATTGAGCAGGGGCTCAGAGAGTTGAATGACAACACAAAATGCAACAATATATGTGTCATGGGAGTTCTAGAAGGGGAAGAGAAGGGAAAAGGGGCAGAAAGAGTATTTGAGGAAATAATAGCTGAAAATTTCCCAACTCTCACAAAAGAAATTAACTTACATGTCCAAGAAGCACACCGTACACCAATCAGAATAAATCCCAACAGACCTACGCCAAGACACATACTACTCAAAATGTCAAATATCAAAGATAAAGAGAAAATTCTCAGAGCAGCAAGAGAGAAGCAAACGATCACGTACAAAGGACGTACAGTAAGACTTAGTACAGATTTCTCTTCAGAAACCATGGAGGCAAGAAGACAGTGGTATGATACAATTAGGAAACTGAAAGAGAAAACCTGCCAGCCGAGAATTCTTTATCCAGCAAAACTGTCCTTCAAATACGAAGGGGAGTATAAAGTATTCACAAACAAACAGCAACTAAGAGAGTTTGCAAAAAAGAATCCACCTTTGCAGGAAATATTAAAGGAAGCCTTAGAACCTGAAAGAAAAAGATGGGAGAGAGAGGCTTAGAGGAGAGTGTAGATGAAAGAATAACAGAAAGGATAACCAAAAGAGTATAAAGAAAGACAAAAACAAAAGGACATATGAAAACCAAAAAATAAAATGGAGGAAGTAAATAGTGCATTTACAGTAATATCATTGAACGTGAATGGATTAAACTCCCCAATCAAAAGATATAGGCTGATAGAGTGGATAAAAAAACATGAGCCATCCATATGCTGCTTACAAGAAACTCACCTTAGACCCAGGGAGACAAACCAGCTGAAAGTGAAAGGTTGGAAAAAGATACTCCACACGAATAGTAAACAGAAAAGAGCAAGGGTAGCTATACTAATATCAGACAAAACAGACTTCAAATGCAAAAAAGTTATGAGATACAGAAGGCCATTATATATTAATAAAAGGGATGATCCACCAGGATGATATAACAGTCATAAATATTTATGCACCTAACCAGAGTGCCCCAAAATATATGAGACAAACGCTGGCAAAACTGAAGGGAGAAATAGACATTTCTACAATAATTGTTGGAGTCTTCAACACCCCACTCACATCATTAGATAGAACAACTAGACAGAAGATCAACAAGGAAACAGAGAACATGAACAATATGATAAACGAGTTAGACCTAACAGATATATAAAGAACACTGCATCCAAACTCAGCAGGTTATACATTCCATTCAAGTGTTCATGGATCTTTCTCCAGGATAGACCACATGCTGTGTTAAGCTCTCAATAAATATAAAAAGATTGAAATTATACAAAGCACCTTCTCTGATCATAATGGAATGAAACTAGAAAACAATAATAGACAGGAAAAAAGTAAACTTGCAAGTGTATGGAGACTGAACAACACAATCCTAAATAATCGGTGGGCCAAAGAAGAAATTGAAAGTGAAATCAGTAAATATATTAAGACAAATGTAAATGAGAACACAACGTATGAAAACTTATGGGAAGATGGTGGACTAGTAAGAGACGGGAATCTTTCTCCAGAAAAATAGCTAGAGGACAAGCTGAAACATCCCCAAAAAAGATCTTCTAGGGTTTAGGACAGCAGGTGAAGGCGGCACACCACCCAGAGGAGAGAGGGACAGAAGAGGGAAATCGCAACAACAGAACTGTGAGTTGGAAGTAGCAGCTTCTGCTGCTGCCAGCACCCTCTCCCACATTCTTCAGAATTCTCAAGCCTCTGGGCCTGCGACCACAGACAAAGGGGGCTCCAGGGATCTACCACTCCCGGAAAGGGGAGAGAGAGGGACACAGCCTTTGGCTGACTCAGGTTCTGACTTGTAAATTTGGGCTGCGGAGTCCCACGGACCCTTCCACACGGTGGTTTGCCCTGGGAGCCTAGGAAGGACTGGAGAAATCCGACCCTCGCAACCTCCCTCTCTTCTAGCCTAGACTAATTGTTGAGAACTCCACGGGAGAGGGGAGAAAGAGCCTGGGGCTGACCCTGCTTTGAACTCCCAGTTTTGGTCTGCCCTGTCCCGAGAGCCCTTCCAGGCTGGGTGGGGCTGCACCATTGTTTGCCTTGGAGCCTGCAAGGGGCTAAAGAAATACAAACCTCCCAATCTCCTCCTCTACTAACAGGGACTGATTGTTGAGGATTCAGAAGGGAGTGGAAATATTTCCTAGCTGGGAAAAGGGGGGCGCTACAAGAGAAGTCTGGAGAACTGTCTCAGAAAGTTTGAATCACAGGGCTCTTAGCCCCCAGACAGGAAGCTCTATCACACTGATCTGGTCTGTGTCACAACAAATACCCTCCGACCAGGCATTGAAATGAGAGCTGCCAACAAGCGCCATCTCCTGGCAGACCAAGGAAGTGCACATAGAAAATTAATAAGTAAGAGAGGCTTTTCCTGGCCTCTATAGCCTCCCTGCCCAAGGCCCTAGGAAAGGACTCTACAACCAATTCCTGGGTCCAGTGCACAGTTTTGAGCAACCAGCAGAACAATCCTAATAATCAAGGTTGAGCCAAAAATCAAAGAGCTGTGGTAACTCACAGCCCCTTGCCACTAAAACTCAATAAAAGAGAAAGAGATAGAGCATCTAAGTAAAATACAAACTAACCAGACGCCTAAGCACCAGCAAAAAATTACGAGTCATACTAAGAAAATAGAAGACATGGCCCAAGAAAAGTAATACATCAAAGTCCCAGAAGAGATGCAGAATTTGAGAGAACTAATAAGTGAGATGGGCACAATTTCCAAAATCAAATTAATGAGATGAAGGAGAATATAGTTAAAGAGATAAATGACATCAAGAAGTCATTGAGCGAACGCAAAGAAGAATTTGAAATGCTGAACAGAAAAGTAACAGAGTTCATGGGAATAAAAGACACAATAGGTGAAGTCAAAAATACATTTGAGACATACAACAGCAACCTCAAAATGATAGAAGAAAGAATAAGTGATACCGAAGACAGAGCAGGTAAAATTGAAGAGCGAAAAGAACAGAGAGAGAAAAGAATGGAAAAAATTGAGCAGGGGCTAAGAGAGTTGAATGACAACACAAAACGCAAGGACATACATGTCATGGGAGTTCCAGAAGGGGAAGAGAAGGGAAAAGGGGCAACTCTCATGAAAGAAATGAACTTACATGTCCAAGAAGTACATAGTACCCCAATGAGAATAAATCCAAACAGACCTACGCCAAGACACATATTATTCAGAATGTCAAATGTAAAAGATAAAGAGAAAATTCTCAGAGCAGCAAGAGAGAAGCAAACGATCACGTACAAAGGACATCCGGTAAGACTTAGTGCAGATTTCTCTTTAGAAACCATGGAGGCGAGAAGACAGTGGTATGATACAATTAGCAAACTGAAAGAGAAACCCTGCCAGCCGAGAATTCTTTATCCAGCAAAACTGTCCTTCAAATATGAAGGTGAATATAAAGTATTCAGAAACATACAGAAACCAAGAGAGTTTGCAAAAAAGAATCCACCTTTGCAGGAAATATTAAAGGAAGCCTTAGAACATGAAAGAAAACGACAGGAGAGAGAGGCTTGGAGGAGAGTATAGAAGAAAGAAAAGCAGAAAGGATAACCAAAAGAGTAAAAAGAGAGGCAAAAACAAGATGACAGATGAAAACCAAAGAATACAATGGAGGAAATAAATAGTGCATTTTATTTTATTTTATTTTATTTTATTTATTTATTTTTTTTTTTTTTTTAAATTTTTTTACCGGGAGGTATCGGGGATCGAACCCCGGTCTCTCCATATGGTAGACGGACGCCGAACCTCTTGAGCCACATCCGTTTCCCAAATAGTGCATTTTAAGTAATATTGAATGTGAATGGATTAAATTTCCCAATCAAAAGATACAGGCTGACAGAATGGATAAAAAAACATGAGCCATCCATATGCTGCTTACAAGAAACTCACCTTAGACCCAAGGATACAAACTGGCTAAAAGTAGAAGGTTGGAAAAAGATACTCCACGTGAATAGTAAACAGAAAAGAGCAAGGGTAGTTATACTAATATCAGACAAAACAGACTTCAAATGCAAAAAAGTGATAAGAGATGTGGAAGGCCATTATATATTAATAAAAGGGGCAATCCTCCAGGAAGATATAACAGTCATAAATATCTACACACCTAACCAGGGTGCCCCAAAATATATGCGACAAACGCTGGCAAAACTGAAGGGAGAAATAGACATTTCTACAATAATTGTTGGAGACTTCAACACCCCTCTCACATCATTAGATAGAACAACTAGACAGAAGATCAACAAGGAAACAGAGAACTCGAACAATATGATAAACGAGTTAGACCTAACAGGCATATACAGAACACTGCATCCAAACTCAGCCGGTTATACATTCTTCTCAAGTGCCCATGGATCTTTCTCCAGGATAGACCACATGTTAGGTCACAATACAGCTCTCAATAAATATAAAAAGATTGAAATTATACAAAGCACCTTCTCAGATCATAATGGAATGAAACTAGAAATCAATAACAGAAGGGAAAAAAGTAAATTTGCAAATGTGTGGAGACTGAACAACAAGCTCCTAATTATTTGGTGGGTCAAAGAAGAAATTGCAAGTGAAATCAGTAAATATATTGAGACAAATGAAAATGAGAACACAACATATCAAAACTTAAGGGATACAGCGAAGGCAGTCTTGAGAGGGAAATTTATAGCCCTAAATGCCTATATTAAAAAACAAGAAAGAGATAAACTTAAAGATTTAACTGAACAACTTGAGAAACTAGAAAAAGAACAGCAAACCAATCCCAAAGCAAAAAGAAGGAAAGAAATAATAAAGATCAGAGCAGAAATAAATGAAAATGAGAACAAAAAAACAATAGAGACCATCAACAAAACCAAAAGCTGGTTCTTTGAGAAGATCAATAAAATTGTCAAAGCCCTCGCTAGACTAACAAAGAAAAAAAGAGGGAAGAGGCAAATAAATACAATCAGAAATGAAAGGGGAGAAATTACAAATGACCTCACAGAAATAAAAAGAATCATAAGAGGATATTATGAGAAACTATATGCCAACAAACTAGACAACATAGATGAAATGGACAAATTTCTAGGATGCACAACCAACCTACACTGACACTACAAGAAATACAAGAATTTAACAAACCAATCACAATTAAGGAGATTGAATCCATCATCAAAAATCTCCCAGCAAAGAAAAGTCCAGGACCAGATGGCTTCACAGGTGAATTCTACCAAGCATTTCTAAAAGAATTAACACCAATCCTGTTTAAACTCTTCCAAAAAATTGAAGAGTATGGAAAATTACCCAACACATTTTATGAAGCCAACATCACCCTAATACCAAAGCCAGATAAAGATTCCACAAGAAGGGGTCGGATGTGGCTCAACTGGTTGGGCGTCCGTCTCCCATATGGAGGGACCCGGGTTCGATCCCCGGGACCTCCCGGTAAAAAAAAAAAAAAAAAAAAAAAAAGATTCCACAAGAAAAGAAAATTACAGACCAATCTCTCTAATGAACATAGATGCAAAAATTCTCAACAAAATACTTGCAAATGGAATCCAACAGCACATCAAAAGACTTATACATCATGACCAAGTGAGATTTATTCCTGGTATGCAAGGCTGGTTCAACATATGAAAATCAATCAAAGTAATACACCACATTAACAAATTGAAGGAGAAAAACTACACGATCATCTCAATAGATGCAGAAAAAGCATTCGACAAAATCCAGCATCCTTTTTTGAATAAAACACTTCAAAAGGTAGGAATAAAAGGAAAATTCCTCAATATGATAGAAGGCATATATGAAAAACCCACAGCCAACATCATTCTCAGTGGGGAAAGGTTGAACGCTTTCCCTCTAAGATCTGGAACAAGACAAAGATGCCCACTGTCACCACTGTTATTCAACATTGTACTAGAAGTTCTAGCTAGGGCAATTAGACAAGAAAAACAAACAAACAAACAAAAAAATTAAAGGCATCCAAATGGGAAAAGAGGAAGTAAAACTCTCACTGTTTGCAGATGACATGATCCTGTACTTAGAAAATCCTGAAGTATCCATGACAAGGCTACTTGAACCAATACATGAGTTCAGCAAAGTGGCAGGATACAAGATCAAAACGCAAAAGTCAGCGATGTTTTTGTACACTAGTACTGAACAACCTGAGGAGGAAATCAGGGGGAAAATTCCAGTTTCAATAGCAACAAAAAGACTCAAATACCTAGGAGTTAATTTAACTAAAGAAGTACAGGACCTATATGCAGAAAACTACAAAACAATGCTAAAAGAAATTTAAAAATACCTAAACAAATGGAAAGACATTCTGTGTTCATGGAGTGGAAGAATAAATATTGGGAAGATGTCAATCTTGCCCAAACTGACTTATAGATTCAATGCAATACCAATCAAAATCCCAACAGCTTACTTTACAGAATTAGAGAAGGCAATTACCAAATTCATCTGGAAGGGTAAGTGCACCCAAATAGCCAAAAACATTGTAAAAAAGAAGAGCAATGTGGGAGGAATTTCAGTGCCTGACCTTGAAACATATTACAAAGCTACAGTGGTCAAAACAGCATGATACTGACATAAAGATAGACATATCGATCAGTGGAATAGAATTGAGAACCCAGAAATATACCCTCACCTATACAGTCAACTGTTTTTTGACAAACCTACCAAGCCCACGCTGATGGGAAAAAATAGTCTCTTCAACAAATGGTGTTGGGAGAACTGGATATCTATAACCAAAAGAATGAAAGAGGACCCCTATCTCACCCCCTATACAAGAATCAACTCAAAATGGATCAAAGATCTAAATATAAAAGCCAGGACCATAAAACTACTAGAAGAAAATGTAGGGAAACATCTTCAAGACTTTGTAGAAGGTGGTGGTTTCTTGGACCTCACACCCAAAGCACGTGCAACAAAAGAAAAATTAGATAAATGGGACCTCCTCAAAATTAAACACTTTTGCACCTCACAGGACTTTGTCAGAAGGGTGAAAAGGCAGCCAACTCAATGAGAAAAAATATTTGGAAATCACATATCTGATAAGGGTTTAATATCCAGGATATATAAAGAGATGTTACAACTCAACAATAAAAAGACAAACGACTCAATTAAAAAATGGGCCAAAGACTGGAATAGACATTTCTTCAAAGAAGAAATACAAATGGCAAAAAAACACATGAAGAAATGCTCAACATCACTCATGATTAGGGAAATGCAAATCAAAACTACAATGAGATATCATTTCACACCTATCAGAATGGCCACTATTAAAAAGACAGAGAACTACAAGTGTTGGAGAGGATGTGGAGAGATAGGAATACTTTTTCACTGTTGGTGGGAATGCAGAATGGTACAGCCACTGTGGAGGACTTTTGGCAGTTCCTAAAGAAATTGAATATAGACTTGCCAGGTGACCCTGCAATACTAGTACTGGGTAGGTATATACCCAGAAGAACTGAAAGCAGTGACAAAAACAGACATCTGCACACCGATGTTCATAGCCACATTATTCACCATTGCCAAAAGGTGGAAACAACCCAGGTGTCCATCAACAGACGAATGGATAAACAAACTGTGGTCTATTCACACGATGGAATATTATGCAGCTGTAAGAGGAAATGAAGTCGTAAAGCATATGACAACATGGATGAACCTGGAGGACTTATACGTTGAGCGAAGCAAGCCAGACACAAAAGGACAAATACTGTATGAATGTGTTACTATGAACCAAATATATTGTGTAACATATTGTTTGATTCAAAAAAAATTTGGGGGTCGGATGTGGCTCAACTGGTTGGGCGTCCGTCTCCCATATGGAGGGACCCGGGTTCGATCCCCGGGACCTCCCGGTAAAAAAAAAATAAAAAAATAAAATAAAATAAAATAAAAAAATAAAATTGTGTATTTCTTTTGGGGTAGGATGTGGCTCAACTGGTTGGGCGTCCGTCTCCCATATGGAGGGACCCGGGTTCGATCCCCGGGACCTCCCGGTAAAAAAATAAATAAATAAATAAATAAAATAAAATAAAATAAAAAAAATTTGTATGTATTAATTACATTTAATTGAGAAATGTATATATTTATTCATCTGTGTTTACTATTTAGTTTTTAATTGTTTATATTTTCAATTATTAAATATACAAAATAAAGGAAAAAAAATGGAAGGTAATAAAATTACTTGCTAGAAGTGAATGAAAAAATATATATATAATACAATGAAGTGGAGGAATACTCTCCTACTCCTCACAACAGCATGGACATTTGTCAGAGAAATATCATCCTGAGTTTTAGAGAGGCCAGATACAAGGAATACATACCATGTGATTCTGTTTATATAAAGTTCAAAAACAGGCAAAGTGAGTCTCTGGCCTTAGAGGTCAGGGGAGGGGTCACTCTTCGGAGGGGGTGAGCTGCTGGTTCTATTTCGTTTCTTCATATGGATGTATTTGCTTTGGGAAAGTTCACCGAGCTTACTATAATTTGTGCACTTTTTTACACCTATGTTATACCTTATTAAAACATTTACTAAAAATGCATCAGCTTATTATTTGCAGAATAGTATCCCCGTTATACCTGCAAGGTGGGCTTGTAAAATTCTCATTTTACAAATGAAGACACTGATGTCTAAATTTTTAGTGACTTGTTGAAGGCTGTGCAGCTAGCAGGTGACAGAGCTGGGCTCTCACCAGGACTGCCCAGCAGCCACCAGGAATGATGCCTCCACACCGTCTCCCTGGACACCGGGAGCCCCTCCAGCCAGGTCTCCAACCCCATTTCCTTTTGGACTTGAGTGGGGTTTCCTTGCC
The DNA here is from genome assembly GCA_026826555.1 of Tolypeutes matacus. Taxonomy (NCBI): domain Eukaryota; kingdom Metazoa; phylum Chordata; class Mammalia; order Cingulata; family Chlamyphoridae; genus Tolypeutes; species Tolypeutes matacus. The sequence continues at coordinate 13,827,979 of JAKSZT010053769.1, read as the reverse complement.
TTGGAACTATGGAGAAACTTGTTCCTTTAATATGACAGCTTCAGAGCTAGGAGACTGTCTGCCCTCCTAGAGTGGAGCGGGAAGGCTCTGCAATGCAAGGTCTTTTTAGCCTTGTTCAAAAATTGTGAGCACGGGGGCGGATGTGGCTCAACTGGTTGGGCGTCCGTCTCCCATATGGAGGGACCTGGGTTCAATCCCCGGGACCTCCCGGTAAAAAAAAAAAAAAAAGAAAAAAAAGAAAAAATTGTGAGCAGCTCCATCACCTTAGCTGTGGTCCCCTCTTTCCCCAGCACCTCTTCCCAGTTCGAAATTCCCCTAAGAGCTTCAATAAAGGAAGCAGCATTCAACACAGATGGATGGTATTCACCTGTCACATTACGGCTGAAAATGAAGAAAAGGGAGGTTATAGTGAGATGCCATTGGCGGCATGATACCAGCTGATTAGCACATTCTCGTTATTTCCCGTGAAAGGAAGTATCTAAAGCACACCTGGGCCTGTCACCCAACATGGCAGCAAATTCTGACCACTCATTAGTACAGTTTGAGCTAGAAGAGGGGGTTATGAGAGAAAATAACACTGCTTACAGCATCTTCCTTGAATACAGGAAAAGGTAATACAGTGAATAGCAAACTCTACACATGCTTAGCACAGGCTAATTGGAGCAAGTTCGCACCAAAGGATGACGCTCCCTTCCACACATAGGAGAGGTAAGTAATAAGAGTCTCAGACCGACAGACAGCTGGGAGGACGACCAGGGCTGTGCTTGGGCTGAGACTCCCAATGTGCATTCCATTTTAACACGTTTTTCAATATAAATTGATTCCTTATACCAAATTGGAATTTTAAGTGGACTTCTGGGATCTTCTGAACAATTATTGGAAGTTCTTGGGGACCTTTTCAGTCTATTCCTAAAGTGCTCCCTTTTATATGTGTGTGTTTTTTTTAAGTGATGAGATAGGAATCGATGAGTTAGGATGTAAAAGGCTGTTACCATGGAAACCTCGATCTTGATAGGAACAGTGTGCCTGGGGCAGGTTTTGGCATTTCCCATTCAGAGGTTCTGGATGAGAAGGTTTCTGGGTCTCAGGAGGGGCCATGTCCCCTGAGAAGACCAGCAGATCTGGGCCTGCGTTGACGCCAGGGAGGCGGTTTCTCAAAGTGCCCCGTGGAGAGATGGAAAATCGGGTCTCAATTTGTTCCTAGGAGGAAAAAAACCTCAGCAATGATTATTCTTATATTTAATTTTTAAATTCAGAATTCCTGAGGAGAAAAGGGGGAGCAGGAAGAAAGCAAGAGAACCACTGTATCACACAGTGGGAACACTGAAAAAGAAAAATGACTTCTATCATTAGGTTAAATTCCTTTTCAGCATCCCTTTTGTCACAGGGCTCACAAAAGGAGGCTTCCATCTCCACTCCAGATGAGGCTTGTTTAATTAATTATTAACGAAAGGCGGTCCCCTTTGGAAACTGTTATTACTTTGAGGGCCCAGAATTTACACTTTTATCCTTGAGGCAAATCTGCTTTTCTTAGGCTAATTTTGCCAATATTTGAGTAGACTCTGCAGTGAGGAGTCAAGTTGTGGGTAGTATGTCCTTTCTTTTAAGCTTGGTTTTATAAGACTTGTAAGAAATGAGACTTGCATGTTGATTATTAGGAGATATAAAAACTATCGATTTCAGTATATTTCTCCATCTAAACTCTAAGGAGGAAGGACATTTTTTGCTTTTAGGCAAAGGCGTGTTGGCATCCCTGGGGACAGGTTGAGAAAGCGTTTTATTTAATTGGCTCTGAAATGTAGTGGTTGATAACAGAGGAAGCAGAATTCTTTTAGGAAAAACAGAGACATCTGCTGGTGGATCGGCAGACTTACTCTTCTAGAAAGTCCAAAGGCCGCGTAAGGGGTCATACTTGCAAGGCCGGGGCACATTTGTCACTGTTATGCTGTGTCTCCTTTTTAAAAGAATCGTTGTCTAATCATAGAATAAGAGTGTTTAATAAAAGAGAAAACAATTTGCACGTACGATTTACTGAGCTAGGCTGCCTTGGTAAGGCTGTCTCTTGACTTTTTCTGCACTGGAGAGCCAGAATTCTTTCAGAAAAGGTATCTCTTGGGCAGCAGATGTGACTCAAGCGGTTGAGCGCCCACTTCCCACATGGGAGGTCCCGGGTTCGGTCCCCAGTGCCTCTTAAAAACAAAAACACAAACAAAAAATCCAACTCAGGGGAGCCGATGTAACTCAGTGTTTGAGTGCCATTTTCTCACATATGCAGAAAAAAAAAAAGGTGTGGTTTGGTTTACTCTGTTTTCTGAGTCCTTTTAATCCAAAGACCTTTCCATCCTCCATCAAAGGCCCCAGCAGAAGCGGTTCCATGAGAAGGGTCACTCATTCTTTTATCCAGCCAGACGGCATCCTGATGTCTGCGGGTACTGGAGAATGGAGTGGGTAACTTGGGATCCATCCCAGCCTCTCTCCCGGCTAGCTACTTTAACTTTGCTAGTTGCTGTTACCTTTCAAAAGGACTAAGCGATGCCCACTTCTAGTACCATTATATGGATTAAATGAGATTGTGCATGGAAAGGTCGAGCAAGGTCAATTCAGGTTGGTTTTTTCCCTCCTCCCAGGGTTCTCCCAGCCACAAGCCCTGTCTCTAAATTAAGCAGGGGCCTCCAGGCTCAGAGATAAACTCTGTTCTTCATCTAGCATTTTCAACATCCTGTACAAATGCATCCCACCAGTTAGCTCAGACTCAACTAACCCCAAATAGAATTTATCACCTCTAACTGCTTCCCTGGCCTCATATGGCTTTGAAGAAACAGAAAGGAGCCATTCCCGATAAGCAGATGAGACATCGGTTTGTTGACAGAGTCTGTTTGTGTCACTGAGAGCACAGGCTCTTGAGTCAGGGTCTCTGATTTTCTTGTCTTTGGAATGTGGACAATACCCCATCACAACACAGGATTGTTGCAAGGATGCAATAACAAAGGCACACAGGGCCTGGCCTGGTGTAGGCACTCTGCATGGTGACATCTTTTTAATAATACGGTCTTACAGATGTGTCTTCTTTTGTTAACTCCTACCGCCTCCAGGCCTGGATTAACGCAGCCATATTGGTCTCTGAGTCTTCCAGCTGCCGCCCTCTCCCATTCTTTTTACAGGCTGTTGCCAAGCTAATATCCTTCAAGTTCAGTTCTTGTTAGCTTATTCTTATTCTAGAAACTAGACAGGCTTCTTAAACAATCGGCCAAACTCCCCAGCCTGGGTCTAAGCCCTTTATAACCTGCCTGAAGTTCAAATTATCCAAACTGACGTTTCACAATCTCCAATGCACAGTCTCCACTCCATGCAGTTTATTTGGCCCCTATGCCTTTGTTTATGTTGTTTTCTTTTTTCTTTATGGCTCCCCTCTCCCACCTCTCAATCTTGACTGTATTTTAACATGCAGCTCAAATCCCACTGAGGTTTTCTCCAGTTCTGTATCCTATAATTATTTGTCTTATTGCATCATTAGTCCAAACTCCTATTGAATTAATAAATCCCATCCAGCATCCATTAATTAGAATTTAGTTGTTCTCAGATATTTCTTATAAGTTCTGCAAAGTAAGTGCTTGTGTTACTTTTCATTTCTCTGTGCCTCAATTTCCTCCTCTGTAAAATGATGATAATGGTAGTTCCTGTTTCATAGGATTGTTGTAAAGATTAAGTTTATGTATGTAAAGCAAATGCCTGGCACCCAGTAAGTGTCCCATGAATATTACCTATTGTTGTTGTTCTGGACACATAATAAGGGATCGATACAGCTTGTCTGATTATCAGCCATGTTTCATAGAAAAGCCACTGGTCCCTAGGTCTAGGCCCTTTGCAGTCATCTGACCCAACATTTGTGTCTTTTAAACAGGATACCTATTCATTTGGCAAATATTTACTGAGTGCCTACCATGTTTCAGGTACACACTGTACTGTAGGTGCTAGTCTTAGGTCTGTTTATTTTTACGTATGTGGCCAGTTAGCCATTCCTATCAGGAATGAACAGTTTGGGCCAAATGTGCTCATCCAAAAGGCTTTAAATCTTGGCTCCATCAATTCAGCCTTGAGCAAATAATTTTGTTCCTCCACTGTAAAATGAGCTCTGACGTCTGTCTTATTACCTGTCAAAAAACCAAAATGTGGTTTAAGCCACTCACTAGCCAGGCAGGTGTTGGCTTCTGTTCTTGTTCTTGTCTGGCCTGGAGGTTAATGCCTCTGCCTTGTCCTGATTTGACTCGCCACTAGCCTGTTCCAAGACTGCTGGTTACTCCACCTTCTACTCTAAGGAAGGGCCTCGGAACTCCCTGGCCTCATTGACATTACTAACCAATTTTTATTTTCAATGAATAGAGAAGAATCTGATTTTTAAAAAAGATTAATTTATTTATTTCTCCCCACCCCCTTGTTGTTTGCACTTGCTGTGTCTGTTCGTCCTCCTTGTTTATTTAGGAGGCACCAGGTGCCGAAACCAGGACCTCAGATGTAGGAGGGAGGTGCCTAATCGCTTGAGCCACCTCTGCTCCTCATGAATGTGATCTTGATCCTCAAATGCCATAAGAAAGGAAAGGACATGTGTACCTTTATCCATTTTATCGTCTCCCTCTTCCTATACCCTGATTTCCTTGCCTTTCTATAATTAAATTATATACCCATATACACATACACCTCATATATATGCTCCTTAGGGCAAGGCCCTAAGTTATTTTATTTATTTATTTTTTTTAAACAATTTATTGAAGTACATCATTCATACGTGAGCATACATGAATTGTAAGTGTTCAGTAAACATTGTGAACCCACAAAACAAACATGCATAACATCATACAGGGCTCCCACACATCACCTCCCACAAACATCCTGCCTTGTTGTGAAACATTTGCTAGCAAATCATGAAAGAGCATCGTCCAAGTACTACCACTAACTATAGTCCGAATCTTCCTCCCCGATACATTTCTTTAAGGATTTATTTATTTACTTTTATCCATTTTTACCCCCCCCCCCATTTTTGCTGTTTCTGTGTCCATTCGCTGGGCAATTCTCTGTGTCTGTTTCCTGCCCTCTCTTCTCATCCTTCTCCTCCTGTCTTCACTGGGATTTGATCCTTGGAACCTCTGATGTGGGAGAGAGGTGTCCTACTACCACCTGTGCCACCTTAGTTCCTGGTTTTTCGGCACGTCTCGTCTTGGCTCACCCTTGTGTCACTCTCCTGTTACATCATCATCTTGCTGTGTGGCTCGCGGGGCCTGAGGGCTCACCCACGCACGGGGCCTGGCGGCCCACGCACCTTCTATATTTTCCTTTTTTTAATTTTTACTGGGAGGTCAGGGACCTCCATAGGGGAGACGGATGCCCAACCACCCAAGCCACATCTGTCCCCCTGCTTATATCTCTTAAGGTTGACCAAAGATACCCAAAGTTACAGTCTTTTCCCATACAGGATGGTGATATAATAAATCAGGCTTGGTTTATCACCAGCTTTTTCTAAAAACCAGACCTAGGGAGAAAAACTAGGTCTGGGGACACATGCGTGGTTTCTAATATAGCGAATGCTTAGCCTACCCTGGTTATCACAAAATCAGGACGGCGAGAATATTCGCATCCTAAGTTATATTAAAAAGAATATTCTGGGGAAGCGGCTGTGGCTCAATCAGTAGGGCTCCCGTTTACCATATGGGAGGCCCCGGGTTCGGTTCCCGGGGCCTCCTGGTGAAGGCAGGCCTGCCCGCACGGCGTGGTTGGCTGACCCAGTGAGCACAGGCAGCAAGGGGGGGATAAATGAATAAATAAATAAAATCTTAAAAAAAAAAAAAAATAAAAAAAAAATAAGAATATTCTGTCAGTGCTTAGCATACTCCTAGTCCCATGTGCTTGCTTAACAAATCCTGTTGACAGATGGAAATTGCCCTATCTGTCATCATGGAAATGGAATGCTTTGTTTTTCCAGTGGCTTTCAAGTGTGGGTAGGCTGTGAATCCTACCATCTCCCTTCTTACCCTCCCCAACAGAGTCAGAAATTAGGGCTCAGGAACCTAGATTTTGACAAGCATTCCAAGTGATTCGTCTGCACACTAAAGTTGGAGGCCTACATAGTCTGGCCCATCTATGTCAAATTCAAATCAACTTACAGCTAGCTGCATGTGAGCTATGTGAGGACTTATTCACTGATGGTTCAAAACCAGAGCTTCGCTGGAAAAGCCAACAGGCTCCTCCGTTCTGGGGTGTCGATGGCCTGTCAATGCTGACTTGTTAGATTCCAATTCCCTGTCACTCAGCCATTAAGCAAGGTGTTCCTATGTACCATGTCAGTTGCCTTAGTCAACTTGCCTAGGTTATGGTGGCCACTTGTTTGGTCAAGCAAACACTGGCTTGATTGTTACTGTGAGCTTATTTCATTGATAGATTTGCATCTATAGTCAGTTGATTGCATTTACAGCTGATTGCATTTACAATCAACAAAGGATATTGCCCTCAGCAATGAGGGGAGTCTCCTCATCCAATTAGTTGAAGGTCTAGAAGCCAAAACAGGATTTCAGAAGACAGAAGAAAGAATTTCTGCCTCTGCTTCAGCCAGCCACCTTTCCCTGGGGAATTCAACTTCACCTTCACTGAGGTTTCCAACTTGAGGCTTGCCCTGAGAAATTTTGACTTGTCAATCTCCATGGTCTAGTGAGCCAATTCCTCTAATAAGTCTCTAAGTATTTACATATGTATATATTCTGTCAGTTCTGTTTCTCTGGAGAACACAATGGCCTATTGTCCTTTTATTTTTGGCTTTTGTAATGGGGTGGATTCCAAAATGAAGTTGACCTTCCTTTGGATATGAGATTTGCACACCTGGTTGTGGTCCAGTTAGCAGGATTTCTCAGGAATAGGCTGCTGTATTCTGGGAAGTAGCATATTTTAGAACAGTAGATTTCAAACTTTTTTCACCATGACTTGGTGTTAAGAAATACATTTTCCATTGAGACTCAGGATACACACCAATGCACACACATATAAATATGCCCAATGAAGAAACAAATGTATCTATCATATCTTTGCACTTCGATATTTTCTGTTCCATTTCATCAAAAAGATGGTCTTGAGCTGCAAAATCCAGGTCTAGAGACTTGGTTGAGAATCTGATGGAAATTGCCGTTCTACACTCCACATACAAACAACATTTTCAAGCCATTGGGTCCACAATCTCCCTAAACCATTGACAGAGCCCAGCTGGTGCAGTTTCTTACCTGCCTGATTAAGAAAGCATACCATGCTGTTTGTGCACAAGGTGACATTAATACAGGCTTCTCGAAATTATCTGTGGAATTTTTTCAAAGTATGGTGCTCCCCAAAACACAACTGCAGAATATTGGGGTAGCCTGGGGCTTCTCAACACTGGGAAGAGTCTCTCAAATGACTTTGATCCTCCCTACCCACCCTGGGTGTGTGTGTGTGGGTGAGGCACAAAGCCTCTGAAAATCATTGCAATTGGCAGCTCTGATAGCAACCCAGGCCACCCTCAGTATATATATATTTTTTTTAAGATTTATTTTATTTATTTATTTCTCCCACCCCCTTGTTGTTTGCACTTGCTGTGTCTGTCTTCCTTGTTTCTCTAGGAGGTGCCGGGAACTGAACCCAGGACCTCTGATATAGGAGGGAGGTGCTTAATTGCTTGAGCCACCTCTGCTCCCTGCTTTGCTGTGCCACTCATGTTTTTCTTCTTGTGTCTCTTATTGTGTCATCTTGTTGTGTCAGCTCGCTGTCTTTTTTAGGAGGCACTAGGAACAGAACCAGGGACCTCCCATGTGGTAGGAGGAAGCCCAATTGGTTGAGCCACATCTGCTTCCCTCTCAGTATTTTCAAGGTGGACAAAAAGCGGAGATGCTTTTTGCTATTAATAGCAAAGAACTTGCCACACATACAACAACCAACTGTGCATGTGGCCACAACATCGCTGAGAAGCTGGTTCCTTTAGGACCCTTTAGGGCCCTTCATGGGCCTTCACGGGCCCTCCCAACACCCCTCCCAGCCAGGGGCCTCACCTCTCCCACATGGGCCTCCCCCACGCCTTTCTGAATGGTTCTCAGCTTCTACAGTTTCTCTCCCTGCACCCCACCGACAACATGTTCTGTCCGTACCCAGTGAACTCCCTGCTGGCATGACAGCTATCAGATAACGACTGGAGGGAGGACCAGGTCTTACCTCTCTATAGATTTAGCATCATGCCCTGGAAATAGCAGGTGCCCAGTGAGAATCTCCCCTTAGGAGCCCAATCTTGCAGGTTAGCACCACACCTTGAGCCTGCCTCTCCACTAGTGTCCAGAGGCCTTGTGTCACAATGGTCGTCAGCGCGGCTCTGGGTGCTGGGCAGTCTGGGTCAAGTCTCAGCTTTACATATGGCGATGTGGAAAAATTACTCAAGCTTGAGGAAGAGAAATAATCTATATGGCCATGAGTTTACTTTGCTATCATCTGTGAGTGAAAGAACATGTATACACACATTTGTAAATGCATGGAACTTCTTTGGGTGAATCCAGGAGATACTAGTAATAGCGACTTCCTCCGTGGTGGGAGACAAGAAAGGAGACTTTTTCACTTATTTTCACTATATACCTATTGAATCTAGTTACACGTACTGCCTGGTCAAAAAGTGCAAATTCGAAAAATTCCATCTCTGCTACTTACTAGTGGTGTGATCTTTAGAAAATTGTTTGATTTTCCTAATCCTCAGTTTCCTCATCTGCAAAATGGAGCTAAGAAGCCCTATCTGACTGGATTGGGTAATTAAAGAAGATAATACATACAAGGTACTTAGCAGACCGCCTGGCACATTTATTGTAATAATGCACGAAATGGTAACAATTATTATTTTACTACCTGATCCAGGTACTTGGAATTCTGTCCTTTGCTCTCTTATTTCAATCCAATGGCTGGAAGCGAGGAAAGTCATGGCCCAGTCCGTTAGTGACTTGGTTAGTGACTCCTGTCAGGTCAGCGTCTGGCTTGAAGGCAGCCTAGTGGAGCTGTCGGTGTTAGGGGCTTCACCCTCTCTTCAGCCCACTCCCTCAATAATCCTTCTTTCTTTTCCTTTCTACCCATAAGGTGCTAAGCTTTGTTCCTTCCAGTGTTTGTTCTCTAAGATAATCCCTCATATGCGCCTCACATGATGCTAATGTGCCTCTTAAGAAACTGGAAATTCTTGAATTAAAGTGCAAGAGATTCCACCCACAGTAATTAACTTCCAATTGGTTGCTTTTGCCCCTGCCGTGAAAGCTCCGTAAGCCATGACTCACTTCTGTTCACGTCGCATGAGTCTGTGTAGCTTTGTCAGAATAATTCATGAGCCATCAGATCTGTGCCTTGATTACCTTTTCCTGTTAACGTGGTTATAAGATGATTTAAATCATGGGAAATAAATAGTTGAATTTCTAGAGGCTAGAGATTGATGCAAAATCATTGTGGACTCCTGTTGTCTAGTGGATTTTCCTGAAATCTTCAGGTAGTGAAGCCATGCTGAAGCGGATTACTTTCCTGAGTTTTATTTGAGTACGAAATGTGTTCTAACTTGGAATGAGGGACAGAAAGACGTAGGAGAATAATAAACATGCCAGTGTCTAACTATATTAAAGCCTAAAAATAGCTAATATTTATTGAACACTGACTATGCAGCAGGCCCTGTGCTAAGCACTTTACTGACATACATTTTTTTAGCTTAATTCTCACCTTACCTCTAGAAGTCTTGCCCCCTTTCAGGATTGAAGGGATTAAGTCACTTGCCTGAGAAGTTAATAAGTGCTAGAGCTCACTAAGAGCCCAGGCTCTTAACCACTAACTAGATCAGGGATCCCCAAAGCTTTTCAGAAGAGAGCCAGATAGTAAATATTTTAGGTTTTGCAGCTGATGAGTTCTCTGTCCCAACAACTCAACCTTGCCACTGTAGTGAGAAAGCAGCCTGAGACAATCTGTAAGTAAACAGGCCTGCCTGTATTTCAATAAACTTTATTTATGGGCAGTGAAATTTAAATTTCATATAACTTTCATATATCATGAAATATTCTTCTTTTGATTCCCCCCCCCCTTTAAAAATGTAAAAACCATTCTTAGCTCACAGGCACAGGTAGCAGATGAGATTTGGTTGGTGGTCCACAGTTTGCCAAGCCCTGATCTAGATCACTGAAAACAGGACAAGTTATAGAGAATGGAGCAATCCCCATCAGAGGCCTGTGCAACCTGTACTAGAGACATCTAGACATTTAGGGGTGGCTAAAATGAAAATGTGAGGAGAAATGGGGCCTCCTCCGGCTGCCCTAATTATCACGCTTGCATTCCTCTGCATTACCATTCACCTGGATCCACTCTTTCCACCCCCCCCAGAGCCTCCTTGCTTTCCTGGGCTGCTCAGTCTCTCCTGATCCCCAGCTTAGATTGCCCCTCCCTGTGTAGTTTTCTTTCCTTCCTTTGCCTGAGCTTCCTATTTCCTCTGAGAACAGGTGCAAGCTAAAATGCTGTTTTAAAAATTGCCTTAATGTATTTCCTTCTTAAAGGAAGCTTCTGGACGGGGCAATCCAAAAACAGGAATCATTAAGGCTGGGATGATGGATATGGTGCATTGTGGGGTGGGAGGAAGGAAATTTTGATTCTTGTACCCTTAAAATCACACCTGAGCAGAGGCCATATATGGGGTTGGCTCCGATCCAGAGAACCCTAGGGATTCCCAGAGCCCTCTTTAGGTTAAGGTTGGATACGAGTAAGTGATGGGCTATCAGGGAAGTGCTATGAGACCCCTTGGGGGCTCTTTACCATTCCCTGCAGTAGTCAGAGGGGTTGAAGTGGCAAATTTGGTTCAGAACTAATAGTTAGTGATTGATGAGCTGAGGGCTGGATGCAGGAGATGACTTACTTCCCTGGACCACTTAGTCAGATTTCCCCTGAGGTACCAACCACTCCAAGTGCTCACCTCTGTGGCTGTACAGCCCATGGGAAGATGTTGCATCAGCTTGTGGTTTGAGAAAGACCTTCAGTTGCATCCGGAGGTTCTTAAGTACTGTCTGTGGTTTAGACTGTCTGAACCCCTGGACATAGCAGAGGAGTTGACCGTCAGGCTTCTCAAAGGGCCTCAGGCTTCCTGGGCTGTTCTGCGTTTCTTGAGCTTTCCTGTGTTTTGTGATTGTTCTCCCTGTTCCCCCAAACAGAAATTATTGACACGGAAATCTTCTTATGTTAATTATATGTATGTTTCTGGGTCCATCCTATCCATTTGCAGGAAGATGTTTTCCCTTTTAGCCCATGTCAATCTCACCAAAAAAAAAAAAAAAAAAAAAAAAAATAATAATAATAATAATAAGGTCCTTCATAAACCTTCCTGGGAAGGTGGGAGGATACCTGGCTCCTTTTATTATGATGCCAGCTAAATCTCATGGCCAACTGGAGCTTTTTCTGTGGTATTCTCATGTTAACTGCAATGGGGAGAGGGGGGAGAAGAATATCTGGCAGGCCCAGCTTTAAGGAAATAGCAAGATAGGAAGAAATGCTTTATGATCTGTATCCTCACAGGTACAATTTTGTCAAAGAAATACCTTTTTTTATCAATAGGCTTTTTTTTTTTTGCCAATTAAGTGTGTGTGATTTTTGGACCTGGGAAAACAATTTATTGACTCCAATATTGTATTTTTTATTTTCCTAGGAATGTTTTACTGTCCTCAGTTTAGGTCGATTTATAGATAGATTCTTATATTTCCAGAAATTTATGTTTTTTCTTAGACGGAAAAAAAGTAAAATAAATAATTAACTTGTGACACTCTTTGACATTCCCATGTAGCTTCAAAAAGGAAATATGTGTTATACATATTTGTCTTTTGACCTTCCCCCCTCCAGTGTCAAATATGACTTTAAGATGTAGCCTATGATATCTTTATATTGACACAATGAGTTTGAAATCGTCAATAATTGAACAATATTCCAAACTCCATGGTGTATGGGAAGTGTTATTTTTGGCTTCTGTGTCTGCCTGAGAGTTGGGGATTAAAATGGATTGATTAATTCAGACTGTTAACCTAATAATAATATTTCGGATGATTCTGACTTTGTACTATATACAGACTTCTGGGCGCTGAACGGTTTGGTAGCTCCATTCACTCTGTACTGCTTATTAAAGACCTGTGCTCCTTTACTACACCCACAGATGTGAATTTCTCTTCTTGTCTGAACAGAGGCAGGGAGCTGTGAATACACAGTCAAGATGAAACACACAGACAGGCAACCCACTTATGTATCCCACTTTCAGAGAGCCTAAATGTCTAAAAGAGTGTGTAAAAGAGCCATGGACATTATCTAAATTTGTGTTTTAATTTCGTTTTCTACATAATCAGTCTGAGGGCAGCGATGTTGCTATGGTGATGTCCCTCGCTGGTCTGGGATGACGACGGCACATGATAACTACCATTTTATTGAGCGTGTACCACGTACCAAGAAGCTATACATGAGTTATCCCTCTAGTCCTCCCAATAATTCTACAAGGTGCTATTTTTTCCTTTCTTTTCCTTTTTTTTTTTTTTTTTTTTGTTTGCAGATGAGGAAACAGGCTAAACGAGATTAGCAATTTGCCCCAGTCCACAGTGAGTGAAAGCAGAGCGGCGTTTCACCTAGGACTGGCGCAGTCTGGCCGTCTGTGCTCTTTCAATCACTTGACCCTGCGCCACCCGGTCCCGCCCACACGGGGCATGCGCGAGGCTCGCAGGGCGCTTTCTTTCTCCTTTGTGTGCAGCGAGGGTTGTGCATCCGTTTGACTGAGTCGTCCCGGCTTTGTTGTCGCGTCTGTTGTATTGTTTACCAGACCTTTACTCCCTGATTGTGGCGTGGTTTCATCAGTGCACAGAGGAGAGATATTTCGTTTTACCCGAATTTATGTTCAAAATCTTGTGACGTGAGGTTAAGACAGGAAGTTGGAAAACAGCCTCCGAACTGTTTGCGAGCAGTAACATCTAATAAATTGTTCAACAGAAAAACCTCGTAAAATGATGAGTTATGTGAGATGAAAGAACCAGCTACGTGGATCTGGGCAACGTAAACACTCTCTCTACTGTAGCAACAATAAAAAGGTGATAGATGACACACTCACTTGGACCGTGTCCCCTGGGTCTGTTTGCTTTCAATTTTTAGATCCCGTTCCTATTTTTTAAAAAAAGCCTTGCCGTGCCTACCCACCCTATTAAAAAAGGATTCTTTTCCTCTCTACCAAACATGATTGAATGATTGCTTTTAAATTGTTTTAAAAAGTAATTGGTAAAAAAAGGAAAAAAGTAATTGGGACGCTATCTTGTTGAAGACAGTTAACAGAAATTTCTGACACAAATTCAGGTAGGTAAATGCTGATGGGGAGTCCTGGAGACCCCATCAGAGCTAATAAATTATTCCCAGTCTCTAATTAAAATCCTAAATAAATGCATAACAATTGAAAGTTGGCTGTAAGAGATGAAGATACAGGAAGAAAAAGGAATTTTGAATTTACTTCATTTTATTTTCAAATTTACATTAAATATTTTGGGTAATCTAAGCACCTCTTAAAATATATGTATATATATATATAAATAACATTTTTGTAAGCAAATACACATATATGCATATATATTTATATATCATTTTGCAAATGTTTGTATGTATTGTGAGAATTTTGATTTTTACCCATAATAATAAAAAAAAATAAATAAATGATAAAACATCTGGCTACCTAGTTTCGGTTTCCCTCAGTTTTGTTTTGTTTAGTTTTTGATACATTTAAATTTCCTAAATAGTGTAATAAAAACTAGCATCTTAAATACTGTTAGTTTAAGCTATTTCCTCTCTCCCTCCCTCCCTTCTGCCTCCCTTCCTTTTCTTTCCTCTCTTTTGTCTCTGGATCATCTTCCTCCTCCTCCTCTTCCTCCTCCTTTTAGAAGACACTTTTCCCTAGTGGAAATGAGACAAGCCTTTTTTTAAAATATTAATTTTTGTTTGTTTAGAGATGTCATTTGAAGTGAAACTTCCAGACGTTTCTTCCTTTATACTAAGGGAATAACACGTTTATCTTAAAGCAAGTCTTGTTGCAATCTAAAAGGCAGAGACAAATTTTAGTTATAAGACATGTTTTATAAAGAGTCTGATAGCAAATGAATTGAGAGAATGCTATTTGATGCACCGTGGAAATGTAAAGTTATTGTTCTGCTGTCAGTGTATCCTGGAGTGATAGATGGCCACCTCTCCCTGGCATGGGAGATTAATGAAATGACTCTAATTTTGGCAACCCTTGTACACTCTCAGGATTCCCCTTAGTGGATAACATAACTCTAAGTTGATTTGTGCAAAGGGCGGGGCAGGCTTTAAACAGCGCATCAGAGTTTTTAATCGCTTTGGTGCCATTCCTAGTGCAGTTTCACCTCCTCTGCCTCTGTGTCCATGCTCCCCAGGATGACCTTGTGGCCGTGGTCGAACTCACATACACCATCAGCCGACATGTCCTTTCAATGATTGTGCTTGCCAGGTAATAAGGTTACTTGGTATTTTGATCCGTCTTTAAAAGAATGAATGCATACTTTTTTTTTTAATTGATCAAGATGGATTTTATTTATTTATTTATATTTATTTATTTATTTTTAAAGATAATTAGAATACATAATATACTTTGTTTTTTTAAGATTCAAACATTTTTGGGCCACTGTTTTACTTCTACCTTTTAAAACCATCCATACTGTCTACGTTGCAAGGGCTCCTCCTTTAATAGTCCACAAGGCTGCTAAGATTTGTTTCTGGGGTAGCTAAGAGAGTGGGCTTTGAAGTCAGACCCACTGGGTTCTAATCCTCCTTCCATCATCGCCTCATGGCACTTTGCTGTGAAACATTCAATACAGGGCCAGGCACAGAGTAAAATTCTTTTCTTCCTTTTTTAAAGTAAAAGCTTCTGAATGTTTTGGTTCAGTGTTTTCCTCTAAACAGCCTAGATTAAGAGCCCATCGAGGGAAGCGGCTGTGGCTCAATCAGTAGGGCTCCCGTTTACCATGTGGGAGGCCCCGGGTTCGGTTCCCAGGGCCTCCTGGTGAAGGCAGGCCCGCCCGCACGGCGTGGTTAGCTGACCCAGCGAGCACGAGCAGCAAGGAGGGGATAAATGAATAAATAAATAAAATCTTTAAAAAAAAAAAAAAAAAAAAAAAGAGCCCATCGACATCAGTGGCCACTGACATCACAAAAAGAGATAGACACTATGTCACTTCTGATGGAGGTGCATGATACCTCTAATACAGTAGTCTTGCCCCTAATATCTAACCTGAGTGTGATCAAGGCTTGATATAACCACCACTTCTCAGAAAATAATAGGGCACTCTGGGGGTGGGAGTGGAGTTTATAGATGAAAAGAGACTCAAGAGACATGGCAACCAATTGTAACATGTGAACCTTATTTAGATGATTCCCACAGATGACTTGTAAAAAGCAATTAGGAGACAATCTGGAAAAGTGAGCACTGACCAGACATTTGATGAAATTAAATAATTATTTTTAATTCTTTAGTGCTTATAATGGTTTGGGATTACGTTTTCAAATGTCTTCATTTTTAGAAACAGATACTTAAATATTTTAGAAATATGTATTTAGATATTTTAGAAATATATACTTAAATATATATTTAAAAATTTATGCCTGAAATGATATGCTGTCCAGGTATAGAAGTAGGAATGGTCCTGAGTCCATAAGTGCTGAAGCTCGATGATGGGTATGTGGGAGCTTATTATACTGTTCTTTCTACTTTTATGTATGTGGAAAATTTCCATGACAAGACCTTAAAAGGAATCAAAACAAAGCAGAACCAAAAAATCCCCCAAATCCTGCCAAAATTTGGTGGGCACTCAATATAAAGCAATGAACTTCCAGAATTCCTCTGCACTTGATGCTTTCCACCCAAATCATGGTTCCTGTTTCTAGATCATTAATTACAACAGGCTTCCTCACTCGGGTGGGTGAGTTCCCCCATCACTGCTTATTAGCTTTAACAAAATTTGAGGGAATGGCTGTTTCAGGTTGGTTTTTGTCACCTGCCTCTGAGGTCAAATCCTGCTATCAGGAGTTGACAGTTGCTATTTGGCTCAAAGTACTTGAGGTCGTTGTCATTCCATTATCTTTCTAAGACTGTAATTTTGAAACCTGACTTTACTGGATATCAGGTGCTCGGTTGGTCTTCTTTTTATAGATAGCATCAATATCAAGTGGCATATAAAAGCTTTCCCAAACCATGATTGTCTTATTAATCAATTCATAAAACTGATCAGGAAAGTGTAAGGGCATTTGTTAATGTAGTAATTAGGAAATAAATCTGAAGTCTACCTTTGTTGGATAAGGAGGCTTTTAAAAAGGAGTGGTGTAAATTTCCAACAAACAAATGCATCTTAACATGCAATTTGCTTTTCTCTCTCTTGACCTATAATTTTTGCTCCCCGGCAGTGTCTTCAGTGAGTAACTAAAAAGACTTCTCTTTTCTGAGTGCTGATACCCCTAATTTGACAGTTCTGAATCCTTTTGTCATGTCTTTATCTTGGCAAAACTGGGCATAAGATTTTGAGGTTATTAAAAGAAATCCATAGCTAAGAGATTATGGTTTTTAAAATCAATTCATTTGGCATAAATAAGATTCTGTCTTTCTTTATGCCATTGAATTTAGTCAGGATGGGCAACAAGAGTCTTTCAGAAATAATCAGTTTATTGGGACCTGGATCAGAACATTTACTGCTTAATTGAAGGAACATACTTATGTTATTAAAATCATTAACCTGGGAGGGGGGGGCGATATATAGTTCAGTGATTGAGTACCTGCTTCCCATGTGCAAGGTACTAGGTTCAATCCCTGGTACCGCCTTAAAAAAAATCGTTATATTAGGGAATTCTGATTGGTTATTAAAAATCCATGGCCCATTAAAAGTATTACATTTGATCTTTAAGTGATACAAATATTACAATATCAGAGAAAGAATGGAATGAGTATAATTGTTATAATTCATTAAAATTTTCACATATTTATGAAGGACATTAAATTTCAATATCAGGTTGAGATTTAGAGTCAGAGTTTTTGATCCCTGCCAACCTAGCATATCTGCAGACCATTTGTGTCACTCTCCTTTCGGTGTCGGACAGGGACCGTCTGTGGAAGAAATATGATGACTATCCAGGTCTCTCCATTCTCCTAGGACAGTTTTTTTGTTTTTTTTTTAAATTCTTTTTTACCAAGCACCCGTCAATATTACTTTATTTATTTATCCCCCCCCCCTTGCTGCTCATCTTCCTTTGTTGCACCAGCTCACCGTGCCACGTGGGAGCTCCTTCACCAGGAGGCCCCCCCGGATCGAACCTGGGGCCTCCCATATGGTTAATGGGAGCCCAACCAATTGAGCCACAGCCGCTTCCCAATATAATTTAAATATTAATATTATTTCTTATGTACTGTCCACTCCTCCTAAGAGAAAAGAATTGACTCATGACTCATTCCATGATCTCAGTCCTCCGCTGACTTTGTTGCTATGTCCAGAGCCTCAGGGAGGCACCCGGCCTCAACTCTTCCCATGGGATTCTAAGGCTGTGGACAGGGGGCGGCCACCTGAGTGCGGGGTGAATCACCTCTGAGCCCTCCAAGTTTACAAGCCCTGGGTGCCTCCTTGATATTAGTAGGATTCATAATGGGGGCTCCAGAATGCAACATGGCCGCTTGCATTTCTCTTTCTGATTGCAGCCCTTTGGATTCATGAGCGTTTTCCCAAAAAGTGTGCCACTAAAATATGACAAATGTATAATCTCCATTTCATAAATCAGGGTGCTGAGATGAGATCTGAGAGGGTGGCCGAGTCCTTTACAAACGAGACCGATTCAGGTCTATCCTACCAGCCAGCCCTGCCTTTCTGAGTGCCGATGTGACCCATGTTTCAAGGCTGAAGTTAGATGTATTTCATAGCATAATGAACACACTTGCATCCAGCTAAAAAGAGTTAGAGCAAGGGCTCTGTGTGTAACTCGTACATGACTCTGCATACCAGTTTACAGTAATAGTGTAATAAAAATTGCTTAGCAGAGAGTTGCTTTGCAGCACGGTTTAGCAGCTTGCTTCCAATATTACATTTACAAAAATTACATATATCATATAATCGGGCCTGTCTCTTACTTAATCATCCCACCACATCATATAAATCTTTAAAATGGACAGGTCTATAAATCACGAGCGTTTTTCATTTACCACTTATTCTAAGCCAGGCAGTTTCTTATTTAAATTGCCATACGAATAAATCTAATAATCCTTATTCACTTACATCATCTCAAACTTTAAATCTTATTCCGGCTGAGGTCATAAGTGAAAATCAGTATTGAGGGCAAAACTAGCAGCTGTAACTACTATAATAGCTTGCCAAATTATATTAAAGGGCCCAAATAACATTTAAAAAATGAGGAAGAATTGAATTACATTATTAAAGTGTGATCTGCTGAATCAGGCAAATGCAGGGCCTAAGCAGAGCTCCTGCATGGAGTCTAGATTCCATGTGGGGTTTGTGCCAGTTGGAGAAGGAGTTACTTGCCTAAACCTTCTCATTTGCAAACCTTGGTTGAAGTCTTGATCAAGGCTTCTTGACCTTGGTGTGGTTAGCATTTTGGACTGTTTGCTGTGGGGGTTGTCCTATGCATTGTAGGGTGTTTAGCAGCATCTCTGGCTTCTACCTACCAGATGCCAGTAGCACCCCTTCCCCTGAGTTTTGACAACCAAAAACGTCTCTAGACATTGCCAAATATCCCCTGGGGGGAAAGCTGTTCCCGTTAATAACTACTGGTCTAGATGATCATGCAGGATTTAATGTGGGCCTTTACTGGGGAGAACCCGGGATGTTCTGACTACCGGGGTCTTGTAGGTTGACGCCAGCATGCTGTGTGCCTTTCCTTAGCATTGGCGCTGCCAGCCTTATTGCACAAACAGGGGGTTCAGTGTGTTTCTCAGACTAATTGTAGCATGGGTGGGGAGGGGAGGCAGGAGAGAATGAACCACTGATGAGGAGACGAGGGAGAACGTTCAGTGACACAGGACAACCCTCTGAATTCAGGAAAGATGTTTCCAGTGTATAGGACATGCTTTACACCCTTCCCCATTGAAATTAGCAGCCTGCACCTACTCTCTTCAGGAGAATGCAAGGACATCACAGACCTGCCATTCATAGCAGCTATGTCAGCATGGCAGGAGGACAAAACGTATTTTTGTGTGCATCTTAAATTGTTCAGAAAGGTCTGACTTTGTAATGATCAAAAGAAAATGGTAGATGTTTATGAAGTTCAGAATCTCTATAATTGGCTCACAAGCAACTTAGCATTATCAGGCATGTATACATGTTGAGAATGAGGAATCTGGTTTCCTCTCCTCTTATAGTTGGCAGATTGTATCTTCTGATGGCTGGCAGAGACGCCCATAGTTCATCTCTGCGCTGTGGAAGGAACTGGCTGCAATTAGTTTTCCCAGAAAGATTCTGCCAGGTCTTTGACAGACTAAGGAGTTATTCCCCATATAAATCATTTTTTGCTCTGCCATCTTAAATGTACATGCTTTTCTAGAAGGGCATTCATCCTGTCTCACCCAAGCCCAAATAAAGTAAATAGCACCATTACAATTTGGAGATGAAACTCCTGACAGCTCCATGTAACAGAATGCCGGCAGGGAGGCATTTGTAATTATGGCTTGGCAGTACCGCATGCCTAACTAATGGGAACGGTGACATCATTTATCCCGGGGTCCAGAAACACAGAATCAGGAAACAATATCAGAATCACATTTTTTGTGTCCAGGAACTCTCCTTTTTAAAGGTTTTTGATTAGTATTGAGAATGGCAAAGGCATGCCATTGTCTTAAACTTATGGCGACTTCCGAGTCATTGAGTTGTCAAGGTGATTCACTTTGTACAGGAAAACGCTCATTAATCCAGATCATTTGTACCCAAGCCCAATTTTTGGAACCTCACTCCATCTTTCTCCTTCATTCCTCTGTATAAAATATCCTTTCATTCATGTTCTTTAAAAATGAGTTTATAGCTCTTGGCTATTTCATTTAAGCATTCTGTAGAAGACATTGATTATATCTTCTGGTGCCTTCCCACATATGAAAATGCCTGATATTTAAGGTAGCATTATTACTTCAAAAGCAAAGAGTACTACTGTTCCCCAGCACTCATTTTCTTCATGTTTTAGAGACAGGAGGAGCAAGCAGGGAGTCTTGGGTGCTTCCCTGGGGTAGCTGGGCTCCAAGGCCAAGGAGGAGTCAATGTCGGAAGCTCCACTTTATCTTTCTACCAACTATGAATATTAGTAGTGCTTGGCATTAGTATTTTGGGATTAGTTTCTACATTTTACTTATGCACATAAATGTTTTCTGAGTTCCAGCATTAATATAGATGAAGAGAAAGAGATGTAGAGGCAAGATTTCTTGGTCTCCCCTTAACAGCGTCCATGGGCTCTTCTCATTTACCAGGGTCTGTGAGCCACTTCATCCAAGGCTTCATGCCAGCCATGTGGGCAGACTGTTGTATTTGAGAAAGCCCTTTCCTAAAATGAGTTCCCATCAGCAAAGTTATCACCTTTTGGGGAAAGCATCAAAGACTTTTAAACGAGACCTGCAGTCTGCTGGATAAACAATACAAAGACCAAATTCATCCTTTATCGGGTAGGATGATTGAGCCAATGCCTATTTTATTGAAACACGTCATTTTGAATCTTAGACAAAAATATTTTGCATGATGTTTAATCATCCTTTTATTCTGGGAGAGTAAAACTTTTATAGACCAATATTTGCCTGTTTTTCTCCATAGCCATTGGTGCCTGCTGGAATCTTATTCATGCTTCGGAGTGGGTCACCTAGATCACTAGGATGGGATAACACCACTAGAGATTTCACTCCAGAGGCCCACAGAACGTGCCATCACTTATAAAATGACTAGGCTGCTGTTGCTTGGTGGCAGGGTCTGTGTTTTGTATACTCCCCGGGCCTAACCCAGGTCCTGTTATAAAACAATAATGACGGCTTTCATTAAGCACTTATTACACGCCAGGCATATTGCTAAGCACTTTACCTGTACAGCTCATTTAAATCTCACAACAGCCCCATAAAGCCATGAGTGATTCTTTACCTATTTGCTTTCAAATCTCTGCCCCTTTTCTGCTCTGCTCTGTATCAAGAGGTTGGATTCCAACAGGAGGCAATGGGAAAGACTGGAAGAAGCAGGGGTCTTTCTCCCTTTCTCGCGCCAACTCGGGCAGCCTCTGCATTAGTAACCATGCCTCCTCCATGGGTCCAGCTCCCATGGCCCTGACTTCCAGGCTCTGCCATCGCTACCTGCTCCCCTTAGCTCTCTAGCCCTAGGAGTAGCAGCACAGGTACCTGACGCAACTAATCTTTGGGTTGTTTCACCAGCCCTTTCGGCTTTACAGTTCTTTTATCACTCAGATAACCAATTCCCTATAATAAATACCCTTTGATGTGCCCAGTGTGGTTTCCTCTTTCCTGACTAGAAACTGACAAATGCAGGTAGATACAGTATTACCCACATTTTACATATGAGGAAAGTAAGGCTGAGTGGTGTGAAGAAATGTATTCAAGCCTGGTCATTAAGCCCATGCCCTTAACCATGAAAAAGTCATTGAGTGATTAACTAACAAAGCAATTCTTAAACAGGTTCATCGGCCTCCAAAAAACCATCTACTACCCCTGCATCTTTAAATGTCAAGCGAGAAGATCTCTGTTCTAGTCCTACCTGCTCTTCTAGTAAGTTGTGTGACTCTGGAGACATTCCTTAACAGTTCTAAAACTGTCTTAATTGCCTCACAGGGTGATTCTAGTATAAAACGCAATGTAAATGGCAGGTGAGGTTTAGCAATTTGGGTTCTGCCAAGAAACCACACCCCTGAGGCTCTCTCTTGCCCGTACCATACAGTTTATGTGGCAGTAGTATAGGGAATGCTTTCTATCTCCTTATGGTTGAACCACACATTTGACAAATACTCTTGAGTGACTGCCATGTTCTAGTCACTATTCTAGGCCCTTGGGATTTAGCTGTAAATGAAACAAACAAAAACTGCTGCTCTCAAATGTAGTCCACTTTCTGTTTTATTTTGTTTTAAATGTAAGGTTGAAAATGCTGTTCCTTAGGGCCTCGAGGTTGAGCTGGAGTCTTAGGTATCAGTTGAGATCCCAGTTGCATCTAAAAAAGCACCATATGGTTGTTCCCCAAGAAGATTTATTCTATAGGGTGTAAAACCTGGACACACCTGTGGGTTGAAGAGGGGGGAAGAAGAGGGAACATTTGTCCTTTCAGGAAGCAATGCAGTGAGGAGGTGAAGAGCATGAACCCTGGACTCAAACAATCCAGGTTCAAATATCCGTTGCACCACCATTCGGCAGCTGTGCGATCTTGGGCAAGTTACTTAACCTCTCCGCACCTCAGTTCCCTCATCTGTAAAAAGGGGAAGCTAATAATACCACAAGGGATTTTTGAGGGGATTAAAGGAGAATACATGTAAATAACTTAGAATGCTTTGAGAACTGCTAAAATGTATTATTTTGACTTTATGGGGATCAACCGAGATAGGAACAAGTTTCATGGTGGTCCCTTAGGTCAAACCTTGAAGTTTTAAACAGAATTAATTAATATGGAATGCACATCATTTTTCTTAGAATCTTATCCTTTGGAATTCATTCTTCTCATTATAAAATTATCTCTTTTCTTTTCCCTGTAACTCTCATATTCTCTGTGCTGAATAATTCCACTTCTTTTGAGGTATTTTCACCAATAAATAAACCATATTAGAAGAGCTTAGGCATTTGGAACTCCACCACTGAGATTTTACTGTAATTTAATTCAATCCAAAGAGCTTTTATTGAGTATCTATCATGGACAACTGGATCGTTGAGGAAGCTCCTGGGACAGCCATACGCTGAGGTAAGAGGAAGAGGAGTCCGATTTAGTCCGAAGTTTGATGGAGTCAGCTGGCTTTAGTGGTCTTTCTAATCTATATTTACCAATGATTTTGTTTACTTCATTAGTAATCTACCATGAACCAGTTTTTGCAGTCATTCATTCATTCAACAAACACTTAGTATGTGTTTAGGCATTGCGCTGTACCACTGGGACAGTGGTGAGCCAGAAGTCCAGAGCCCAGATTGTCCCAGCATCTCAGAGGTTGGATAGTGTAACCAGTTGTATGAAAGAACACTCTCTTAAATATGAAACATAAATTTTTTTATTGTTGCACAATTAGCTTTGGGGAAGATCCATGGGCTTATGGGAAGCTTTCTCAGCTGCAGGAGGGCTAGGAAAACAGCCCAGTATGAAAGGGAACTTTGCCATATCTATAGCTTCCCATGATCCTCAGAGTTTTTCTTCCTTGGGAGCAAAAGGAGGGGTTTTTGCCCCCTGCCTGTATTCCCCAGCCATGAAGAGAATGCAGTTGCCTTTGGGACACCACTGCGCTCCCGATGGTGGCTGAAGGGCAGGGAAGGCTCAAAGCAGCGGATGAAGCTGATGGCTTACGGGGAGGTATCCTGCCGTGTGCTAGAATCCAATCAGCTACATTAATCTCCTTGGGGGACAAATGAAATTAATCCTCTCTCCAGATGGCAGCTAAGTGACAAGAGTGCAGAGATTAAAAGAGATTGCGAGGTTATACGGGCGACAGCACCATCAATCGGGTTAGAAACCCAGCACTCTCTTCTCACCAAGGGCAGCCGGCACCACCTCATTTCTGCCAGTCTGATGGGGTTGGCCTCCTGGAGGAAAGCTCAATCCTGTGAACTTTCTTCAGCTCTGCCTCCTTTAGATTTCAGAATTTCTATTTTTTTTCAGAAACTGTTTTCATTCCTCTGTTAAACATTATTTACACATTGAGGTCTCTTCCCTGATATTATCATTTTTATTTATTTTTTAACTTTTCTACTGCACTGTGGCCATTGGGTTCCCCCGGAAGCAGACTCTGATGGAGGTGAGCATGAAGGAAGTGTGCCGGGAGTGCTCTTAGCATCCACATCTGTGAGGGGATGGGTAGGAAATGGGATTGGGCTGCATTGCAGTGAGCTCCAAGGCTAGACCCTCCTGAGTGTCCCGATTTGGGGTGAAGGAACTGGGCCTTTATACCCACAGCTCAGCCCCAGCTGAGGGCTGTGTAAGGAAGGGGCACGAACTTGAGCAAGGGGCTGTTTTCAGCCATGGCAGCCGAGAGCTGTCCACAGACCACTGTTCTGGGGGGAATAAAACCTTGGGTCCTGAGGGGAAGATCTGGGCAGCACAGCACAGTATCCGTGGATCCACGCCAATCATTTAGCAGAGGGCCTCGATGTGAACTGTATGCTTGAAACCCTTCGACGATTCTATCAGTGACCTCATAATTACCTCATCCAAAGGCATCCTTAACCGTTCTTCACCTCTTGGTAGCATTTGACAGCAACTTCTCTGTCTTTCTCAACACTCTTGCTAAAATAATTTGCTTCTCTCTCTAATATTCTGGTTCTTCCCTCTGTTTCATCAGCTCCTTTCCTAAGCTGTAGCTATGATCATGTCTCCTAAAATGCATTCCTAGAACTCTTCTTTCAGCTGTTTCTCAGTTATCTCAGTCATCTCCATGGCTTCAAGGAAAGTCCCCACGGGAAGGGATTCCAAATCCACGTGGAGACCCTTCTCCTCTCTTCTGAGCTGTTGTAGTCTGGCAGCTCTAACTGCCTGTTGGGTACATTCACGGCAAACTCAGCATGCATCAAATCAAACTTGCCCTGCCTCTTAAGGCAGTTCCCTTTCCAGAACCCTTTTCCTATCGGTTCCCAAATCATTATGATTGAGCTCTCACATTCATACTGAACCCCGTCATATACCTCATTTACCATCTTATCGTCACCAAGTCTTATAAGTTCATATTGCCAGAATTGTGTGCCCTTTTTATTTCATTTCCACAAATGAGATTTATTCAAATTATTATCACATTCCATTTGGAATACTTCAGTAGTAGAGATACTCACAGCTACCGCTTATATAGTATTTTTTTTTTTTTAAGATTTATTTATTTCTCCCCAATTCTCCATTGTTTTGTGCTCGCTGTGTGTTCTTCTGTGTCTGCTTGTCTTCTCTTTAGGTGGCACCGGGAACCAATTCTGGGACCTTCCAGAGTGGGAGAGAGGTGCTCAATCTCTTACGCCACCTCAGCTCCCTGGTCTACTGTGTCTCTTATTGTCTCTCTTCTGTGTCTCTTTTTGTTGTGTCATCTTGCTATGCCAGCTCTCCATGCGGACCAGCACTCCGTATGGGCCAGCACTTCTGCGCAGGCCAGCACTCCATGTGAGCCAGTTTGCCTTTCACCAGGAGGCTCTGGGAATTGAACCCTGGACCTCTTATATGGTAGACGGGAGCCCAATCGCTCGAGCCACATCCGCTTCCCTTATGTAGTATTTATAAAGTACCTATAAAGTGCCAGGCACTGATCCAAGCACTTTATGCATAACACATGAATACATTTATTCCTTGTAACAACCTTATGAGGTAGGCACTGTTATTAGACCCAATTTACAGATGAGAAAGCTGAGGCACACAGGAATTAGCAGCATTCTTGAAGTCACACAGCAAGTAAGTAGTAGCACCAGGATTATGAACCCAGGAGGCCTGGCTCTAGGGTTTATGCTCTTAACCATTAAGCAAAACTGCCTCAAGCTGGTGCCTGGCTGCTGGTGACATACTTCATCTTCCTCATCATTGTTCTCTCCAGCAGTGCTTAGCACTGGCTCACTTCCTGCCTCATATCTCTTGTGAGTGTAATTAGAGGTTTGCCGAACTTATTTCCCCAACTTGATTGAAAGCTCTCCGAGGGCAGAGACCATATCTTATTCTTCTCAGAATCTTGTAAATAGCAGATTTGATGAAATCAATTATTGAATTGTTTGAAATACCACAGCAATAGCCTCCTCATGGGCCTCTCAGATTTTGTGCTTGCAGTCAATTCTCCCTGTTGCACACAGAATGAACTATTCAAAATGGAACATCGATTTAGCTAGTTCCCAGTTCAAAACTCTCCGTTGGGTTCTGGTAAAATTCAAAGTTCTTACCGTGGTCTTGGAAGGCCCTGCACCCTGTGGCTCCTGTCTCACGCTCTGACCTCATCTCCTAAACCTCTGCGCCCACCCCACTCCTGCCACCCTGGCCTTCTGGCTGCACTTCTAAGAGGCCAAACGTGCTCCTCACCTGCCATTCCTCCTCAGCGCCCTTGCCTGGAATGTTCCTCCCACAGCTCTTTCTCTTGCCTCCTCCCTCACTCCATTCAGTTCAAATGTTTGGCCTTCTATCTAAAGTAACATCCTCCTCCCATCATTTGCTACTTCTTACTCTGTATCCTGATCTTTCGATAGTATTGACCCCTACTTGACATTATATTGTAATTTATTTTCTGTCTCCCCTTTTACAAAGTAAGCTCCATGAAGGCAAGGGTGTTATCTGACTTGTTTAAACCCAGAATGCTGTGTGCCACATAGTGAGCTCTCAACAAATGTTTGTTGCATGAATGAAAGAATAGTTGGGGGAAAATGGGGTGTCTCCCCTGGCTTAAACAAACTTAAAGGTGTTTTTTACTACAGAATATGCGAATTCTGAATATTCAAATCTGCTTCCTGGTGCACCAAGAATGTTGGCAGTGGGGCATAATAAACACTTTCCCAAGTCAAACAAACACAAACAAAAAAATGGGGAATAGGAGGTATATGGAAAAAATATACCAAGTGAAGGCTATGGACCATAGTTATTGGTAATAATCTGATCACGTTCTTTCATAATCTGTAGCAAATGTTCCACAACAATGTAGGGTGTTGGTGGAGGGGTGCTGTATGGGAATTCTGCACATTGTGTGGTCTCAAAATGACTGCCATTGTACCCATTCAGGTCTCTCCCCCCTTTAGCCAGCAGGGGGCTCTTCTACTCTCTCTAGAATTCAGAATAGTACCCAAGTACCTTCATAACAATTTACCTGAAATTCTACTTTTTCATAAAATCAGAAATATCTATTTTTCCTCCCAGGATTGTACTAAGCCAGGCAAATATGGATCTTGTGATAGCAAGCAAGTTTTGATTTTTATAGGTGGTCTTTCAAGGATTTTTTTGAGCTTGGTTTTTGAAAGATATAAGGTTTGCTGCTAGAAATTTAACTCTTTTATTCACTCACAAAGACACATTGTCATAAACAAAATATATGGAACCAGGGGGACAGTAGCACAGTTGTAACGGAGCTTTATGTAAGTGCTCACATCCAGCAAATTAAATAGCTGACTGAATGAAATCAATCAATTATAATAACATGTGTTTATATCCTTTTGAAAGGGACACCTTTCTCTCTGGTTCTTTCTGAATTCTTTCTCCCCACTAACCAGGAAATATAATATATCTTGTTGGGAGCCGGTGTCAGAAATATATTGGTAAATACATCATCTTCTTTTAGAAAAACAAACTTAAAATAGGGTGGTTTTAAAGTTTGTATCAATTTAAAAATTAAAAAATTCCCCTGGAAGAAATTGCTAATGCATTTGAATGAACTTATTGTCTCTTGCCCATTTCCTTTAGAGTAGATTATGGCAGGAGTGCCAGCTTCATTGCCAAGACAAAAAGAACTATACATGATGGCTTATTCACTGCCAAAACAAAGGAAAGCTAGTTTGGCAACACTTCACCGTTGTTGGGAAGGCCCAGGTATATACATAAGGATATTAATATGGCTTATATTCAGTTACTCATGTCTGCTTCTGTACAAACAGTCCTTAATTTCATACACAAGAAAATCTGCCTCCCTAGTCAGGCAATAGATTCCTGGAAAAGCCACAGTAACCTTCTGTAAATGAACCACAGTAAATGGATTCTTGTGGAGAAAAGAGCAGTGAAGAACTCATAGCAACAGACAGATTATCTTGATGGAGAGGGCTGCTTTTTAGGGTATTTTCAACAAACAGAAACCTTCATGGCAGTCTTCAGTTTCCAAACTATAAAACAGTTTTTGTCCAAGCATTTGTTTTCCTTTTAATTCAAAATAGTTGAAATTGCCGACTGTGGGCAGGGGGAAATGAACCCTATGACTCCTGTGGCCTGAGGAAGCAGGTGAAAGTGTGTTTGAGCCTGGTGAACTAACTCAGTAGCTATTGTTTAAAGGGGTTCATTGGAAGCGAGAGCTTATAACTAACTGTGTTACACTGAAATGTTATGCTTAGCCAATTGATAATGTTTGCCCAGTGTGGGCAGAGAGCCTTTCCAGGTAGTGTGCGTAGGCAACAAAGTAGACACAACTGCTGCCCTGGAATAACTTATAAAACTGTGCATACGGAATACACATATTTGAAAGAGGCTTAAGAGCAGTACAAAGCATCATACTAATAACAGTGACCAAGACTATTTCAGGAAAGTGTGGTTGGGCTGAAGTTAGGGCATGTCTGGTCTCCAGAAAGAACTTCATGACATATCCAAAAGCACTGAGTAACATGGTGGCCCTCCCGAGCACAAAAGCACCACTCCAGAAGGTAGGTCGGGAAGGGTGGAAGGCCAGTGTATTTCAAAAGGCATTAAATGGCAGTTTATTCCTTCCAAGGTTTACTGAGCCCCTACCATGTGTAAGGCACAGTAGTAGGGATCTCAAGTTGCTTATGATCAAATAGGGTGTATGACATGTATCTAAGTTGCTAAAATAGGATGGACACAGGAATGAGTGTCTTGAGAGAGGTACACATGAAGTGTTGAAAGAGTGAGAGGAAGATGGATGACCCTGGTGAAGAGGTCAGGAAGTAGATGGATTTTACAGACAAATAGGACCACATGCGGAGCTGTCACAGGTTCTGAAGCTTTCATTCTCTTGTGCACAAGATGCCCAAACATGATGCCATATTGATAAATCAAACACAAGATATCAGTTGAACTTTCACTCAGTGTCTTTCCTTTGCCTGTCTAAATGTCAGAAGTGCTTCCTCAGGTTTTTTAGTTCACTAGCTCCAAAGTCATTCTTACTAGTAAGAACTAATGAATAAATGGTATGCGTTTTCCCAATTTTATCCTTGCCAATTGCTACTCAAGCTCACAGACCACAGGTCTTTTTACAGATGTGGCACAGCCTTGTTCTAAACTGAATGAGGGTCATGTTGCTTTATACTTTTGCACCACAGAAACCTGATCAGCTGTCCATGATATTCATTGGAAAACTGGGGACTGAAAGCTGTCTCCATGTTCTTCTGCCTAAACAGAAAATTGATGCATGCGCCTTGAAGAAGTAGAAGATGGAACAGAACAAATGAGACTTGTGTTTTGAGGATGAGTCTTCCCATCTGAATCATCAAGCCTCCTGGCTGGGGTGTTATCTTGGCTGTAATACTTGGGCTTCCCACGGATACACCCATGTTATGAGTGGCTACAATACTGTCATGATGGAACCTCATTTTACATAAAACGGTAGGATGGTAAGATCTGAAAGCACACTGAGACCACCAACCTGGAATAGATGCTTGCTCCAACATAACTAAAAATGGACTTATTTGTGTCTGACGTAAAGATGATATGATAATCATAGAGCTTTTAAGATGCACAAGCTCTTCTGTTCAAAAACAGAAAAAGATATGACATGCCTGATGCCTTATGAATGTCATTGGTGTCACCTTCAACTGTCAAGAGTGACTTTACAGAAAGCTACTGCCATTGTCCACCTACTGACTGATGCCCTTTGATGATGAGAGTCCTTCCCCAGTTGAGCATTCAGATGAGACCCAGCCTTAGCTAACACTGATGGAAGCCTCACAGATGATCCAGTTGTTACCTCACTTAAACATATTCCTCACTCATTTGTTCCCCAAACCATGTGATTTTATACCCATTTCATGTATATGGAATCCTTGTGGAGTCCTGTTAAACCATTTGATGGAAGACAGAACCAATCAACTTTGCTGATTGTCAGTAGACTTTAGCCATCACCAAACAACCAAACAATCGTACATTTTTATTGTTTTTCCATGTACGAGAATATATACTGTTTCAGTATGCTAGGTTGCCAAAATGCAATATACCAGAAATGGGTTGGCTTTTACAATGGGGATTTATTTACTTGCAAGCTTACAGTTCTGAGGCCATTCAAGTGCCCAAATCAAGGCATTATTAGGTAATGCTTTCTCCCTGAAGATTGGCTGCCAGTGATTCTGATTCTTCGGCCACATGACAAGGCACATGTCAGCATCCGCTGGGCTTTCCCTTCTCTTCCTTGTTTCATTCCTTCAGTTTCTGGCTTCCTCTGGCTTTCTCTCTGTTCCTCTGAATTCATCCTATTTATAAAGGACTCCTGTGAGAGGATTAAGACCCACCCTGGGCCATGCCTGAAAGAAAGTTATCTAATCAAAGGCCCTTAACTGAAGCAACCTAACCAAAAGGTCCCACCCAAAATAGGTTCACACCCACAGTAATGGACCAGCTTTAACAACATGATTTTCTGGAGTACATACAGTCTCCAACTACCACGTACATCTACCTTCATTGTCAATTAGTCGTGCTGCAAGAAATCATCACAGCTGAATTCTTCCAAAATCTGTTTCCTGGATGAAGAGTCAAAGATTTACCTGAGTCTTCCCCTTAAGCAAACCTGTAACTACTTCTACATGCCTTTGCTGAAGTCCCTTCTTTGCCTTCATCAAATTCCCCTCTATCCATATTGGACAGAGAGTCCCCTGATCCCAGTTTCTCTTCTTCTTGTCTTATTCTTTCTTTCTCATCCGTGGCACCATTTTCACGGACCCTGGTCCTGACCAGCACCTGACTGGCAACATATGGTTGCTTTCTGATACACATGGCAGTTTTCCATGTAGGTTGTTTCTTTTTTTTTTTTTTTAAAGATTTATTTCATCCATTTATTCCCCGCCACCTGCGCTCGCTGTCTGCTCTCTGTGTCCACCCGCTGTGCACTCTTCTGTGTCTGCTTGTCTTCTTTTCTTGTCCTCTCCCTGGGAGGCACCGGGAACTGATCCCAGGACCTTCCGACGTGGGAGAGAGGCACTCAATCGCCTGAGCTACCCCAGCTCCCCGGTTTGCGGTGTCCCTCACTGTCTCTCCTCCGTGTCTCTTTTCCATTGCTCATTTTGTGGTGCCAGCTCTCTGTGTGGGCCTTCCACACGGGCCAGTCTGCCCTCACCAGGAGGCCCCAGGAACCGAACCTGGGACACTCCTTATGGTAGATGGGAGCCCAATTGCTTGAGCCACATCGGCTTCCCCATCTAGGTTGTTTCTTGCCATCAGTTCCCCCACACTCCACCTGGACTAAAATTACTGTCTCTTTTCAGATGTGCAGAAAGTAATGTGGCTATACCCTGTGTTTCCTTATCATCAGCCAATTATGAATTTAGAACCCTGGGAATAATTACAAAATACTCTTCAAAAGAAAATAACACCCGACTTGCACTTTGCTACCTTTGAGAGCACTTTGAGAGCAGTAGGGCATAAATCCATATTTTTGTTTTAAAAAATGGGCCTACTTTTATACAGCTCCCAAATTTAATTACTCCTAAGGCTTTTTAGGATCCCAGATGAAAGATGCTACTGCATAAAGTTCTAATATTATTTATTTCCCTAGTCATCAAAATTTGTTGGTTTCTCCTTTCTTGAAACCTATTTATCATTTGTATAAATATAGTAGTTTTAAGCTTCCTGCATTAGATCATCTCCTGTCCTTTCAGTGTCCTTGATGTTCATTGTACTTTCCTGGAGAGGTTTGCTGAGACACAAATGCAGTGGCCTCTTCTCTTGTAATACTTTTAAAAGTTCTTTAATGTTACCTACTGCTATTGAGATGGGTGTTGACATTTTTTTTTTCCTCTCATTTTTGTCCTATGTAGAACAGTATATTCTTTCTTATCAGGGTGATCAAACTTTTCTTCTGATCTCAATATTCACTCATAAGCATTTATTTTTGCCTCTTAAGGTGCTGGACACTGTGTTAGGTCCTGGGGCTGCCAAGTGATTCCTGGACCCTAACCCTTCCTTCAAAAGCCAGCAGAGATTATCTGTCCTCTGAGAAGCTACCTCTGGCATGTTCCCTCCCACCCTCCTTGCTTGTGGTTTGTCGGACAGACTCTAAGGCGGCCCCCATGATGCCTGCTTCCTGGTATTCACACCCTTAGGTA
Organism: Tolypeutes matacus; assembly: GCA_026826555.1. NCBI lineage: Eukaryota > Metazoa > Chordata > Mammalia > Cingulata > Chlamyphoridae > Tolypeutes > Tolypeutes matacus. The sequence continues at coordinate 13,795,779 of JAKSZT010053769.1, read as the reverse complement.
ACGCCCTCTCCTTGGGGGAGGGTGGGACCTGTGGCTTGCTTCTAACCAATTAAATAGGGCACAGGGAAAAGGCTGTCACTTCCATGATTATGTTGCAGAAGATTGCAACCTCTGTCTTGCTAAGAGACTCTCTCCCTTCCTTTTATTTTTTTGGCACTGGGGCCTGGGGATTGAACCCGGGACCTCCTATGCAGGAAGAAGGTGCTCAACTGCTGAGCCACATAGGCTTCCCTGAGTTGGTTTTCTCATTTGTTTTGCTTGTTGTTTGTTTTTTTTGTTTTGTTTTTTTCAGGAAGCACCAGGAACCGAACCTGGGACCTCCCATGTAGGAGGTGGGAGCTCAACTGCTTGAGCCACATCCATTCCCCATTGCTGGTTTTGATGTACCCCAAATGAAGCAAAGGTACATGTTGGGAGGTCCATGTGGCAAGGAACTGAGCATAGCCTCTAGCTGACAGCCAGCAAAAAACTCAAAATCCAACATCCTATAAGGAAATGAATGCTGCCAACAACTACATGAGCTTAGATGTGGCTCCTTCCCTGGATGACCTTTCAGATGAGAACCCAACCCTGGCCGAAGCCTTATAGAGGACCCACTAAGCAATGACCAGGCCTCTGACCCACAGAAACTGTAAGATAACAAATGCATGTTGTTTTTAGCTGCTAAATTTGTGGTAATATCATTATGCAGCAATAGAAAACTAATACACATAAAGAATTTCTCTCTCTTCTGTGGGACCTATGCATATTGTAATCCCTCTATTACTATATTTATATTGTACTGTAATTAAAAAAAATTTTTTTTATTTACGAGGAGGTTCTGGGGATCAAACCCAGGTCCCTCCATAGGGTAGACAGATGCTGAACCTCTTGAGCCACATCCATTTCCCTGTATTGTAATTTTTTGCTTGTCTGGCTTTCCTATTTACAATAGGACCATAATAATCATCATCATTGAAGAAGAATAGAAATCTATACTGTATTTTTCAAATATGCAAAAAAGGAAGAGTAGCTTTTTTTTTTTCTCTCTCTCTCTCCAACTGCTCTTAATTCATTGTCAAGGCCCCACCCTGCTGGTGGCTGTGTGCATGGGGAAGGAGAAGTTACTCAAACTTGACAATGAAGTATGAATCTTCAAACTCATTCTGACTGGCCTGGTCTTTAGGTAGGCAAATTCAAGAAACAAATTCCTTTATCAGAACCTTTGCTCTCCTTTCAAAGTTTTCCTGGCTTTCCTCAGGGAAGGCTTACATATCCTCATGGTGGTGGGGGAGCTGGCTGATTCTCATGATGGTCCTTGTGTGGACATCTGTAGCCTCAGTGGCCTACCCGGCAGCACTGCCCGTTACTCTGCCATGCCACAAGGTAGGCAGCTGGTGCCTGCTGCTGAAGTCTGCAGCACACTGATTACATGGTCTATCTTTTGGCCTGATCAACAGCTGGTAGACTTCTTTTTGTTGACTGAGCTCTCCATTGGCCCTTGGTGGTCCTGCAGATACTCTGAATCCCTTCCATGTTCTCCATCCAGTACCTCGCCTAGAATGTCCATTCTGTAGTCTCTGCTATGGCCACCTTGTATAAGCCATGCTAACCTGTAATATACACCTAAGAATAAGATTGGAAAAAAACAAACTACTCCCCCCCCCAAAAAAAAAAAACAGGTACAGGACATGAACAGGCATTCCACAGAAGCATAAATGACCAATAAATATATAAAAAGCTGCTCAACCCTATTAGTAACCAGGGAAATGGAAATTAAAACCACAGTGAGATATTTTTCACCCCCCCAACTTGGCAAACATTAAAACGTCTGACCATAGCTAGTGTTGGGTACAATGGGGACTCTCCTAAATGGGATGGGAGTACAGAGTGGTGCAGCCACTTCAGAAAACAGGTTGGGATTACCTAGGTCAAGCCGAATATGTGCACACCTAGTATTTCAACTCCTAGAGCCAGATCCTGAGAAACTCTTGTTCCAGTGCCCTGGGGGACTTGCAGGAGAATGTTCCCAGCAGCACTATCAAAACAGTAAAGAATTGGAACACCCATATGAGAGTGGATAAGTGAACACGTTGTGATATAGTCATACAGTATAATCCCGTACCACAGTGGAATGAAATGAATGGATCATAGCCGTGCATAGCAATAGGGTTGAATATCAAAACCACAATGTTGAGTGACCAAAGGAAAGTCACAGCATGAGGAAGAAAAGGCAAACACGAGTCCTTTCCTTTAAAGGTCAAAAACAGGCAAAACCAAGCAATATTTTGTTAAGGATATAGACATTAAAGCTAAAATTGAAAACAAGGTGAAAATTAAGATGCAATTCAGGATAAAGATGACGTCTTTGTGGGAGAAGGAAGGAGGAAGGGAGATGCAATCAGGGCTGGGCACTCTAAGGCTTCAAAGGTAATGGTAGTTTTCCATTTCCCAAGCCAGGGGTCAGCAAACCTTTCCTGTAAAAGGCATGGCAGGAACTATTTTACACTCTGTGGACCATATGGTCCCTGCCCAACTGCCCAACTCTGTGGTTGCAACATAGAAGCAGCCCTAGACAAAGGTAAAGAATGAACATGGCCATGTTCCAGTAAAAATTATTTATGGACCAGTGTCCAAAAATTGAATTATACACAATTTTCACATTCATGATATATTATCTTTTTTAGATTTTTTTTCAATCATTTGAAAATGTAAAATCATTCTTAACTCATTAGTCATACAAAACTAGGTGGAGGGCCAGATTTGGTCTGTGGGCCATCATTTATTGACCCGTCTTAAGCTATTATTTTAACTTACATAGCTACATATGTGTATAGATGCATAAATTGAGTATACATAGAATATATATGTATACTGTATATATGTATATAATACTTTTTTCTTATTTATTTGCTTGTTTATTTTAAAGAAGCTTGGGATTACATAAATGTTTCATTAAAAAATGTAGGGGATTTCCATATGCCCCACTCCCTCCCCCTCCCACACTTTCCCACATTAACAACATCCTTCATTAATGTGGTACATTTGTTACAATTGATGAACACATATTGAAGCGTTGCCACTAACCGTGGATTTTAGTTTACATTATAGTTTACGTTCTGTCCCACACAATTTTTTAAGTTATGACAAAATATATATACTTTTGTATATGGTTGCTATAGTTTATAAGAAAATCTTTCTTAAAAATAAAAAAAAATTGCTATCTTATACTACTACCTATTTAGCATCTGCTTTTGTGTAGGCATCATTCTTTGAAAGGTAGGTACTGTTTATTCCTCTTAGATGATGAAATTAAGCCACAGGAGGTTAACTGACTTGAACACTGGCCCCAGGAAGTAAGGGGCAGACTGGAGATGAGAACCCAGGTCTGTTCCAAGCCTGTTCCATAGGTTCTATCATTCTGTGTCCCTGAGATATAACTATATTGTATTAATCTCTGCACCCCCATCCCATAACCTGGCATGTACAAGGATTCCTTAAACATTAGCAATATGCTTCTTCCTCATCTTGCTAATTAGCCTGTAGTCAATTTCTAATTGGTACAAAAGAGTCCAGGGTTTTAGTATCTTTTTCCCAAAAGTATCAGCTAGGATTCTGGTTACGAGCTTCCCAAATATCTACGTCTAACTCAAGAGGAAAGGAATTTTCTGGAAAGATACTGGATATCTTGCATATAAAGTTGAATAATCAGGTCTCGGGAAGAACCAGGTAGAAGGAAATAATGGCTATCCCTTTTGTAGCACCTTCATTAGAATGACTCACTCCCAGCATTTCTGCGTCTGTGATCCTTTATTTCTGGGAGGGTGAGTGACTGGCCTTCCTGGGGGTCATATGCTCACCCTTTGGATGAGAAGAGGCCCTGTGATGGGTCATTCCCACAAGCCCACATGGCATGGCGAAGGGAAGAGTTCCATTAAGCTTAGGAAAGAGAAGGGCCTTATTTCCTTGCGCCCAGGACAGACCATTGAGAGTTAGAAGGAGCAGCATGAGTCAGTGCCTCACCTCTCCTGGGGAAAGGGCTTGGAGCCTTGGCGTCCTCAGGTGGGAAGGATGCTTGTAAATGCAGAGTTTCTAATTAGCCACACCTGCTTTGTTTTCACCAGTGCCTTTCCATATTTAATTCGTTTTTACATTTTGTGGCATCCAAGGGAACCTGTTTTTTCAGGAAGCAATGTGGTTAACTTGGCTATTTTTAAAATGTGGATTCTATAGTCTAGAGTGTAGATGACATTTTTGCCCAATTCGAGTATGTTTTAAAATGAGGGTTATTAGCTATGGCTCCCTGTGCTTTAGAGTGTGGAGTGCAAGAAGGAACGGGAACACTGAACAAAAGAAGAGCTCAAACTCCAATGCCCTGAGACACTGATCCTGACTGATGCTGTAACCAAGCCAACAGACAAAATTTTCGTTGAAGCAATTGCAAGTTGAGAATTTGGACAGACTCTCCAAGTAGAAAAGGAAAGAAGTCTTAAGATGCATACTGTTCTGCTTTATTTCAGTATTTTGGAAAAAACAGAAGTAATGTTTTAAGGAAAGGGATTAGTGATGGTCTTATGCCCCCTTTATGTCCTCATCAATTCTATCTCTACTTTTATTAATATAATGTCGATATTATACTAATCTAGTTATACCTATCTGTTATACCTATTTGTTCTACTAGATAATTACTATATTATTACATTCAGGATATAATCATTTAGTAGATGAAAATCCCGGGTATAATTTTTTGGATACATGGATTTAACAAAGACTAGATTATGTTTAAATAAGTGAAAGCCAAATATAAAATAAAGTGTAGCCTGAATCTCTAGGCTGATTATGTTAACTGTGATACGCTCAATTCTGAGAGTAAATTTTGAAAACACAATGAATAGATAAGAGTATCCAAGGAAAAAACAATTTTTGAAGGTCACTAGATTTGCTGAATACCAAATAGGAGAGTGACTGGAGATAGGGTGGATAAAAGAAGGTGGTGTCTCAAGCAACAACACTGAAGAAAATTCAAATAGCTTAACATGACCTAGCTTGAAGAATGAAATCTAAACCCAAAGTATATGATGCAACATGTTAGAAAAGAAGCCTCATGCTCTGGGGGAATGGAAAAGGACATCGAATCATGCCAGTGGCTCACGGCCCCAATTCTGTCCCTGTCAGTGACTCTGCAGAATGTTTTGTGACAGGTCCAGCCCAGCTCCCATATTACTCTGTGATTGAGCTATCGTTTATGAACTGACGTCAATTTCTGTTATCTATATTTTCACCTGGTGTCAGCTTTAGTGTAATGCTTTCTACAGATAATACTCACCACTTACTGAAACCAAAGCTTACATGTTCAAACTTTAAATCATGTGTGCACATTTTTGTGTCCTGGGATTTAGAGAACAGGTCTCTGATCTATGTATCCATGTCTTGCATGGTTTTTTAAACTTCATTCTTAAACACTCTTGGCTTTAATACCACAGCCCTCTCTGTCTGTCCAGTGTTTAGAAATAGCACTACCCCCTGACTGGTTTGGTTTCTTCTCTCTGAATCTTCTCCAACTTTTTTACATCTTTCTTGAGGTCTAACCACAGAAATCTGATGGATCATGACTGTACACAGCCGATTATTGCTGTTAAAAGTTAGCTTCAGGAACGTTAGAGCACTGCAGCCCTGAGAGGATAGCTGGGCCGGGCATTTGGCAGCCGGACGACCTGGGGTAAGTCATTTGGCCTCCCTGAGCTGGGTTTCTTCTCCCATTTTACAAATTCCTGGGGTAATCATAAGGCTCAAATGAGACAAAGTAGAGGCAAGCATAAAATATATATACCTTAATTTTTTTCTGATTTAAAAGTTAATATATGCTCATGTAAAAAGAATAAAGCATAACAGGGTTATGTGAAAAGGAAAATTTCTAGAAGTAACCAGTGGTGATTAGTTATTCTCCCCTAGATGATTTTCGCCCCCTCTTACTGGCTATTAACATATGATTATAATTTCCATGCTATTATAAATACAAGATAATTCTACATCCTGTATTTTCTCTTGCTGAGTTCACTTCATGCATTGTGACATCCTTACAGGTCAGTGCATATAGAGTTAGTACATTCTTTTTCATACCTCCATTGGCTCCTAATTGCACTGATGCTCCATAAATTATTTAGCCAGTTCCTTAGTGGTAGCCATTTTAGGTTGTTCCTAGTTTTTTTTTTTGCTATTTTAGCTAATGCTGCAACAAACAGCTGTGCTACAAAATGTTTTACATTCTCTGGTGATTATTTCTGTATATTCCTAGGAAAGGAATTGCTGGGTCAAAGGTATGAGCATTTAAAATTTTATGGATATTGCTAAATTGGACAAATGTTTTAAAGCTGTGGGGCTCTGTGTTAATATTCACTCTTTTTTTTTTTTTTTTTTTTAAAGATTTTATTTATTTATTCATTTATCCCCCCCTTGCTGCCCGTGCTCGCCGGGTCAGCCAACCACGCCGTGCGGGCGGGCCCGCCCTCACCAGGAGGCCCCGGGAACTAAACCCGGGGCCTCCCATATGGTAAATGGGAGCCCTACTGATTGAGCCACAGCCGCTTCCCAATATTCACTCTTAAACTAGGTTCTAGAAAGCAAGTGAGTGGAGGTCAGAGAATGAGACTGGGAACAGAGCAGGTGGCAGGGGTAAATCACTTGGCCTGTCTGTGCCTCAGTTTCTTCATCTGTAGAGTGGCGATAAGAAGAGTTCCCATCTGGTAGGATTGTTGTGAGGATTAAATGAGATAAGATGTGGTAAGTGCTGAGAATCCTGCTTGGCACAGTGGAAGCACTACATAAATGAGAGGTATTGGTATTATGACTATTTTAGGCAAGGACTGTGACCCTGGTATGAGCTATTCATTGTCCACCAGAGCAGGGCTGGACTCAGCAGGTGGCCACACCCCCTGGGGATCCCACCCAGCATTAACTCTGGTGGCCTAACACCTGCCTTCTTTGGACATAATCTAATTCTTTCCTTTTGCTTCCATGGCCTGATGAAGTCATTTTTTATAGTGTATCTGTGAGTTTGGTCTGTTAGGAACCAGGACAGCTTCCATCATTGGCCTCTTTGAGACTGCCCCCCATGAAGGAAGAGAGACAAGAAGTACTATTTACTGAGCTCCTATTGTGTATCAGGGCTTAACACGCATTAAAAACACAGAGACACTCTGGCCTACCTATGTGCCAGGTGTGCATGAAATCTTGGTGGAGCTGCAACTCCTACCCTACAGCTCAATGGACTCATCCAAGTCACCTGGTGAGGAGACAACGATGGGCAATGGCCATCCCAGGGAATGGAGAGGGCCTGCATCTGCAGGCAGGATCATCCCACCCACCATATCCATGGGATATAAGCCCTCTCTCACTTGGAGTTGGAGTGGACATCACCATCCCAGTCCCCTCAGGATTGGGGGAAGAACTATGGACTAGAGTGGACTTGATGGTATTCTGTTGTACACATATGGTGATACTAGCAATGGAAGAAATTTTTTTTTTTTTTTTAAAGATTTTATTTATTTATTCATTTATCCCCCCCTTGCTGCTTGTGCTCGCTGGGTCAGCTAACCACGCCGTGCAGGCGGGCTTGCCTTCACCAGGAGGCCCCGGGAACCGAACTCGGAGCCTCCCATATGGTAAACGGGAGCCCTACTGATTGAGCCACAGCCGCTTCCCTAATGGAAGAAATTATAACAATAGGTGGAGCCAGTGGCCACTTGACACTTTTGGGGCAGGGAGGGGACGAGCAGTTGAAATACAGGGGCTTCTTTGGGATTTGGAGGTTGTCTTGAGTACTGTTGTGGCAACGGATGTAGGCCATTTTAAATCAGCACACACCACTCAGAACTGTGTGGGAGAGAGTGTGGTCTACGATGTGAACTGTGGTCTATGGTTGGTGGCAAGGCCCCAGGATGTGTAAGTCCATTGAGGGTGGTGGGCCACACTTGTGGGAGATGTTTGTGTGGGATGTGGTGGGAGGTGTAGGAGGTGGGCAACATGGGAATCCCAGTGGGTTCCGTGTAATATTTTGGGTAATCTAAGCACCTCTTAAAATATATTTATATATATATAAATAACATTTTTGTAAGCAAAAAAAACACAGAGACATGAATTCACTTCGTCCTTACTCTAGCCTTGTGTGGTGAGTATTGCTATCCTCAGGTTAGAGATGAGTAATCTGAGGCCTGTTGATAAGGAACTTGCCCAAGGCCACACAGTTAACAAGTTGCAGAGCTGGGATGGGCGCAGGCCTCAAAGTCCCCTGCTTGTTCCTTGGTGACCTGCCAACTCTCAACCCAGAGATGGACATAGGCATTGCCACACTCAGTGTCCTGACTCGTAGCTGCTTCTCTGTCCATAATTTTTAATAGCTTTTGGTGGGTGGGTCTTGTTTAATATTTTCAAAGTTGAAATAACCTTCACAGATAGTTTGGGGCTGTTAAAAGTCTATTTATTCACTCAACTAGTAGTAGATCACAGTAGCCATAGTGCCATTGGCCCATGTGCTCTTCCAAAAGTTTTCAGGGATCTCACCCATTTTCCTGCATGGCATCATGCAGAAGGGAATTGTACTGTGGTTTCCTGAATCTTCGCTGGACAAATGACTTTTGTTCATCATTGTGGACACTGTTGGAGTTGTATACTCCACAAGATTATTCAGAAGTAGACCAAAGCAGGAAATTCTGAGTCTCTCTGCTTTCCTTTATGTCACTCTGAGCAACTTTTATTTTATTTTTATTTTTTTTACCGGGAGGTCCCGGGGATCGAACCCCGGTCTCTCCATATGGTAGACGGACGCCGAACTTCTTGAGCCACATCCGTTTCCCTCTGAGCAACTTTTAAATAGTGATAATCAAATAGCCCTGAACTCATATGTAAGCTACTATGTGTCTTTTTTTTTTTTTTAAAAGATTTATTTATTTATTTAACTTTTATCCATTTTTACCCCCCCCCCTTATGCTGTTTTTGTGTCGATTTGCTGGGCAATTCTCTGTGTCTGTTTCCTGCCCTCTCTTCTCATCTTTCTCCTGTCTTCACTGGGATTCAATCCTGGGAACCTTTTGTTGTGGGAGAGAGGCATCCTACCGCCTATGCCACCTTAGTTCCTGTTTTTTTTGGTGCATCTCTTCTTGGCCTTCCCTTGTGTCACTCTCCTGTTACGTCATCATCTTGCTGCGTGGCTCGGCAGGGCCTGATGGTGCACCCGCATGTAGGGCCTGGCAGCCTGTGCGCCTTCTATATTTTCCTTTTTTAAAAATTTTTACTGGGAGGTCCTGGGGATCGAACCCAGGTCCCTTCCATATGGGAGACGGATGCTCAACAATTTGAGCCACATCCGTACCCCCTACTATGTGTCTTTGATACATTTAAAGGATAGTTTTGTATTACCTTCTTCAAAATTCTCGTTTAGCCTGATCAGAGGCACCTTCCCTAGCTTCCTTTGGATGAATTTCAATTTTTTATGATCTGCCCCCCATTTCCTTAGCAGCCTAATGAGTCATTTGCACTGGGGGCTTTGCACCTATTAATCTGCATGAGTGTCTTTCCTAAATATTTCAATAAGTAATCTTAAAACAAGCTCTCAACTTCCTGAGGATTATTTCCCAAAATCTTCCTTTCTGAGTGCCCAAAGAAGTACCCGTGGGTTCTTGGTGTTTCTCACATGTGGAGTGAGGGTATGGTGACTCCTTTCTTTCCTTCTCTATTCAGAACGGTGACTCTAATCATACTTTCCTACTAGTAACCCCACAAATAGTTCCTGCACACCTTCCTGTCCGTTACTTGGAACCATGTCTCGTGTATTTTCTTTCCCTGTAGTTTCTAAAACTGTGTCTACTTGGAAGTTATCGTTTAGATCTCTCTTCCACATAGAACTGGCTGAGCTTGCCCATTGAGGGAACTGACTACAGTGGCAGTATAATTTGAAAGGTACTGGGAAAGATTTCTCCCCAAACCTTCTATCCTGCATCTTCATTCATGAATTAAGTATTTATCAAGCACAGTCTATGTACTTAATTCAAACTGAGATGTAGCAATCAACAGGACAAACAAGAGCCTCACTTGTACAGATCTGATATCAGAGAATGGGGCATGTGGGGAGAGGGGTAAGAATCAAGGGGGTTTAGATGGTGCCAAATGTGATGATGGCATTAAAAAGGGCAGCATGGTGGAGCATGACTGGGAGAGCTACTTTGCATCAGGGAAGGCCTTTCCAATGAGGACATGTTTGGGCGATGCTAAAATGATACAAAGGAGCCAGCCACGTGGCGAGCCAGCTAAGATCTTTCCTCGCAAAGGGAACAGTAAGTGTAAGGGCCCCAAGGCAGGGCCTGCTCTGCCTATTCAGAGAACTGAAAAGAGAACTGTGTGACTGGAACAGTAAGTCAGGGCAAAAAGACAAGAGATGAGTTCAGAGGGGGTGGGGCCTTGAGTTCCTATTTTACTTCCAGTGCAATGGGAAGTCATTGGGATTCCATGATCTAATTTGTGGTTTGAAGAGGTTGCTTTGGTTGCTGTGTAGAGGACAGATTGTAGAGGGGCAAGCAGGGAATCAGGGACCAGTTGGGAGGCTGTTTCCATAATCCAGGTGAAAGATGATGGTGGCTTGGACTAGGAGATGGAGAGAAGTGTATGGATTTGGGATATATTTTGGAGGTAGAGCAGGTAGTTACTGGTGGATTAGATGTGGAGGGTGAGTTAAGAGAAGGATCATGAACAATGCCTAGGATTTTTATTTGAGTGCCTTCGTGGGCAGTGGATGCTATTTCCTGAGATGGGAAACACTGGAGGAGGAACTGGTTGGAAGGGGTGGTTAAGAGTTTGAAGTATCAAGTAGGCAGTAGGCTGTAAGTGTCAGGAGCTCAGGGCAGAGGCTTTGTTGCTGCCTAATTTTATGTCATATAGAGCCCACAGCAGTAACATAGTGCTTGCACATAGAAGACACTTCCTAAGTGCTTAATGAATTGAGTTGTTCTCATTAAAATGTAAATATGATCAAATTTGTGTGTTTTCATTCTCACCTGGTATGAATTTACACAGTTATTTTATGACAACTTGAAGGCTGATATTTTAAAAGGAATAACAGAAAGACTTTAGGAGTACTTGTGGGTATCCTCAGGAGGGAGGGGAGGGATGCTAAAAGAGAAGGCAAGTAAATAATGCGACAAATGTAATTTGGAGTGAGGGCTGCTGTGTTTCTTCATTTCCAGACAAGATACAGTCTTTTTCAAGTATATAATTGCTGCCTGCCTTGTGATTTTATAAAACTCTAATTTTACATAACATTTTCAGTTACCTTTATTCTAGTAAGGTGTTCAATTGCATAGTTGTATTATTATGTTTTTATAACGTATAGAATTTCTACCCACAGAGAGTCATGTAATGCTTTTCTTGCCTGGGAACATTTTAATATACTAATACAATGGAAACCTGACTAACTAGTCTTCTGTAAGCTAGTGTGTATATCTCCACTCCACTTTTTGAGGAAACAATCTTCAATCAGCACTAAATATTCCTTCCCTGATAGCCTTGTATTTAGCACTCCGTTCTCAGTTCCTCTAGGACAATAACTGGCTTCATCTCAGAATCTCTCTGGGGCTCACCCAGTGGAGGCTCAGTGAAGGTGTGGACGAGAAAGGTTAATTTAAACTAAGGCCAATAAGAACTAATGAAACTGCTCCTTAGGAAACAAAACTAAATAAAACAAAGAAAAGGGAAAAAAAAAACAAATAATCAAACAAAGAACAAAACACAATAAAATATAATTAGTGGATTGGGACATTCAAAAAATGGGCAAAAAAGCAAAGGAAATGCCTTTAAAATATATATATATATATATTCATTTTTTTCCTTTCTCTCTTCTTTTTTCCCCTTTTTCCTTCCCTTTATCACTGTGTTATCGGATGTCTGGTGTGCCATGACACCTTCCTCCTCTCAATCCCCATTGTCTCCCAATTTTTCATTTAATTTTCAAAGAAGTTTTAGGTCACAGCAAAGTCACACACGGAGTGCCGGAGACTCCCAGATTTTTTTCCCTTCTCTCTCTTTTTTTTTTTTTCCCCCCTGAGTTTCCTTATGTTTGTCTCTTGCATGTAAGCTTATCACACTTGTTTCTTTTTCCTAGTAAGTGTATTTGATTATTTTATGGACTAAATGTTCATGGAGAATTTGGATCACAGAAGGGTTACAATGGGTACTGCGGGGGATTATTGGGGGGAGGGTGTCTGGGGGGGGGTTCGTGGGGATTGGTTCAACCGAATATGCATGAAACATATACAAAATCATTCAAAGGATCGGGGGATGGGGCAGGGTCACGATGGGTGGATAATCACACAATAAATGAGGGAATCTAAATTCCTAGCCTGGAGAGCTCTGCCACA
>JAKSZT010053769.1:13749259-13782996 GCA_026826555.1 Tolypeutes matacus | reverse complement strand
CAAAAAAAAAAAAAAAAAAAAAAAAAAAAAAAAAAAAAAAAGAAAAGGCTTCCAAGTTAGGCGTTCCGGTAACTCTCTACCCGTTGACCCAACTCTCCATGTCACAAGTGTGAATCTTACTCCTCCACCTTGTGTGTAATCATTGTTACATTACTTTGATTTTCTAAAGGGAATTAAATCTGACACTGTCTCTGCTGATAATGGTGTGGAGAAGTTTAATCTCGGTAATGTTTTGAGGAGCTCTCTCCCTAGTTAAAGGATAGTTTTTTTTTTTTTAAAAAAGGTAAAATCATGACTCTCAAACAAATATAAAATGAACCCATGTCAAAGATTTTATTTAATTAATAAAGAAATGAGGAAACCGGTAAGATGTTTTACTACTGGTTCAAAGGAGAATTAAAAAAACCACACACATGTTAGGCCATTAGGAATGCTGAAACCACTTTACAAATAGATGCAAAACTGGTCAATATCCACAGGGCAATAATCAATCGTGTTCCACAGGACAAAATTCATTTGCATTTCAATGGTCAGAAATCATTTGCATTACCATCCTTTTTCTAAGTGTACAGAGTTGTAAAATAGCTCAAAGACAATGAAAGGTATGCTAGACAATACCCAGTAAACTTTTTTTTTGACCATTTCAAAATCTTTCGAAATTTTGAAGGAAACCGGAACTGTCCACGGCAGAATAGACTGTGGTTGGGAAGGAAAACAGTTTTGCTGGCCAGCAGAGGACAGGAGATCTAATCAATCGCAAATTTGCCTCCCTGCTAAAGGGTTTTCTTACAGTTTTTATACAGGTTTGAAACAGAGAATCATAGATATTATTTTTTTAACAAATCAATTTTATTGATACATATTAATAAAGCATAAATCCATCCAAAGTGTACAATCAATGGTATTTGGTATAATTACATAGCTGTGCATTCATTACTTCAATCATTATTAGAGCATTTTCATTATTCCAATAATAATAATAATAAACAAAAACAGACAAACAAACAAAAACTAATCACCTCTCAGTCTCTCTATGCTTCCCCTACTGGATATAGCTGCTATTCTGTTTCCATCTCTCTAGTATATTTGTATTTATATTCTGTAAAAACAGTTATATATATGCAATAGTACCCATATTTGTATATCATATGAGGTTTGACTATGCTATACAGTCCCATGTTACATGTTTTAGCTTTCCTTCTAGTAACATACATGTTCTTAGACTTTCCCTTTCTTTTTTTTTTTTTTAACCGGGAGGTACCGGGGATCGAACCCCGGTCTCTCCATATGGTAGACGGACGCCGAACCTCTTGAGCCACATCTGTTTCCCATAGACTTTCCCTTTCATCCACTGTCGTATCCATTTAATGCTCTGCTAGTTAGAAACGCTATGATGCGCTTTCACCATTTCTACTCATTTCCAAAGATTTACAAACATCCTTTTTACCAATTCTACACAAGTTAACCCTCACCTTTCCATTCTCTAGCCTCATTCTATTTTCTGGCGACCTGTATTCTACTTATTAACCCCATTAGTTTACACAATGTATTTAGTTCAGGGTAGCACAATCATACAGCATTTGTCCTTTTGTGTCTGGTTTGCATCACTCAACATAATGTCCTCCAAGTTCATTCATGTTGTCCTATGCTTCACGATTTCATTTCTTCTTACAGCAGCATAATATTTCATCGTGTGTATACACCACAATTTGTTTATCCATTCATGAGTTGATGGACTCCTAGGTTGTTTGCATCTTTCAGCAATTGTGAATATCGCTGCTATGAACATCGGTGTGCAGATGTTACACAGCAAGTCTATATTCAACTTCCTTAGGAACTGCCAAACAGTCCTCCACAGTGGCTATACCATTCTACATTCCCACCAAAGTGAATAAGCATTCCTATCTCTCCACATCCTCTCCAATACTTGTAGTTTTCTGACTTTTTAATATTGGTCATTTTTTTTTTTTTTTTTTACCGGGAGGTCCCGGGGATCGAGCCCGGGTCCCTCCATATGGGAGACGGACGCCCACCCTGGTCATTTTTTTAAAAAGATTTATTTTATTTATTTATTCCCCTCCCCCCAACTCCTTGCCACTTGTGCTTGCTGTCTGTACTCTGTGACCATTTGCTGCACTTTTTTTAAAGAAGATATATATTTTTTAAGATTTTATTTATTTATTCATTTATCCCCCCCTTGCTGCTTGTGCTCGCTGGGTCAGCCAACCACGCTGTGTGGGCGGGCTTGCCCTCACCAGGAGGCCCTGGGAACCGAACCCGGGTCCTCCCATATGGTAAACAGGAGCCCTACTGATTGAGCCACAGCCGCTTCCCTCTGTGACCATTTGCTGCACTTTTTTTTTTTTCCTCTGTGTCTGCTTGTCTCCCTTTGTTGCTGTGCTAGCTCTCTGTGAGCATGGGCCAGCTTGCCTTCACTAGGAGGCCCCAGGAATCAAACCTGGGGCCTCCCATATGGTAGACGAGAGCCCAATCACACGAGCCACATCCACTTCCCAGTGGCCATTCTAATAGGTGGGAAATGATATCACTGTAGTTTTGATTTGCATTTCCCTAATTGCTAGTGATGTTGAACATTTTTTCATGTGATTTTGCCATTTGTATTTCTTCTTTGGACAATTGTTTATTCAAGTCTTTTGTCCATTTTTTAACCGGGTTGTTTGTCTTTTTATTACTGAGTTGTAGTATTTCTTTACGTATCATAGATATTAAGCCCTTATGGGATATGTGATTTCCAAATATTTTCTCCCATTGAGTCGGCTGCCTTTTTACCCTTTTGACAAAGTCCTTTGAGGTGCAAAAGTGTTTAACGACGAGGAGGTCCCATTTATCTATTTTTTTCTTTTCTTGTTCACCCTTTGGGTGTAAGGTTTAAGAAATTACTACCTACCACAGATCTTGAAGATATTTTCCTACATTTTCTTCTAGGAGTTTTATTGTTGTGACAGTGGGCATCCTTGTCTTGTTCCTGATCTCAGTGGGAAAGCTTTCAGTCTTTCACCATTGAGTACGATGCTGGCTGTAGGTTTTTCATATATGCACTTTACCATACTGAGAAAGTTTCTTTCTATTCTTATTATCTATTCTTTTAATCAGGAAAGGATGCTGCATTTTGTCAAATGTCTTTTCTGCAAAATTGAGAGGATCATATTATTTTTCTTCTTCAATTTATTAATGTGGTTCATTACACTAATTAATTTTCTTGTGTTGAACCACCCTTGCATACCTGAGATAAAACCCACTTCATCGTGGTGTATAATTCTTTTAATGTGCTTTTGGATTTGGTTTGCAAGTATTTTGTTGAGGATTTTTTTATCTATATTTATTACATATATTGGTCTGTAATTTTCTTTTTTTGTATTATCTTTGTCTGGTTTTGATATTAGGGTGATGTTGGCTACATAGAATGAGTTTGGTACCATTCTTTCCTGTTTAATTTTTTGCAAGAGCTTGAGTAAGATCGGTATTAGATTGTCTTTGAATGTTGGTAGAATTCACCTGTGAAGCCATCTGGTCCTGGGCTTTTCATCTTTGGGAGGGTTTGTTTTTTTTTTTAATTGATTATTTTAAGTACTTTATTATCAAGTTAATAATGACCTCATTTGAGGCAATTATGTAAACAAATGCTGTATATGTAGGCAAATGCTACTCAGAATATAATTTAAAGCAGTGTCCTCTTATATTATATGTATATTATATACTCATGATAGATAATATTTAAATGCCACATCACCACCTTCATTCTCAACCAATTTGTAATGCATTCCAGATGGTCATTTTTCTAGGCACTCGAATTATCAACACACAATTCCTTTTCGTAGAGTTAGAAGTGACCACAGAAATGCACTTAGAGAAACATGTTATTCCAAAGATTGGAGTTGCCTTCTGGAATAAGAAAAAAAAAAAAGCAAAAAATAATAATAATAATAATAAAAATTAAAATTAAAAATTTTTTTAAAAAAGAAAGAAAAAAAGCAAAGTTTTGGATATAGTGTAGGAGAGGAAAGGTAAACTGAAAGTTATTACTATTTAGAGTTTTTTTTTTAAATCCCCAGGGAACACCCTTTTTATATAGGGAAATTTGGTGTGTAAGAATTACTGAATTTTGTAGCCTTTTACAAAAACTTATCCTGTTACTTTAATGTTTCTTCTTTCTTGTAGAGAAAGAGGGAGTCGAGGCAATCATTGGACCTTTAGGGAAAGAGAAGGTGAGAATGTTTGGGAGGTTTTTGATGACTGTTTCAGTCTCTTCACTTGTGATTGGTTTGTTGAGGTCTTCTGTCTTTTCTAGGGTCAGTGTAGGTGGTTTGTGTGCTTCTAGGATTTGTCCATCTCATCTATATTGTCTAGTTTTTTTGGAGTACAGTTGTCCCTAGTATCCTCTTTTTTTTTTTTTTTTTTTTTTTTTAAAGATTTTATTTATTTATTCATTTATCCCCCCCTTGCTGCTTGTGCTCGCTGGGTCAGCCAACCATGCCGTGCGGGCAGGCTTGCCTTCACCAGGAGGCCCCGGGAACCGAACCCGGGGCCTCCCATATGGTAAACGGGACCCTACTGATTGAGCCACAGCCGCTTCCCTAGTATCCTCTTTTGATCTCTCTTATTTCTGAGGGGTCAGTAGTAATGTCCCCCTCTCATTTCTGATTTTATTTATTTGCATCTTCTCTCTTTTTTCTCTGTCAGTCTAGCTAACGTTTTGTCAATTTTGTTGATCTTCTCAAAGAACCAACTTTTGGTTTTGTTGATTCTATTTTTTCCCCTTGATTTCATTTATTTCTTCTCTGATCTTTACTATTTCTTTCCCTCAGCTTGGTTTGAGATTAATTTGCTGTTCTTTTTCTAGTTCTTCCAGGTGTGCAGTTTGATCTCCAGTTTTAGCTCTTTCTTCTTTTTTAATGTAAGCATTGAGGGCATAAATTTCCCTGTCAGCACTGCCTTTGCAGTGTCTCATAGGGTTTTTTTTTTTTTTTTTTTTAATATATTTTTTATTTATTTTTAAAAGATACTTAGATTACATAAAATGTTATACAACTAACTTTTTTAAAGATTTATTTTATTTATTTATTCCCTGCCCCCCTGTTGTTTTGTGCTCGCTGTCTGCTCTCTGTGTCCATGCGCTATGTGTGCTTTCCGTGTCTGTTTTTTTTTTTCTCTTTAGGAGGCACCAGAAACTGATCCCCGGACCTCTGGTGTGGGAGAGACACACTTAACTGCTTGAGCCACCTCATCTCCCCCCATAGGTTTTGAAATATTGTATTCTCATTTTTATTTGTCTAAAGATATTTACTGATTTCTCTTGCAATTTCTTCTTTGACCCACTGATTATTTGAGTGCGTTGTTTAATCTCCATATATTTATGAATTTCCCTTTTTCCATCCATTATTAATTTCCAGCTTCATTCCGTTACGATCAGAGAAAGTGTTTTGTACAATTTAGGTCTTTTTACATTTATTGAGACCTGGCTTGTGACCAAACATATGGTCTATCCTGGAGAAGGATCCATGAGTGCTTGAAAAGAATGTATATCCTGCTTTTTTCGGATGTAATATTCTGTAAATGTCTGTTAGGTCTAGTTCACTTAACATATTATTCAAGTTCTCTATTTATCCTCTGTCTAGATGTTCTATCCATCTAAGAGTGGTGCTGAGAGTGGTATATTGAAGTCTCCAACTATTATTGTAGACAAATCTATTTCTCACTTCAGTTTGTCCAGTGTGTGCCTTATGTATCTTGGGGCACCAAGGTTAAATGCATAAATATTTATTATAGTTATTTCTTCTTGATGAATAGCCCCTTTTATTAATATGCAATGACTTTCCTCATCCTTTGTAACAGTTTTGCATTTAAAATCTATTTTGTCTGATATTAATATCACCACTCCAGCTCTTTTTTGGTTACTATTTGAATGGAATATCTTTTTGCAATGTTTCACTTTCAACCTGGTTATACCCTTATGTCTGAGGTGAGTCTCTTGTAGAGAGCATATAGATGGCTCATATTTTCTTTTATCCATTCTACCAGTCTATGTTTTTTTTTTTTAATTGGGGAGCTCAAGCCATTAACATTTGATATTATTTCTGTAAAGGTATTATTTACTTTGTCCATTTTGTCCTTTGCTTTCTGTTTTCATATCTTACTACTTTTTTTAAAAACCTTTAATTTACCCTTCCTAATAATCTTCATTTCTACTCTCTTCTCAAAGTCTCTTGCTCTTGTTTTTTCCTTTCAGGCTGCAGCACTCCCTTTAGTATCTCTTGTAATTCTGGTCTTTTGGTAACATACTCTCTCAATTTTTGTTTGTCTGTGAAGACTTTAAACTCACCCTTCTTTTTGAAGGACAGTTTTGCTGGATACAGAATTCTTGGCTGACAGTTTTTCTCTTTCAGTACCTTAAATACATCATGCCACTTTCTTCTCACCTCCATGGTTTCTGATAAGAGGTCAGCACTTAATCTTTTTGAGGTTCCCTTGCTTTTCTCTTGCTGCTTTCAGAATCCTCTCTTTAACTCTGATATTTGCATTCTGAATAGAAGGTATATTGAAATAGGTCTATTTGGATTTATTCTGTTTGGGGTGCATTGTCCTTCTTGGATATTGATATTTATGTCTTTCATAAGGGTTGGGAAGTTTTTTGTCATTATTTCCTCAAATATTTTTTCTGCCCCTTTTCCATTCTCTTCTCCTTCTGGGACACTGATAACGTGTATGTTTGTGTGTTTCGTGTTGTCATTCAATTCCCTGAGATGTTGTTCCATTTTTTTCCCATTCTTTTCTCTTTCTGTTCTCCTATTTTTTCCAGTTTGGATGTTCTGTCTTCTAAATTGCTAACTCCATCTTCAAGCAATTCAAATTTTCTCTTATGTTCCTCTAATGTATTTTTAATGTCATACACCATGTCTTGCATTCCCATAAGCCCTGTTACTTTTCTTTGCAGACTTTCAAATTGTTCTTTATGCTCACCCAGTGTCTTCTTAATATCCTTTATCTCTTTTGTCATATTTTCCTTCAATTCTTTGAAATGGTTTAGGTGATTTGTGTGATTATCTTTGATTAGTTGTCTTAAATCCAACTAATCAAGGATATTTGGTTCCTTTGGCTGGGCTATCTCTTCCTATTTCTTAGTATGGCTTGTAATTTTTTGCTGATGTTTAGGCTCCTGGATATGTTAGTGAACTTACTCTGCAATTTCTCTCTCATGCCTAATGTGTTTTTTTTTTTTTTCTCACAGCTCTTCTCTGATTTTTGGTTAAATTTACTCTGAGTCTTTAAAATTGCCCAGCTTAAGTTATCAAATTCAGGCCAGGAACTCATCAATGGAGCACAGATTTTCTCTGAGGGGTGGGTCTAAAGAGAGGCCTAAAAGCAGATTTTCTCCTTGCAATTTCCTGGCTGGCCAGCTGATGGTGCTCATTGGAAACCTTTCCATGAAGGTGTTTCTTTCAACCTGGCATTTCTGGTTTGGCCAGAGCCAAGATTCAAAATGGGCTCTGCTGGCCAAATTCACTGAAGAGAAGCCCTCTGACTCACCCTCCCTCTTCCATGTAACACCTGACAGGGAAGAAGATGTCTGTTCCCCTCTCAGATGGCTGAAGTGAGCCAGGGGTTTTATCCAGGATTAATGGTATGGGAGCCCTTTCTGCCACCTTGGGAGTTTGATAACTCATGTTTGTTGTTTCAGGTTCTTCATCTCTCTGTCCCTCACCCTCCTGGGAATTGTGCAGCACTGTCCTGGTTTGCTGACCCCCAAAGCAGGTCCCTCAGACAGTTTTTGGCCCTTTCTTCCATTGTTTTTGGGAGAGAGTAGAGCCCTGACTGCCCACTCTGATGCTGTTTTCCTGGAACTCCTCCTCCATGGATATGATCTGAAACAAAGAAAATTAATCATAAACTTGAAATCCTTGGGAAGTGGTTTGGGGAGCTTTTCTAGTTTTCTGCTCTGGTTCAAATTTAAGATACATATTCTGCCTCATGGCTCTAAGTTTCATGGTGGTAAGGATAAGGAATGAGTGACATTTTCTTTACAAAAAAAAAGAGAAGTAAAAGGTCTGGTTTATATTAAACTCGACAAGGCAGCACATGTGGTTCAAGCGATTGAGCTCCCACCTACCGCTTGGGAGGTCCCTGGTTCAGTTCCTGGTACCTACTAAAGAAGGCAGCAAGCTGGCGTGACAGGCAGGTGTGGCAAACTGATGCAACAAGATGATGCAAGAAGAGACACAAGGAGGAAAAAAACATAATGAAAGACACAACAAAGCAGGGAATGGAGGTGGCTCAAGCGATTAGGCACCTCCCTCCCACATTGGAGGTCCTGGGTTCAGTTCCTGGTGCCTCCTAAAGAAACAAGGAAGGTGAACAGATACAGAAAGTGCAAACAACAAGGGGAATGATTTTCTATAGAAATTTTATGCCTATTCTAAGGTGCTTGCTAGGTTAGAAGTACAATTTGTTTTGTTCATGCTACTGCTCATGCTACAATTTTTCCTGTCACCCTTCCCAGGGTTGCCCAAGAATTTGGGGATCTTATTCACACTGGTCACTACTGGCATACTTGCTTAAAGGCAAGAAGTTTTACTGCATCTGGGCTAGCTGAGGTCTTGAGGCCTTTTTCTGAGATCCACGTGCTGTCTTAAAGATGCCAGGTGACCAGGTACACCTTTCTGAGGTGGTGCCACAGTTAAGTGTGCTGCAGAGGTAAGGCTAGTGTCTAATCTTCCCGAAATGCCAAACTCCATCACCTTCTCAGGCTGGGGGCATCACTGCCAGCTCTGTTCTTCCAAATGCCCAAGCATTTCTCACCTTTCCTTTCATCTCTGGCAGTCATGGTGAATTTCCCAAGGTTCCTGCAGAAACTCTTGGTCTCTATCGTTTGGGGTTAGAGTCGGCATGAGCTTCTCTTTCTTTTTTTAAAATAATAATTAAAAAAAAATTTTTTTTAAGATACTTAGATTACATAAATGTTACACAAAAAATATAGGGATTCCCATATGTCCCACTCCCTACACCTCCCACAGCCTTCCACATAAACAGCCTTCATTAGTGTGACACATTCATTGCAATTGATAAATGCATCGTGGGGCTTTGCCATTAAGCATGGACCATAGTTCACATTGTAGTCTACATTCTCTCCCACACAGTTCTGCATGTTATGTGATGATATAAAATGACCTATATCATAATTGCAATGTCACTCAGGATGATTCCCAAGTCCTGAAAAAGCCCCCATATTAGAACTGTTTTTCCCTCTCCCTGCCCCCAGACCCTCCAGTGGCCACTGGCTTCACATCAATTTTGTAATTTCTTCCATTGCTAGAATCACAATATGTCTATAGTAGAATCCCAGTAAGTCTACTCTAGGCCATAGTTATTCCCCCAATCCTGAGGATTCTGGGATAGTAATGTCCACTCCACCTCTAATTGAGAGGGGGCTTATATCCCATGGAGAAGATGGATGGGACTATCTTGCTTGCAGTTGCAGACTCCCTCTGTTCCTTGGGATGGTCGTTGTCCATTATCATCTCCTTATTAGTTGTCCTGGGTGAATCCAATGAGCGGTAGAGTAGGTGTTGCAACTCTGCTGAGGTTCTGGGCCCGGCTGGCATATGGACAGCCCAAAGACTAGAGTCTCTTGGACGTACACCTACAAACTCCAGCACCAAATATAGGTTTAAATAGAAGGGACAGATTAGCCATGTGTAGGGAAGACATAATTGAGTCCAACTCTGTCATTCTCAGGAGCACAAACTCCAAAGTAGGACCCACTGGCAAGGCACAAAACTCTGGAGCTATCTGCCCTGACCACAGGACCTGGGTGTCTCCAGAGCCTTCGGGAGCCCCACTATTTGGGGTAGTATCCACTTTGGCAGTCTATGAGATCCTGCTGAGATATGTAAGCATTACCTCTGGGATGACCTCCCAACTCACTTTGAAGTCTCTTAGCCATATAAACTCATTTGTCTTTACGTTTTCCCCCTTTTATTCTGGAAGGTCTTTTTCTAGTAACATTGCTAGTTGGTGCTTAGTAATAATCCCTGGGTGCCAGGGAGGCTCATCCCCAGGAGTCATGTCCCACACTGGGGGGAAGGTAATGCATTTATATGCTGAGTTTGGTTTAGAGAGAAGCCACATTTGAGCAACAAGGAGGCTCTCAGGAGGCAACTCTTAGGCACCCCACAACAATAGGCTAAGTTTCAATTTCAAGAGCAAAGGCTCATAAACCTAGTCATCAATATCAAAGGCCTATCAATGGATCTTCCTCCTTCGCCAGTCATTGTCCCTGCACTTAGGGGATTATTGCTGCTTCATTAGAGAATGTGGTCAGGCTCTCCAGGTTGGGAATTCAATATTCTCTCGGTTATTGTGTGAGTCTCCACCCACTGTGACAATGCCCTGTGAACATTTAAATATTTTTATATACCTTATATGTATGCCCATGTGGACTTCCTCCCATGTATCCCCCATCACTGATGAGCTTCTCTTTCAAACTCATCCATGCTACATATATTTATGGTAACTGGATAGTTAAAATTATGAGATGGGCTTTTGCATTGGAAGACTCTGAATCAATAGCTGTGCTGCACTTGAAAGTGGAGGACAAACTAATTAATTTAAGAAAGATTGATGTTGAAATGAAAAGGGGTTTCCAGTTCAGTTTGGCTCAGGAGGAGAGCACGCTATTCCCTGAGCATTCTGCTAATGATGACTTTATGCTGTAGCTGTCTAAATTACTCCCCTCACGTGATACCACCTCCCATTTTCTCTGTTCCTGCTATCTTTCCTATGGGGAGCCATGGCATCCAATTGGTGGGTAAAGGATTTTAGTTTCACCACATCTGATTATTTTTCAGATTTCTATAGTGACACTTCCAAGCTCTGGCTATGCTTTGCAACCTGTCCTACTTGTTGTCCCCAAAAGGCCACTCAACGAACCCTTGGCCATCCTGTGGGGCTTATATCAATCTGAATGTTGTATAGTTTGACATTCAGTGTTTAGAAATGGCTGGCCCTCTTTAACATATCTAATCTTAGCAGCTTGACATTTTTTCCAGGTAATATAGGTTTTTTTGTTTTGTTTTATTTTGCTTTTTAATCTAAATGGGTTCCAAAAACCCTCAAAGATCTCCAAACTATAGTTACAAACAATGCACTTTAAATGGGGGTGTTCCCCCCCCCCCCCCGAGGGCATTGGCAATTTTCATAATTGACATTTTTTATTGTCACAGCTGTGTGGCTGCTATTGGCATCTAGCGGGTAGAGGCCCAGGATGCTCCTAAACTTCCTACAATGCACAGGAGAGCTCCCTCCCCCCACATTCAACAAAGAATTATCAAGTCCAGAATGTCAATAGTGCTGAGGCTGAGAAACTTTGGTTTAAAAGAAGGAAAAAAGAAAACTACATTTAATAAAATTACAAAATAATATGTTAATCCTTATGGAAAAATTAGAAAATACAGACAAGCTTAAAAGAAAAATGTAAACCTCTTGGAATCCCAGAAAAGTACATTTTCTTCTAGGGTTATTATTTTTTTTCTTAAAGACATATTAAGAATAATTTGAATCCTTTCTCATTCCCTGAGAAATATTTTACTTAGAGGTAAAATATTTATTCCTGTTCATTTATAAAATGCAATGGGCTGAAGCAAGTTGGTCCAAGCCTTTATGAGCTATTTGGAGGGAAAAGCAAAGCGACAAATAAGGACTGAGTCTGTTTCTCTAATACAATGGATTGATGCCAGACGTATTTCTGGATGTGGACCCAAAGTGTGGAGGAGAGGAACTTGTCATAGGTGTAGGAAACCCCTCAGCCTCCTCCCCTCACAAGTAACTCAGAGTGTGAACACACATTGGCCCTTTAGTGAGAGAAGGAGGCTGGTAATAGTTGCTATTTTTAAAATGGAAGGCTTCTAAAATAGTAAGATGTTAAAATAATGACCTGTGAAAGAGGGGAAGCCCTTTTGTGGAGTTAAAAGCTGGAGACAAGGTGGCACCATGCTGGGAGTGCCCCTGAGTGACATTTTGGCTGGGTGGGGACACAGGAAGGTGGGCGGCTTAATGTATGCGAGGGCGTGGACTTCGGTAAGACTCTGCAGCCGGCAGGGGCTGGGAAGTCTTGGATGAGTGAGAGTTGAGGAGTGTGGTTAAAGCCCGGCCCTGTGAGCTCACTTCTGCTCTCGAGTAGCTTTGAGAAAGTGGAGAATTGCAGGAACCAGGCACATCCTCTCAACAAGAACTTCTTGAGCTCTCCGTCTACAGAAGGCTTTGTGCTGGGCTGTGTGTCTGGGGACACAAAGATGAATCGGGTTTTTGTCTAAGTGGATGAAGGCATAGAATTGGTTGAGTCTGGGTCCACCTCTTTACTTTCCTAAACAGGAAGTTGCTCAGTCTTGAAATTTAGAACTCTATAAGAAATTTTAGAGCTGCTCTTGTCCAAGTAGGTTGTATCAACATAATCTAGGCAGAAATAGTCAGAAGTTAATCAAAAGGGCTTTTTGCTTGATGGGAGGGGTCAGTGCTCCTCAGAATAAGTTAAGTTCCTTCAGTTGAAAAACGTCTTAAGACATATAAACAGAAGGGGCTGCAGAGAGCAATGCAGATATGAATACAAGCATGTCAGCAAGAGGGGTGAGAAGCTAAGGTCTGAGGTTAAGGGAAGACGTGGAACTAGACCAATAGCTTGTTTAAAATTTAAAATTTAGGTGAGATCAGTATGGTTTGCATACATGTATACATGTGACCTACCCACTTGTTGTGTAATTTAAAAAAATTATTATGAAACATTTCAGACATAAACATGAATAGAAAGAATAGAATAATAAATCTGATATACTCATTGCTTGGTTTTACCAATTTTTAATAAATGGTCTATTTCATTTTTAGCTCTCCTGCCACCTACCCAATCCCCTGATAATTTTGAAGCAAATCCCAGTCAGCATATCATTTCATTTGTAAATATTTCAGTGTGTATTTCTAAAAATAAATAATATGTATTTTGAATTTTGGTTCTCTGTATAGTACATAGCTGTGCTTTGAAACAACTGACACTGTTGATCTGAAACACACTGAGGAGAAGAAGTTTCACCTCCTCGGGGATTCTTCTGTGCTTCCTTAGCATCCTGTGAATAATTTGTTCACTGTCCTCAACGTATCATGTAGAAAAATCATTGTTTTCTTGTCTGTGTTCTTCACTAGTGTGACATTAACATTTAGTGCTAATCAAATATTCCTGTGCTTCCCACATTTCCCAGCCCTCCTTTGCATTTAGGTTTGGGCAATGTGACTACTTCAGGCCAATGACCTGTGGATGGAAGTGATGCATCACTCCTAGGCTGAAGCACTTAAAAACCCGTATGCCTCCTCCATGCTTGTTCTTCCCTTCCTGGGACCCTGAAAGTCATGTGTTAAGATGGCAATGTTCCAATATGGAGGGAGCTTGAGTCCCTGCATCACTGTATGGAGGAGAGCCTTATTGGCCTGCACTGTGTGCTGAGCCACTGAGTTTTCAGGGTGTATTTGTTACTTCAGCATAAAATAGTCTATTCTCACCAATACAACTAGACTGAAACTTCATCCAGGTCAGGGGCTATGTTTTCCATTACTTTATCCCTAGTACTTCACATTGTGCTAGGTATATAGTAGGTTTTAAGAAACACTTGGGGAAAGAAGGAAGGAAAGGTGGAAAGGAGAAAGGCTGGAAAGAAGGGTAGCAAGCAAGCAAGCTTATTCTGAGGTGCCAAGATTTAATGTATGGACTCAAAATTTCTGACTCTTTGGGGATGATAGTAAAAAAGAAAAAAAAATACCTAGAAAGATCTCCTCTGGAAACTAACTTCCTCCCTCCCTCCCTCCCTTCTTTCCTTCCCTCCCTGCTTTTTTTTTTTTTTTTTTTTTTTTTTTTTTGAGGTACCAGGGCTAGGGATTGAACTTGGGATGTTGTATGTGGGAATCCAGAATCCAGTGTTCAACCCTTGGGCCACATCGGGTCTCTGAGTTGGTTTTTTCATTTGATTGTTTTTTGTTTGTTTGTTTTAGGAGGTACCAGGGATTGAACCTGGTACCTTCCATGTGGGAAGCAGGCTCTCAACAGCTTGAACCACACCTGCTCCCATGGAAGCTTTCTGAAACCCTATCCTAAGAAGTGTATCTTACATTATTGCTTTGCTTTCCCTCCTGATACATATTCAAAACTAAGATTTACAATAAGTGTCTGCTACATGCCTCGACTTTGGAACTCGACCTGCATCCTCTAGAGCCCATAGACAATCACCTCTTTCAGCCCTTCACTGGCCTCTCTTGCACCAGTACTCATTGTGCACCTTGTTTAGGCCAGGCACCGTTTCCAGGTGCTGGGGATATCACAGTGAGCAAGGAAGGCCACCATCCTTGTCCTCAGGTGAACAGCCAAGTAAACAGCCAATTGTGATACAGTGTGGCAAGCACTGTGGGTGCACCTGGGAGGGCCCCTTTCCTGGAGAAGTTAGTCAGGCCAGGGGGTGTAATGGGGATGACTGTCTTCATTATCTGCCCACCACTTCTTTTCACCCTTGCCCTCCTTTTTTTTCCCCATCTATCCCATCCTCCCTCCCTCTCTTCCTTCCTTCTTTCCTTCCTGACTTTTCAGGCATTATTTTATTCAACACTGATGACAACCCTTGAGGTTCTGGATGAGAAAACTGAAGCTCAGAGAGCTTAGCCCAAGGTCACACAGCTAGTAAACAGTAGAGCTCGGATTTAAAACTAGGTCTCTCTCTGTCTGATGTAAATCAATGGAAAAGCAAAACCCATACCCCAGCGCCTTCAGGCCTTCCAGCAGGGACCTTAGTACCAGAAAGCCCGGGGAAGCCCAGGTGTCCTGAGAACCACTTGCTCTGTGGCGGTCAATCTCAGGCAACTGCCCCAGGCCCCATGTGTGTTGGGTCTAGCCCCAGACCACATGTATGTCAGATGCCATAAGGGGATTTTGTTTAATCTCAGGATGGAGACATCAGGGAGAGGTAGTGTATTTTAAAAGCTTGTTCTCCTCTCTGCTTTGATTTTTCTCCATGATGCTCCATGTACTTCCTCCTGCACTTTCAGGGAAACAGATGACCATCCTGAGTATATTTGGTGAAAAAGTTAACAATCTGGTTTCCAGCATTAGCCAAAGATTACAGAAAGACCCCCTTGCAGAGGTGGGGCATACATGTGCAATATTAACAGTAATCAAAGTGGAATAATGGGGGCAGATGTGGCTCAAATGGTTGGGCATCCGTCTTCCATATGGAGGGACCTGGGTCCAATTCCCGGGACCTCCTGGTAAAAAAAAAAAAAAAAAAAAAAAGTGGAAAAATGTCGATTTCACCCTGAAACAGATCCAGTTAACCAAAAGTCAAAGATATTACCCCTGTCCTAGGAAAAGGAATCAGTGGGGGCTAGGAAGGAGGAAGTTTTCATCGTAACCACTTTGTCACGTTCATTTCCTGTCGTCTTTATACATGTTTCACCACATACTTAGCAATGATAGAATTTGCTGGTCTTTTAGGTACATCTAGGAAGCACTGCGGGTAATATCCAAATGGATTTCAGCTCCTACCAAGCTGGGTTAGGGTTAAGAGAGTGTTCAATTGCTTTTTTTTTTTTTTAAACAGGGCAATGTGTTTTGCAAACTCCTAAAGCTCCCATTTAGGTTTAGCTTGACCCCTTCTGTACCTGAGGCTGTCTGACCAGGAGGAACCTCTTCCTAGGTTAGGCCCCAGACATCAGGCCGGGTGCCACCAAATGGAGTTGTACTTTTTCCTTCTAAGCTGGCCCAATCCCGGGGCCTGCAGTTTGAGACCTAACCTTAGCAACCTGCCAGGAGCTGTACAGCCTTTAAAGGAAACCATCTCCTGGTTATCCTTGGCAGAAACAGGAACATTTTTAAAGGGGCCACTTTTACATTTGGCCTGTGTTTGGGAGAAAAGGCCTATGACATTGAGGAATGTGGGGGAATTTATAGGGAAATTCCTCTCTGGCTCCTCCTTTGCTTCTCTCATTTAACTCCAGCAGTTATAAAGGAGACTGGCTTCATTCCCCAACAGAAAGAGAAGTTTCAGAAGGAAGGACACTGAGTTCTTTTGTTAAAAAACCCATAACTATAATAAATAATTAAATAAATAATAAAGGAAATTAAACACACACACACAAATACCCATTACTCTGATGCAGAGCACAGAGAAGAGAGAACACTCAGTGGAAAAAGAAGAAGCAAGAGAGTCATTTTTTAAAAAAAGCAATTGTCTCATGTGAAAATATAGAATGAGACTTAGAGATGTAATGGGGTTATTTCTAGAAGAGTAGAAAAAGGGATTTATATGTTTAAAAACATATTATTATGAGTTTATTCTACAGAAATGAATGTCCCAGGAAATAAGGATAGATGTGCAAAAAAATAGCAAAAATTTGAAAATAAAATATCAGTGTCTGATTGGGGACAGCTGAATAAATTCTGATTTATCCATGGGATGGAATATTATGCAACCATTTAGAAAATGGAGTTAGAGCTATGTATATTGATTGGGGAAATGTTCCTGACATATTGTTGCAAGGAAAGAGAAATTTGCAGAGGAGATTGTATGATATGAACCTATCATTTTTTAAATGGGCAAATCCCACATATATGTTTATATGTTTGTGTGAACATAGACAAAGAATGGAAGGCACACCAGGCCATTAATTCTGTCTTTCTACTGTGGTTGTGGTGGGAGCGAGGCTGGGAAGAATGTATTTATTTTTCTACATACTACTTTTGTGTTGTGTTGTGGTTTTTTTTTGTTTGTTTGTTTTTTGTTTTCTTTCAACAACATGTTATAGCAAAAAAAAAATAATAATAAATCATGGAAAGGCTTAATTTAAAATTAGGATAAAGGTATTAAAATATTAGTTGAGATGAAAAAATGCAGCATTAATCTTCTCATTGCTTGTAACTAATTGCTTACAAGTGATTTTTATTCTAATAGTTTATGGATGTCAAGTTCATGGGTATAAACGTAAAGTGGAGAGTTTGGATGTTAGGACAAACCATGCAAAGTTAGAGGGCGTTGAAATAAACAGAAGGAGAAAAATCTGGGAAGGGATATGATATGGGGCCATCTAAGGTGAAGGTGTGTGTTTTTACTAAAGGGGTTAATTACTGAGCTGATATGGTAGGATTGTGACCAACATGAATACATATGAGTCACCAATGGCCATAAAAGCCAAACACAAGGCCAAAAATGCTACTTTCATGTTGGGTGAAAACTTGCCCGGATTGGTTCTAAAGCCCAGTAAATGAATTACCCAATTTATAGACACAGTTTCTAAAACTGTAGTATTTATTGTGAGAAACTGAGCAAGGAATAGATGTGGAGAGGACTTGGTGAAGGGGACGAATGGGAGATGGCACCCCTGCTTTCTACTATGAAGAGATATGGGAAGAACTTTACAGAAGTGAAATCCTTACTTCAAGGTGCAGCATTCCATGTGTTCCTCCCTGTCTCCACTACCTCTGTGATCCCTGTTTCGGGAATGACTAGGAGTCAAGAAGCAGAAGCCCATTCAAACTATCTCAGGTGAAAAGGGGATTCATTTTAAATATACAGGAGACTCTCCTAAAACCTACCTATAGGCTTCCAGGAAGATGGAGGATTAGAGAGGAGCAAAGAAAAGGAGTCTCAGCTGGCTGGAAAAATCCTGTGAGTAAAGCTGCAGCAGTAGCTGCTACCACCCATAACCCCCCCCCCCCCGAGCAAATAGCAGGGGGTCCTAAGGCCCCTGGCAGGCCACTGCAGACTGAGGGGGTTGTAGGGGTCATCTTCCCAAGAGAGGGGAAAGGAAGGGACATAGCTTACAGCAAATTCAGATTTTGGTCAGCAAACTTGGTCTGCTGCATTGTGGGGCGGGTGTTGCACACTTCCAGACCAGGTGGGGCCAAGACATTGTTTGCCCTGAGAACCTGAAGGAAGCTAAAATTAATTGCTTTCTCAAACATCTTCCCTACTACCCTGGGCTGGTTGCTGAGGACACAGAGGGAGGGAGAGTGCTGCCAGCCAAGGGAGGAGAGCAGCTTCTGAGAAAGTTTGTTTGTGAGGCTTGGTTTGTCCTGAGGACATTATTTCTGCACCACCATCAGGTGAAGTTATAGTGAATACATTCCTCCCTAGCATCTGGGGTCTCAGGTGAGAGGTCTACCAAAAAGTGCTATCTGTTGGCAGACCAGAAAGTGCATGAAATGAAGGGAGGGGAAAATAATAAAGGAGGCAATCAGGAGCCTTTACTGGTATCCTCTCCAAGGCCCTTAGAAACTGGTCTGCACCCCATTACTGGGTACTTAGCCCTGGTTTGAGCAGTTAAACAGTGACAATCCTAAATATCTAGAACAAGTTGAACCAAGAATCAAAGAACAGGGGTAGGACATAGCTACTTAAAAGTAAATCCTTAGGCAAGAGAGAAACTGAACATCAGAGTAAATTCGGCACAATAATAATATTCCTAGACATCAGCAAAAAATTACAAGCCACACTAAGAAAAAAGAAGATATGACTCAGGCAAAGGAACAAATCAAAGCTCCAGACAAGACACAGGACTTGAAACAACTAATCAAAGAGGTTCATACAAATCTCCTAAATCAAATCATGGAATTGAAGGACAACATGGCTAAAGAAATAAAAAAAACATTAAGAAGACACTGGGCAAGTACAAAGAAAAATTTGAAATCTTGGATAGAAAAATAACTGAGCCTATGAGAATGAAAGACACAATAAGTGACATTAAAAATACAATAGAGGCACACAACAACAGATTTGAAATCATGGAAGAAAGAATCAATGACATAGAGGACAGAACAGCTGAAATTGAAAAGAGGGAAGAACAGAGATAGAAAAAAATGGAAAAAATTGAGCAGGACTCAGGGAGTTGAATGATAGCATGAAGCACACCAACATACATGTTAGGGGAGTTCTAGAAGGTGAAGAGAAGGGAAAGGGGGCAGAAAGAGTATTTGAGGAAATAATGGCCAAAAATTTCCCAACCCATGAAAGACATGAATATATGTGTCCAGGAAGCACAGCGTACTCCAATTAGAATAAATTCACATAGACCTACCCCAAGACACATAATATTCAGAATGCTAAATGCCAAAGATAAAGAGAAAATTCTGAAAGCAGCAAGGGAGAAGTGAAACATCACATACAAGGGATGTTCAGTAAGATTTAATGCAGATTTCTCTTTAGAAACCATGGAAGCAAGAAGGCAATGGTATGATATAATTAAGATACTGAAAGAGAAAAAATGCCAGCCAAGAATTCTTTATTCAACAAAACTGTCCTTCAAATATGACAGTGAGTTTTAAATATTCACAGATAAACAGAAACTAAGAGAGTCTGTAAACAAAAATCCAGCTCTACAGGAAACACTAAAGGGAGTTCTGCAGCCAGAAAAGAAAAGACAAGTAAGAGAGGCTTGGAGGAGAATGTAGAAGTGAAGACTATCAGAAAGGGTAACAAAAAGGGTAAAAAGACAAAAATAAGATGTGACATATGAAAGTCAAAGGATAAAATGGTTGAAGTAAGTAATGCCTTTGCAGTAATAATATTGAATGTTAATGGATCAAACTCCCCAATCAAAAGACATAGGCTGACAGAATGGTTAAGAAAACATGAGCCATCCATATGCTGTCTGCAGGAGACTCACCTTAGACCCAAGGATGCAAGTAGACTGAAAGTGAAAGGTTGTAAAAAGATATTTCACACAAACAGTAACCAAAAGAGAGCAAGGGTAGCTATACTTGTATTAGAAAAATAGAGTTTGAATGCAAAAAAGTGTTAAGAGATGCAGAAGACTATTATATATTAATAAAAGGCACAATCCACCAGGAAGGAGTAATAAATATATAGGCACCTAACCAGGTGCCCCAAAATACATGAGGCAAATTCTGGCAAAACTGAAAGGAGAAATAGACTTTTTTACAATAATAATTGGAGACTTCAACATACCACTCACATGAATAGATAGGACAACTAGACAGAAGATCAACAAGAAAACAGAGAACTTGAACAATATAATAAATGAGCCGGACCTGACAGACATATACAGAACATAGCACCCCAAATCAGAAGGATATAAATTCTTTTCAAGCACTTATGGATCTTTCCCCATGAGAGACCACATGTTGGTTCACAAAACAGCTCTCAATAAATTTAAGAAGATTGAAATTGGACAAAGTACTTTCTCTGATCATAATGGAGTAAAACTGAAAATCAATAATCAGCAAGAAAGGGGAAATTTTGCCAATGTGTGGAGGCTAAACAACATACTCCTAAACAATTAGTAGGTCAAAGAGGAAATTGCAAGAGAAATTAGTAGCTATCTTGAGATGAATGAAAGAGAGAGCACAACTTTTCAAAATTTATGGGATACAGCAAAAGCAGAGCTAAGAGGAAAATTAATAGCCCTAAATGCCTGTATGAAAAAAGAAGAAAGACTCAAATCAAAGACCTACTGAACACCTGGAGAAACTAGAAGAACAGTATACCAATACTAAAGCAAACAGAAAGAAAGAAATAACAAAGATTAGAGCAGAAATAAATGAAATTGAGAACAAAAAAATTGGAGAAAATCAACAAAACCAAAAGCTGATCCTTTGAAAAGATCAATAAAATTGACAAACCCTTAGCTATACTAACAAAGCAAAAAGAGAGAAGATGCAAATAAATAAAATCAGGAATGAGAGGGGGGCACTACGAGTGACCCCACAGAAATAAAAAGAATCATAAGAGGATATTATGAGAAACTATGCCAACAAATTAGACAACCTAGATGAAATGGAAAAATACCTAAAAATGCACAAACAACTTAAATCGACTCAACAAGATATATAGGAAGTCAACAAACCAATCACAAGTAAAGAGATTGAATCAGTCATTAAAAATCTTCCAACAAAGAAAAGTCCAGACCAGATGGCTTCACAGGTGAATTCTTCCACACATTTCAAGAAGAATTAATACCAATCCTGTTTAAACTCTTCCAAAAAATTGAAAAGGAGGGAAAATTACCCAACACATTTTATGAAGCCAACATCACCCTAATACCAAAGCCAGATAAAGCTACTACAAGTAAAGAAAATTACAGACCATTCTCTTGAATGAACATAGATGCAGGGTTCCCAACAAAATACTTGCAAATCGAATCTGCCAGCATATAAAAAGAATTATTCATCATGATCAAGTCGGTTTTATTCCTGGTATGCAAGGGTGGTTCAACATAAGAAAATCAATTAACATAATATACCACATTAACAAATTGAAGGAACAAAAAACCACTAGTCATCTCGATTGATGAAGAAAAGGCATTTGAGAAAATCCAACATCCTTACTTGAAAAAAGCACTTGGAAAGATAGGTATAGAAGGAAACTTCCTTAACACAATAAAGGGCACATTATGAAAATCCCAAAGCCAACATTGTACTCAGTGGGGAGAGGTTGAAAGCAGAACAAGATAAGGAGGCCCACTGTCACCACTGTTATTCAACATTGTACTAGACATTCTAGCTAGAGCAATTAGGCAAGAAAAACAAATAAAAGGCATCCAAATTGGAAAAGAGGAAGTAAAACTCTCACTATTTGCAGATGACATGATCCTATATTTAGAAAAATCCCAAAATATCTAGAACAAAGCTGTTAGTGCTAATAAATGAATTCAGAAAAGTGGTTCTTGTTGACAAGATCAATATGCAAAAACCAGCAGTGTTTCTACACATTAGTAATGAGCAAGCTGAGGAGGAAATCAAGAAAAAAAAATTCCATTAACAATAGCAAAAGACTGAAATATCAAGGAATTAATTTAATAAGGAATGTAAAAGATCTGTTTTCAGAAAACTACAAAACACTGCTAAAAGAAATCAAAGAAGACCTAAACAAATGGAAGGGCATTCCATGTTCATAGATTGGAAGATGATACATCATGAAGATATCAATTCTATCCAAACTGATTTATATATTCAATGCAATACCAATCAAAATTCCAACAGCCTACTTTACAGAAATAAAAAAGGCAATTACCAAATTTATTTGGAAGGGAAAGTGGTCCCAAATAGCCAAAATCATCCTAAAAAAGAAGAGTGAAGTTGGATGACTCATGCTTTTTGACCTTGAAGTATATTTTAAAGCTACAGTGGTCAAAACAGCATGGTTATGGAAGAAAGATAGACAAATTGATCAATGGAATTGAATTGAGTGTTAAGAAATAGACCCTCACCTCTCTGCAATTGATTTTTGATAAGCCTACCAAGTCCACTTTTCTGGGACATAACAGTGTCTTCAACAAATGGTGCTGGGAGGACTGGATATCCATAACTAAAAGAATGAAAGAGAACTCCTATCTCACTCTTTATACAAGAATCAACTCAAAATGGATCAAAGACCTAAGTATAAAAGCCAGAACCATAAAACTCCTAGAAGATAATGTAGGGAAACATCTATAAGACCTTATATAGGGAAACGGATGTGGCTCAAGCGATTGGGCTCCCGTCTACCATATAGGAGATCCAGATTCCCAGGGCCTCCTGGTGAGAAGCAAGCTGGCCCATGCGGAGTGCTGGCCTGTGCAAGAGTGCTGGCCCATGCAGAAGTGCTGGCCTGTGCGGACAGCTGGTGCAGCAAGATGACACAACAAAAAGAGACACAGAAGAAAGACAATAAGAGACGCAGCAGACCAGGGAGCTGAGGTGGCGTAAGAGATTGAGTACCTCTCTCCACTCCAGAAGGCCCCAGGATCGGTTTCCAGGGCCGCCTAAAGAGAAGACAAGCAGACACAGAAGAACACACAGAGAGTAGACAGTGAGCGCATAGCAATGGGGGAGGGAGAGGGGAATAAATAAATAAATCTTAAAAAAAAAAGACAGAAGTTATATAGGTGGGGTCTCTTAAAACTTACACCCAAAGCACTAGCAACAAAAGACAAAACAGCTAAATGGGACCTCCTCAAAATTAAACACCAAATATAAAATATGGACTATAGTTAGTAATTATACTTTGATGTGGCTCTTTCATAATTTGTTACAAATGTTACACAACAATGCAAGGTATTGACGGTGGGGTGAGGTGTATGATGTTATACATGTTTGTTTTGTAAGTTTATAACTATATACTTATTGTTTATGTATTTTCATGTATGAGTGATACACTTCAATATATTTTTTTAAATGACAAAAAAAAAAAGAGAGAGAGAGAGAAATCTGGGAAGTGTTTTCTCTACCCAACTCTGCTACTTGGCAATTTTTCGAAGTATTTTCTATATATGGCTGTTTCCTCCTTCTGATTGTTGAGTCACATTAAAATGGATGCTTCAGGTTATTAAACAACAACAACAAAAAATATAATAAAATAAAAAAAATAAGAAGAAAACAAAAAACACCCTAGCTGTAGGAAGTACACCTGGGCCTCCCAGGACCGAGAGTTTGTTGGACAACTGCTCCCTCTGTCTCACTCTTTTTCCATGTAGGCCCCCATGTGCCCCTCATTTCTGGTTCTGTTTTCCTTCTTTCATTACCTCTGTCTCACTCAACCTTGGCTTGCCCCTGGCTGCTCCGACTCTGCTCTACATCACATATCAAGTCTCCCCACCAGCATCTCTAGGCTCTATTTTTAAATTCAAGACCATGAGATGAAGCACCCGATGGGCTACCAGTCAGCCAAGGAATCAGTTGGTTCTGAGACAGGTACCCACCCTTCACTTGGCCTGCTCTGTCCTGGCAGAGCATGGGAAGGTAGACAATTGCCCAACAGGTCTGATACTTCTCATGCCTTTCTCCCCACCACATCTTTCCTCCTCGTTTATGTTCATCCCCAAACACTCATTTTCAAGCCTCTTTGCCTTTACTCAAGATGTTCCCATATCCTGCATATTCTCCTCCATTCTTTGCCTATTTAGTTTTCTCATACTTTCAGACTTAGTTTACATGTCATCTCCAATATATAGCATCCCCTCATATATCAATTCAAAATTAATTATATCTTCCATTGAGGCCCCCACAACTTGTATTTACAATTTTTACATCCTGTTTTGGGGGGTCTGTGTGTGTTTACCTCTTTGCTTTTCCTCCCTCAAATGAGAGCATGTCCTTTTCAACTTTGTACCCTTCAAACCCTTCATAGTACTGGTAGTAGGTGCTCTAAAATATTTCCTGAAACCAGGTTCTCTAGCTCACTGAATAATGAAAGTGTGAATTTCCCCTTCATTAGCATTATCATAAAATGTCAGAAATGCTCTTATCATTCTCTGTTAAATTTGGAGGTCACTTTGCATATCTGAGATGATTCTTCCTCATTAAGGGATAAAAAGGTACAGGGACAAACTAGGTGTTTGCACTTTCATTTTCCAGAGAAAACTAGAAGTATAAAAAATAAAAGCTGTATTCCCGTGATTTCTCAATAAATCTGAATTATTTTAAAAATAGCATCCTGATGCCAAATCGGGGGTCCTAGGGTTAGCTCTAAAGTTGCTCAGAGTTTCACTTTGGCAGGGTAAACAACAGTGATTTACTTCTTCAGTGTCTGTAGGCTGTTTTTTTGTTTCCCGCAGCCTGTGTAGTAAACATACCCAATCCCCTAAAATGAACTACCCTTCCGTCACAGCACCCTCAGCAGTTTGCTGAGTCAGTCATCATTGATCCTTCTTTTCCTCTCACACTCTGCATTCAATCCATCAGGAAATCCTCCCTACAAAATAGGTGGGGAATCCACCCAATTTTCATCACAAGCACCTCTTGCCAGTGTCACTGTGAGAGCCTCCTGTCTCCTTGCGACTGCCCACTCTATTCTCAACACAGCAGCCACATCTCAGATCCTGCCAGTCCTCTGCTCACAACCCATTTCACTAGAATAAAATCCGAAATCCTTACCTTGGTTGACAAGGCCCTACGTAATCGCCTCACTCCTTCCCAAATCCTTATCTCTTTAACCTCACCACCCATTACTCTCTGCCTCACTCTCCTTGCCAGCCACACTGGCTCCTTCTGTGTCTTCAACACCCAGGCAACTTCTTCTTCCCCAGGAGTCCCTCTTCTTCAGAGTTATGCTTAGATGTTATCTTCTCATAACATTTCTTCTCAACGAAGCCCTATCTAATATTTTAGTGTGCCCCACTCTGTTGCACCACTTCCAATCACTTTTATGCTGCCCTTCCCCACCCCCCAGAGCACTTACTACCTTCTAGCACACTAAATAATTTATTTCTTTATTATGTGTATAGTTGACTGTCTGTCCCAAACCTCCAGCCTCCTCCACTTTGAGGGCAGGAGTTGTCAATCTTTGGCTATTGTTCACCGATATATTCCATTTCCCATCAAGGTGCCTGGCACATAGACATTTAATACATATTTGTAGAACTAATTGAGTGTGGTTTTTTTCTTTAAAGGAAAGGTAAATCTGTATTTTTGGCAGCTCACTATTTTCTAGCAGTGTTGCCTATTAAAAAAATAAAAGAAAACAAAACTTTAGGCTGATTCAATATTGAAGCATGACATATCATGAAGACTTATGAAAACCTTTTCTTAGGCCACATTTCCATACATTTATTATTTGTTCTGGGTGTTTTAAGAAGTGGCAATCCATGTAGTTCCATTTCTCAATCCCATATTTAGGACAAAGAATATATATAATCATCTTGGGTTGTGGTTTCAATTAGCCTAGCCAACCTAGCACATACTTTCTTCCTGGCATCCAGATTAAGGAAGCTGTTTTCACTTTCTAGCCCAGTTTTTATTTCTGCTTTCTGTTTATCTCACTAAAAACATCTATGGTATCCACAATATATTGTTAAGTAAAAAAGAAAATAGTCACCAAACAGAATCTACATTATTGTTCCATTTTTGCAGCATGAAAACAATGTAGATATATATGAAAAGGAAAAAGTTTTCCTTTTACATGAAAAGGGAAAAGTCTGGAGCCATACACATCCAGCATGGCATGGGAGAGACTATACATTTTTATGTTGTTTGGATTTCTTTTACAAACAGATATGACTTTGGTAATAAAAAAGATTAAGTGGCAAATAGAAAGAAAGAAAGGAAAAAAAAAAAGCCTTCCGTGGGAGAGTGAGTTTTCCAAGGCAGAAGGAACAAAAGCTGTTGGATACTGAACACAGCATGTACTTCTTTGAAGGAACTTCTCTGAAGAAGAAACTTTGTGCTTTTCTATTTACTGTCTTGGAAATGAGTCATTAACATGAACGCAGATGTTCAAAAAATGTGTGCAAAAAAGCTGGAAGGAAATATAAATACTATACTAACTGTGGTCATCGTCTTGTGGCAGAATTGTGGATGATTTTTGTTATATATTCTGCTTTTTTTATTTTTAATTTTTACCAAAATTTTATTCAAAGCTTTAGGAAAATCATATTAAAAACGTAGGAATGATCAGGCTGTAAGAATGCTGCCTAGATAGTGGTATACAAATTCCCTGATGCTAAGTGACTTGTAACTAAAATTTCCATTTTCAAGTCACCACGGAGAAAATGATAGAGGCGTTATTTCCTCTCTCTGAGATGGAAAAAAATGGCTTTAATGGTGATAAGTCACAGTATTTATACAACAAAGTTTTGAATATCCCCACATTTAATTCTATTCCCCCCTTGTTGTTTTTCAGAGATGAACATCTAGAATGTAAGGGTTATTGGAAGGGAAGAGGAGGTGAATTAGGAGATACCCTGATCAGTGCCTGCTTTAATCAGACAAAACACTGAGTTAAGTTTTAAACATTACAACCACACCATTATGCTTACCTAAAATTGACAATACCGAATACATTTTTACATGATATATTACCTGTATACAAAGGTGAAAAATGACCTGTTTCCTATCCTTTGACCTTCAGTAGAATAAATGCTATCACTAGTAGGGATTTGAAAAATAATTCTTATGGAAGAGCATGCACTCTATAGAGATCAAAATCCTTTCTGTCTTTTGATAGTGGAATTAAAAGTAATTCTTTTCTTCCTCTGTATTGAAAAAAATTAATTATCTAAAAATAAATTTAAAAATTATTTCTAAATTCTTAACATAGCCTGAATCAATGAGAAATTGCTAAATTTATTTATTAAATTTATTATTATTCTTTACTATATTAAAAACATGCTGGATACTTATCTGGCAGGGGAGATACCATGATCACGAAGGTGGTTTTCCCAGGGCGAGGCTTATCCATTGCACTCTGGATGTGCTGACCCCTGTGATTTCCCCAACGTGAGAAACTCAACTGCATAATTTGTGGGAGTGGGGGACTGCATTGGTGCTCTCCCCTTTAAGAACAAAGGAAAAAAAAGAAAAGAAAAAAAAAAAAAACACGCTGGGAAGAGGACGTGGCTCAACCAGTTGGGTGCCCGCCTACTACATGGGAGGTACTGGGTTTGGGTCCCTGTGCCTCCCAAAGAAGACAAGCAGATGCCTCAACAAGCTAGATGACGCACCCACCCCAATGAGCTAGATGCTGTACCCACCACAACAAGCTAGATGCCACAAGCCAGCAGATGCCATAAGCCAGCAGACGCCGCTGCCCATGGGGAGCAGATATGGCTCAGGCTGTTGGGCAGTTGCCTCCCATGTAGGAGGTCCTGGGTTTGGTTCCCAGCGCCTCCTGGCGAAGATGAGCAAACAATGAGCAGAGGAGAGAACCATCTGGGGGGAGGGAGGGAAGATTGGAAAAAAAAAACATGCACCCAGGTTGAGGATATTGTGCCTCCAGCCTACCATAGGTGGTCTTTGTTGATGGTCTTTCCCACACACAAGAGGGCTGCTCACCCGTGAGCATGCCATCTTGAAGACTCCAGACACAAAGCTGGCGCTGCAAAAATTGGGAAATTCTGCCATCTCAGAGGTGGTGAACCTCTTCCTAACCTAGAGAGGATTTGGGAGGGGACTACAATGAAGGACCGTTCCTATTGGCTCCATAGAATTTCTCCCAAGGAGTCATGTAGAAAGCTGTCAGCTGGGCTGGGCTGGCTAAGGTGATTCTTGAGCTAGCCAGGGCCTGAACTTTAGAGCTGTCTATGGATACACCTCTTCAAGTCTTCGTAGGCAGCGTAGTTGGCAAGCTGGTTAGCTGCCAGGGTTTTGACCCTAGGAACTTTGGCAGGGAGAGCTCTAGGTTTGATATGGAAGTTGCCTAAACAATATGCTATGGTTCTCAAAAGCCGGTGTGCCTCAGCATCACTTGGGGAGCTCCTCTGGCCTGCCCACAGTCTGATCTAGCAGTTTGCACCTTGGGCCTAGGAATCTGAATGTTAATAAATAACACCCTCACCTCCACCCCCAGGTAATTCTGATGTAGGTGGTCATTCATGGAGAACCACCGTGTAAGAGAATATTGACAATGCTTGAAAACTCCAAGTACCAGTACTAGTTTGGATTTTGATGCAAGTTTCTCCTACGCTCTACTGGCCTTCCTCTACTGCTCCCCCTAGCCAAGGCCTTCAAGGTACAGTTGCAGCCCATCCCTCAGTCCTACCAAGCTCCCCCCTCTTGGTGTCCCCTTCTGTGATATTCATTTGTAGACTTCTCTTTGGCCCTTTTCATAATGTCTTGCAATTCTCCTTAACTCCTGTGCCTGTCTCATCTCCCCAGCAACCTATGGGCCCTGCCTTACATTTCTTTAATGAATGTGATGCAAGATTTAATATCCTTGGAGCATGGTGCTATATCCAAAGGAATAAATTAAGGTATGAATCCTGGGCCTAATATAGGAGGAAGGTGCAAGTGGCTTATGTACAATTTGGACATAGTAAATTCTTGGCAACCACCTGAGTGAATCCACCTTTGAGACTAAATTACTTACTTTGAACCAGATCATTTGTGATGAATGTCTAAGTAGAACTCCTGCTTCAGAATGACGATTAATTACCAGGCAACCAAATTTGGGGAACATATCAGGAGGTCTGATACAGCAGAATGAGTTCTAGACTTGGAATCAGATGTTGGTTCAGCCTGGCTCTGTCCCTTCCTGTTGTGAGGCCTCAGGGCAAGTTGCTTGCTTGCCTGTTGGACTCATTCACATACTCATCCAACCATCTTTCACACGGAGAAGCTGCTGCTTGTCAAGCCATACACTTTATCCATTACCCACACAACACACCTCTGGAGTAGATAAGACTCTTCCCAATTTATAATGTTATAGATGAAGAAAAATCAAGTGTCTGTGCCCTCCTTGTGGTTGCTCCC
The DNA here is from genome assembly GCA_026826555.1 of Tolypeutes matacus. Taxonomy (NCBI): domain Eukaryota; kingdom Metazoa; phylum Chordata; class Mammalia; order Cingulata; family Chlamyphoridae; genus Tolypeutes; species Tolypeutes matacus. The sequence goes on along the minus strand of JAKSZT010053769.1, from coordinate 13,753,781 downwards.
TTCAGCCTCCAGCCCACCTCCCCAGGGTTCTTTTATGGGTTGAATCATGTCTCCCACTAAGACGTGTTCAAGTCTTAGTCCCGGTTCTGTGGATGTGGTCCCATTTGTAAAGAGGATCTTTGAAGATGTTATTGGTTAAGATGAGGCCACATTAATCAGGGTGGGCCCTTGATCCAGTATGAGAGGAGATCTTATGAGCAGAGGAAATTTGGACACAACAAGGAGGAGACAGATGGGAAGACAGAAAGCCATGTGATGAAGGCAGAGACTGAGTTATGGATTGCTGGCCAGCCACCACCAGAATACTACAGACTTCAGAGAAAGCGTGGCCCCACTGACACCTTGATTTTGGACTTCTAGCCTCTAAAACTCTGAAATAATAAATTCCTGCTGTTTAAGCCAGCTAGTGTTTGGTACTTTGTTACAGGAGCCCTTGCAAACTGAGACAGTGCCTGACCTCTGAATCCTGGGCACAGTCATTTATCCAGCATGCCCTCGGAGGCCTCCTGAGTCCATAAGGGTGAATCAAGCTTGGAATGGAAATTTAGTGCTGGAAGGAACTTGAGAGATGGTCTAATTCACCTTCATTCAAATGAGGACTCAGAGCTAAGATCCCAAATCAGGGAATGTGAGGATACATTTCCAGAAATCCTCCTTTCATTGCCCTGCGTCTCTGTTGCTTTGGTACGGGGTGGAGAGTGAATAGTTGGAGAGGCAGTGTCACAGGGAGTGTTAGATCCAGGGCATTTGCAGAGGCCGGTGCTTCTGAAGTGTCCAGTCAGACACTAGGGACTACGGCGACCTCAAACATGGTCCCTGCCTGCTGTCTTCCTTATCTAATTGACGCTCTAGGCTAGTTTCTAATTGACGTTTCCATTCTACATTAGGCTATGTGTCCTGGGGGACAGCTGGGGATATGGAAAGTATGCCTTGGTGAGAAGAAACCCTTGAATGTTCCTGACCTGGACACAATTCCTGAGGTTCCCAGTGAAAACTAAGAGTCTCTCTTCAACTCTTACCACCCATTAGGTTAGAAGACCAGAGTTGAAAAATTCCTGCCTGGCTAAACAAAATGAAGCCACAGTGTTTAACCCTCACTTTTAAATGTATAAGCATTTGTTATGTTAAAAAAACAAATCCTGTGGGAAGGGCAGTTCCATGGGGCTAGTTTGGATACACTGCACCACTTCCCCCACCCCCACAACAAAACTCGCCAACAACAAGACGCCTCCAGCTGGAATGCATTCTGGATTTCTAATCTGAATATTTACCTGTGATTATACTCCCCCCCCCGCCCCCCAGCATTCCCATATTCATAGCATACATTTAAAATCAAGATCCCAAGCCCCTTAAATAAAACCTGATTTCATGAGTCACAACTCTTCGTCCAATACAAGCTTAGTGGCTTAAAGAAGAACAACCACTAACTACAATCTGAATTCACAAGACAAGCCCTCAAGTCTGGTTGACTCACTCAAATCTTCTTTTATAAACAGTGAGATGTGTTCTTTGGTGCATGGGTGCTCACAGTAGAGAGCTCTGACCATGCAAATGCTTTTTTCCTGTTTGACTTTGGAAGTCATCAAGTGACCTTTCTCTTGTGTTGTTGTTAGTGGCCCTTTTGCCCTCCAGATGAAGTTTGACATAAGCTGATATTAAAAATCATTTTGCTTTCCCAGGGTCACCAGGGTCACAAGCAGGAGAGGGGAGGTATGGGGCAGTGTGAGAACACCACTGCCCTGTGAGGATCTCTGAAATTCTTTGCTGAAATAGCCTGGCTCTTAGTAAAACTTGATGGATTGAAAAGCACCGTTTGTTGAGTTGAACTGAATTTTGCCTCAGGCTTGTCCTGTTGCTAAGAAATAAGAGCCTCTCTATCTGCAAAAGGCGCTGGAGAAATATGAACTGTACATTTGCTTCAGGGCTTTTCCTCGACTATCTGTGACTGGACAAACACACAAAGCTGCATTTCTTGGATTCCTGCCCATCTGGAGTGGGGAAGTATCCTGCTCTATTGGCAAGACATCAACTGGAGTCTACAGGAGAATGAACAAAAAGAATGGCCTGTTATCCATGTCTGGAAAAAAAATCGCTCACAGGATTTGAGGTCCACTGCGCACCACCGAGAAAATGCCTGATGAGTCACGGGAAGACAGTCTTCCCTATTCTTCTCGTAGCGTTACCTCCACCATGCAAATATCACCCATACTAGAATCAAGGCAGTCTTAATCTAAAATCTAAGAGCCAAGAAGAAGGTAGGCAAGCGGGACCTCATTTTTGACCAGAGTGGTGGATATTTAAGGAACACTGATCCCATTACAATCCAATCGCTGAATAAGCGCATCTGAATGTGCAGTGAAATGAGGGGTTGCAGCCTTCCGAAGCCTTCAGAACAGGCAGGAAAGATAATGTGGAAGCTGGTGAGTGAGGCTGCAGGAAGTGTAGGGTTTAAAGAACACAGATCCTGCCTTACAAGGCTCACATTCAATTCCAACCAACCACCACATTGGCTGACTGTTCTCGATGTGGCCTTGTTCTCAACTCAAGATGTTTACACCTTGCCTCTCCCTGAGGATGGTACCACTGGAAGTGGACAGAGCAAACTTGGTCACTGGAGGATTCCTGCATATTCCATTTCTTAAAAATATCACTAGCTCCCTGCTCTGCCTGCACCAAGAATCAAGTAGCCAAGATGCTGCTCAAAAAAGAAAACCAATAACCAATATAACAATGTGTGTTATTTGAGCATACTCTATCCCAGGCCCTGTACTAAGTATGAAGATTCATTGAATTTCACAGGGACCTTGTGAAGTAGGCACTTCTACTTAACCCTGCCTTGCAGATGAGGAGACTTACAGTCAGGGAGCTGAGGTGACTTGTCCAAGGTCACACAGCCAGTCGATGGCAGGGCTGTGACTTGACTTCCACCCAACCTCCAGACCCCATGTTCTGATCCACAGGTATGAAGATGAGTTTCCTATTCACCTATCATTCATGTAGTAGATGCTTAATAAATATTTGTCAGATGACAGCTCCTTTTCCATCACAGGAGACCTCACCAACCCCACCTCCTGAAAACTGGAGGGAGTTACATGATGCTCTCTGGAGCCTTCATTGCTAAACTGAGAGTCCTTGAAGATGGCAGCCCCAGAGTCATGTGACAGAGGAAGGAAGCAAGCTCCTAAGCTGGGCTGGTAAAGCCACAACTTTGCCCAAGAGCTGACTTTATCTGAGCAGGAAGCTGGGTGAAGGACAGGAGCAGAGACAACAAAGGTCCTGATAATCTGTAATTATCCCTCCGTTTCCTCTAAAGCCAGGAAGGAGAGGACTATGGATTCCTTTACCCTAGAAGGGTAGCCAAATCCAGTGAATTCTGAATAATCTAAAAATGAGAACTCATTGAGCACAAACATGGGTGGGAGAGAAAGAAAGTATTTTCGTGCACATTCTGCATTCTCAGCTTTATGGGTTAGAGATGATCTGCGTAAGCAAGAGCTAAGTGGATCTTTCTTTATAAACCTTAAGAAATATTTGTTTCCCAGACGAATGGATAAAACAAAATGTGGTATGTATGTACAATGGAATATTATTCAACCATAAAAAGAATGAAGTCCTGATGCATGTGACATAATGGATGAACCTTGAAGACATCACGTTGAGTGAAATGAGTCAGACACAAAAGAAAACTATCACATGAGTTCATTTCTGTGAAATACATAGAATAAGCCAATTTATAGACAGAAAGTAGATTAGTGGTTACCAGGGGCCTGGGTTGGGGGAAAGATCAGGCATTATTGCTTAATGGGTGTAGGGTTTCTGTTTGAGGTGACGCAAAGTTTGGGTAATGGGTGGTGGTGATAGTAGTACCATATGGGGAATGTAATTGATGTCACTGAATTGTACACATGAAAGTGGTTAAATTGAGAAACTTTATCTTATACATAAGTTACCGTAATAAAAAAAAAATTTTTTTAAAGATATTTGTTTTCTTTAGCACGCAGTCCTTTATATCAGTCAGTATTTTTACACAAGGACACAAAAATTTCACAAAAGTCTACAATTTTAAAATCAATGACATTTAGAGACTTATTATACATCACGACCAAGTGGGATTTATTCCTGGCATGCAAGGCTGGTTCAACATAAGAAAATCAATCAATGTAATACACCACATTAACAAATTGAAGGAAAAAAAACACATGATCATCTCAATAGATGCAGAAAAGGCATTCGACAAAATCCAACATCCTTTTTTGATCAAAATACTTCAAAAGATAGGAATAAAAGGAAAATTCCTCAATATGATAAAAGGCATATATGAAAAACCCACAGCCAACATCATACTCAATGGGGAAAGGTTGAACGCTTTCCCCCTAAGATCAGGAACAAGACAAGGATGCCCACTGTCACCATTGTTATTCAACATTGTACTAGAAGTTCTAGCTAGGGCAATTAGACAAGACAAAAAAATTAAAGGCGTCCAAATAGGAAAAGAGGAAGTAAAACTCTCACTGTTTGCGGA